>JACYXH010000092.1:1275000-1297500 GCA_026745465.1 Lota lota | reverse complement strand
TATAGGTCCTGTAGGCCTGAATATGCAGGGCTGTGTGAAAAGCGGGGCACAGTGTGTCTTAAATGAAAGTGGGACAACGTATTCCGCTTACTTATCGTTAGAGCCACGCTCGATGAAAAAAATCCTTATATTTAAATTGTCAACACAAGTCAACTACAGCCTTCAACGGATAGTCATTTAGAGGCTAAAAAATATTAATGTATCAAACCAACTATCACACATCAAGCCAACTATTAAAAAGCGTGTTATTAGATATATTCGATATTTTACACAACCAATACGTATTTCATGTAATTGAAGAACCAGCTATATTTCCAAAAGGATAATTGCCATCACTTGACATTCCTTGAGACCAACAAGTCTTAAATCAACAGGCGCAAGCTGAAGGCTCACTACTGGTCTAATAATATTTTTTTCCTAAAGGACACAATTCTTACAACCAAACAATAGAAAAAGCCGCTAAATTAACAACTTCCAAGGTAAAAACGAGCTATTTTCTCTAAGTGAGCAGTCTATAAAACTGGTCCGCCGGAGCCTATTGGTGTCCCTGAATAATTCATCGCTCATTGCGGGTTCATAATGTCTCCTCAAAGCCCTTTGTCAACGCATTTTTTCTTCCTTTCTTTGCGCATTTTGAAAAGCGTTGGCGTCTTTTTGTACGCCACTGAGCCGTTCACTGGAGCGCGTCTTTGTGCGCGTAAAACCGAAGTGTGAGTTTCAATAGACTCTTAGTTTTGTCTCCCAAGTTCATCCTTGAGTGTCTGATTGTGCGTATGAAAACTGTTTCTCAAATGCATGAAACCGTTAGACAAATGTTTGGTCACCTTTATGAAAGCTTTTCTCCTATTGGCCGGATTTAAATCTCTCCTGCTATGTATCTATAAGCCATGCGTAAAACCTGAAACTCCATCAATTTCCAAACAACACCTGTTAATGTACAGCCAAAGTATTAAAAGCCAGCAAAAGCGGCTTGCTACGCTTACTGTGTTTCTTTGCTCTCAATGTCCTTACACAAACAGTAACAACACTATAACAAAATAAAACCACTTCAATAATTCTGCCATCGTATTTAAACGAATTGTGCACAAATGTTATAATTACTTGTAAATTTGTATATATTTTTTTTCTTTGCTTGGATAATTTTAAAAGAAGAGTGGGTGAGAGTTACAACTGCACATTTATATATGTAATTAAGCCCCAAAACGGCAGCTGGAATGTCACCTGTAACCCACAAACAACACACATTCTAAACTCAACAACTGAGAATGTGTTGCACACCGCCAGGCTTCGGTAATGAAACATGTGGTTACTTACATCTGTCTCCCAGGATGCCATCAATACTGTGCTTTGCGCGACGTTCGTTCTCCTCTAGCTCTCTCTTCTCGATTTCATCATCATCCTCTTCATCTTCACAAATTCCCCCGAATTTGGAACGCATGATGCGGCTGATTGCGCTTACTTAAAAATACGGGGGGGGAAATTGTATTTGTTATAAAGTTGTGCGTAGACAGTTACTGAGTTTTTATTATTCTTTACCGGTACAACTCGGCATCCCAACCGAAGAGTTTAAACTAGAATGAACATTTAATTGTTGGTAAGTTTCACAGAGTAATATTTTTGGCAAATCGGTCGTTTTGACAATGGCTCTTTTTTATTGTATTAAATTGTATGGACACAGGGCAACGTTGCAGCCGACATGAACAACATCAAGTCAGTGAACCTACCGGAGGGGACGGTGTTTCTGTCGCAGATTCCGTCCTTCAGTAGTTTATCTCTTATTTCCCAGCTGAACATTCCGGGGTTGTCTCTTTTATAATCTTCGATTTTCTTGTCAACGTCTGGAGACGATGTCTGCTATAAAATAAATGAATAAGTGATAATAAGTAAACAATTAATTAAATAAAGGCCTAAACAAATTGAATAAATGGATGTAACGTATGCAATCTAAAAATTATTGTTGTGACGATTAGGCTAGTCCTATAATATTTTAGAGATACAAATAATTGCCTAAATAAAACAGGTGCATGCATAAAACCAAACCAAGTTCTCGAATATTACCGTCCAACGGGAATCTCTTTCATAAGGAATATAAGCCTATTTTTATTGTATTTTTTTTGTCTTGACTTTGTTTTAGCTACACGCGCTCACACACACACACACACACACACACACACACACATACACACACACACACACACACACACACACTCTCTCTCTCTCTCTCTCTCTCTCTCTCTCTCTCTCTCTCTCTCTCTCTCTCTCTCTCAAAACGAAGCAATGCATCTTATTTCTAAAAGCAAATAAAGTTCAGTTGAGTCATCATCCTTATACCTTTGGCTTACTGCCTCCTATTGCCCCCGGTCTGATTGAGCCCGTCTCCTGGTACCGGCAGAGGATCTTAGAAACGCAACCGTGGGACACGCGGAGCTGGCGAGAGATGACGCACGGTCGGATACCGTGATGTGCCATCTCCACTATTTTGTGGCGGATGTGGTTCGGAAGAGGTCGGCCGTTTATGAAGACCCCGCCGAGCTGGTTCACTCTTCCTTGTCCTAACGGAGTGGAGACTACAGAAACACAGAAGCACCATGGCCATTAAAAAGAATACCAAAGTTAAGAGTTCTTACAACGCGGTCGTCACTCATCAACTAACAAACTTTATTTTTAAGACGACAGCGCAGCTGAGCTGCAAACGGAGTTCTGCACCATCGCGTGTTTTCCTGCCGCTTCCATTGGCAATCACGCGTTTAACGGAAAGCAACGACCTACCTTCTAAAGAGTACCCTCCGCGGGGGTAGTTCTGGTGTGGAGTTGGTCGCATCATCCTTGTTAAGCCTCCTGCTAAAGCTGCCATGCCCCTGACACGCTGTCAGGTACTTCTGAACAAACCCTTCCCTTTCTTCTTCTTTTGTATAGTCGACTGCTTTTTAGTCTAGTTTGTTTGTGGATGCTCGCCTGTAAGTCCTTCTCCGGTTGGGTAACAGGTTGCTTCGGGAATTAGCAACACAGCAGCAGCACAATCAAAGTTACGTTTTTTTAAACGTATCCAAACCAAGGCCCGAAAGAAACCCAGCGGTAAAAAAAAAAGAGTTCGTTAAGAACCAGTTAAAAGTAAAAAGTCCGCACCCAAGGGTGATGTTGACTGTTCTGAGTGGATTGGAAGGATGGATGGAAGTCAAACATTTTATGCCTTGTCGATGTCCTCTCTGACTCTTCACTTTGTCCTCTGATTGGCTAAAGACTTGAGCGGCCAGGGGCCGTAGGAGCGTTTTGATTGGCCAGCGACTGTTTCCCTCTTTCTTGATTGACCCCAAGAGTTCAGCTTGTTGTGTCACAAGCATGCGGGGAGCCTGCAGAAGTTTTTAAACAAAACTATACCACGCATTCAAAGGTTTAAATGAATTGCTTGATCACGACGATGCGATTGCTTTAGGCAGATGGGCTACAGCACGTGGACAACGTGTAGAAAAGCATCTAGTCTACTTTCGATTGAAAATAGTTGGCTTTACTGTTATTGGTCAAATATTAAACATTAATGGTAAAGCACTAATAAATGAAAGATAGTAAGAAAGATAACCGGACAGTGCAGGCAATGGCCCTGAAGGCACTTTGAATAAACCAATGCAAACATGTGTGCAACTGAAACACACGCAACCTTAAACATCACTATGCCTGCATTCAAGGTGCGGTCATATAAAAATAAAAAAGGTCCACTAGCCTGTGATTTAATTCCTCCATATGTATATTTGTTGTTTGCTGTTTGTTCTTGTCACCTTAAACGACAGTTAGGCCAGCCTACCAAATAAACACCCGCCCGCACTTGCAAAGACAAAATAAAACCATTGCAACGGTAAGAAATGGTTGAAAGTTGAGACAGTATTAGGGCTACATTCTCGTGCCATAATGACCACCAATCACGATCCGTTAGTGCCGTTCAGTGAGCACCTGGGACGTTGCGGTCCCAGGTGCTCACTGAACGGATTACATACGGTGTGAGGACGCACGCGGAGACGGTCCACTTTACGCCAAGGGACACTCAAGTAAAGCGTCACAGGAAATACATTAATTCTCCACTCAAAGTGTAATTAATATTGTTTGAATAACTCCCCCTACTTATCTCCTCACCTATAGATCCGTTTATAGACCTAAAAATAGCAATTGAACAGGTGTAGGCCTATAGGCCTTGGAGATAGGCGGTGTGCGTGTGCGTGCGTGTGTGTGTGTTTTGTGTGTGCGTGTTCGTGTGTGTGTTGGGCTACAGTGTTAATTTAAGAAGTATTTCGAGTATTGTATAACGCTTATGAAGCATATTCATTCTATTTCTAAATAAAAACAATGATATTTCAAAATGAACAAAGTATTAATATTTTCATTTATTTAAAATGTCCATTTTAGTCTTAGTGTTACTTTATTATCATTATTATTTGTATTATTATTATTATCATGGAACAATTATTGCAATTCAAAAGTATTTATTTCTGTGGTAGTATTGTTATTTTTTAATGAATGAATGAATTTTGGGTTGTGCGACTTGTTTGATGGAATGTATTTGTTTCTTTTCAGTATGGTTACTTAGGCTATTTGACGGGCCATTAGTCGGCTGCACTATATTCACAATTCCCCGCATTGTCTCTCTTGATTACAGAAAGTATTCTTGTGAGGGAACATTTTGCAGAGGTGTAACACAGAGAAAGCTTAACCACCGAGCACTACAATGGAGCGCGGGAGGTAAATATGGTGCGGATGCGGGTGCTCGATGCCCTGCAAAGGAGCCCTTTTCCCCCTACAAGTTCCATCCACTGCACGCACATATTCCATGGTCACCTAATGGTAGCACTAATTCAACAATAGACGCCACTGGGACCCGTGGTTCAGCCACACGTTAGTGTAACATATCCATGCAAATGGACGATTATTGACACACAAAACCACATGGAGAATCACTTGACTTTTCCCGAAGTCTTGTGAAGTTGCGATAATGAGCCGTGTTTAATGGATTTATTAAGTAGGAGGTTTCCGACGAGCAGAGTATCAACTTAGTCTCGATATTAAGCAGTGGATAGTGGACTGTGGCTTTATTGAAGTTATATGGCTGCTTTCGTGTCAATGTTGCGCACGGTATTGTCAATTAAATTGAGCAGAATAATAGTATTTTGACAGAGAAACATTTAGCTATGAATGAAAAACTATCAACACAACTTTCAACGAGGCCCAGATTGGAATCCAAGAAACACAGAATCCTAATTTTGTTTTATTTCTTAGTATTCTTTCAACTCATTCCATTGCTTATTTTTTGAGAAGATGGAGTAGTTTTGTCAATAACATTTCACACATTTAGAACATTTTTGTTTCGAGTTCACAATATTGTTGCACCGTTTATCGCCGCAACACACACTCTTTTGTGAAATCTTCTCATTGGCTGAAAAAGATCCAATAGACACATAGAGTTTGTGGAAACTCTATATGTCTATAAAAGAAGGAACGGGAGGGAAACAAAGTTATCATACTTGGGTTGACTCATGAAAAGGATATTGGATATACCGTGTCAAATCAATTAGGGTTGGGAAGGCAAGTAAGAAATGTGCTCTTGTGGTGCACAAAATACTTTGGAACTATACGACCAATGTGACTTAGGAAATAGCTATGGGTCATGTTTACTGGACACAAAATAACCAGGGAATCACACACATGCACACAAACACACACACACATGCACTAAAACACACACAATCTCTACTTCTCACACACAAAAAATTGCACACACACAAAAAAACACATACACACACACACACATACACACACACACATGCATATCCCTCCCTCATAAGCCTAATGACCACTCATTTTGATATAGGTTGTGACAACGTGGCCTTCTACTCTAACATAGGCTGCTGATCATGGAGATGTCCTGATAAAGGTGCTAAGCCTGGGAATACTTATGATTTATTAGTGCAAACCTTTACAAACACAAACATAATGTCAGGAACCCAATTCAGAACATTTAAACAAGTTGAAGCGAAGTATGACGATCAAATGTCTGTCACACTTTCTCAAACAAATGAAATTGAAAACATGGGACGAAATAAAATGCAGCCCTGGCATTAATTCTAGGTTTGATTATATTTATCTTAATATATTTATCGTAAAGTGTCTGACCTACATGATGGCGAGCTTGCTGGCTTACCCTGACCGAGAACAAGCCCAGACTGTGTGATGGAGAGACTGAAATATAATGACTATTCAAAAGCCAACGCCTCTGATTTCCTTGCTTTCCTCTAAGAGGACCAAACTGGACATCATGGCAACGTAACGAGAGCGTCCCATCCAAACAGTGGCACGGGACGTCCATTGTTTGATGTCTTGTTTCTCTTTGCCTGCGGTCCTTCGTTAAAAACAATTCCCAGGGAGGTTTTACATCACAAAGATAACAAAGAGCAGCAGAGATACAGCTTGGGTAAACAACCCATTCTGAGCGGGCATTAGGAAACGTGTGATGCCCTAGAGGGATGTGGGGCTTACGCCTCCAGGAGCTGTGGGCCGTGTTTGATGCCCCGTAACAGTCAGGTAAGGCAGTGAACACGTGCTCCGTAACAGTCAGGTAAGGCAGTGAACACGTGCTCCGTAACAGTCAGGTAAGGCAGTGAACACGTGCTCCGTAACAGTCAGGTAAGGCAGTGAACATGTGCTCCGTAACAGTCAGGTAAGGCAGTGAACACGTGCTCCGTAACAGTCAGGTAAGGCAGTGAACACGTGCTCCGTAACAGTCAGGTAAGGCAGTGCACATGTGCTCCGTAACAGTCAGGTAAGGCAGTGAACACGTGCTCCGTAACAGTCAGGTAAGGCAGTGCACACGTGCTCCGTAACAGTCAGGTAAGGCAGTGAACACGTGCTCCGTAACAGTCAGGTAAGGCAGTGAACACGTGCTCCGTAACAATCAGGTAAGGCAGTGAACATGTGCTCCGTAACAGTCAGGTAAGGCAGTGAACACGTGCTCCGTAACAGTCAGGTAAGGCAGTGAACACGTGCTCCGTAACAGTCAGGTAAGGCAGTGAACACGTGCTCCGTAACAGTCAGGTAAGGCAGTGAACACGTGCTCCGTAACAGTCAGGTAAGGCAGTGCAAGCTGTGAGCAACTTGGCACCACAATAAAGACCCCCGGGAGGTGAAGCCAGGTGAGCAGAGGAAGAAGCCGAGCAGGAGGGTGGAGGAGAGGCTGCACGCCCCCCTGCGGCCAGGCAGCTGAAGATACTGAATTAATGGTTGGCGATGGAGACGCGTGCATGTGTGTGTGCAGTTGCATGTGTGTGTGTGCGTGTGTCTGTGCAGTTGCATGTGTGTGTGTGCGTGTGTGTTTGTGTGTGTATTTGTTTGTGTGTGTGTGTGTGAGTGTGTCCATGTGTGTGTGTGTGTGTGTATTTGTCTGTGTGTGGTGTGCGTGTGCGTGTGTGTGTGTGCATGCCTGCGTGTCGGTGTGTGTTTGTGTGATAACATAAATGAAATAGAATAAATGAATATAAATGGCTTTAACAGCCAGGGTGAGGTCGCTGTTTGATTCCCATGTTTAAAAAGTATGCACTCAAGGTATTGTTAGGCGCTTTGGATAAAGTGTACATCAAATGGCATGCATACGTTTTAAAAATAGATACCTGTATAATTTTGTGATAATGAATAGAAATGCATAGCAAAACACACAAACACACACACACACACGCATAGACGCACACACACACACACACACACATAGACGCACACACACACACACACACGCATAGACGCACACACACACACACACGCATAGACGCACACACACACACACACGCATAGACGCACACACACACACACACACACACACACACACACACACACACACACACACACACACACACAAGATAGCCAGTGCTTGCACCCATTTTAATCTGCATTCATCTGATTTAAACTGATTTGCAAAAACAAATCTTACTTTTTATCAGGGTAGAACCAGATTTTCTATTTTGTCATTTAGCACTGCAAGACACTTTTCCGAAGTCATTAATGATCATTAAAGGGGATAGGCATCTTGCTCGGGGATGCTTAAAGGTAGACTGTGGACATTCAGGGTGTAGCAACCTTCGGCTTGGAATCAAACACCCATAACATTACAGAATGGTTTTGAACACAACATGACTCAGCACAAGACTAGGGGTGCACCCCACAAGACTAGGGGTGCACCCCACAAGACTAGGGGTGCACCCCACAAGACTAGGGGTGCACCCCACAAGACTAGGGGTGCACCCCACAAGACTAGGGGTGCACCCCACAAGACTAGGGGTGCACCCCACAAGAGTAGGGGTGCACCCCACAAGAGTAGGGGTGCACCCCACAAGACTAGGGGTGCACCCCACAAGACTAGGGGTGCACCCCACAAGAGTAGGGGTGCACCCCACAAGAGTAGGGGTGCACCCCACAAGACTAGGGGTGCACCCCACAAGACTAGGGGTGCACCCCACAAGACTAGGGGTGCACCCCACAAGAGTAGGGGTGCGATTGGCTCCAGGAAAATCTGTAAAAAATTGTATTAAGAAATTAGTAACTGGGGGAGAAAAATAAAGATCTAGGGGGAGAAAGAGGAAGGGGGAGAAATCTGAGGGAGGAATAGGAAGATCTTTTCATTGCCTAACCACGTGTTATCTACACGTGGTCTCGTTGCTGAATATATTTTCTCTCTGTTCCAACTGCTTCCTCACTATATTACTATCGCTCTGCCCATCAATTGGTATTATCGATTAATCTATCAAGACTTTGAGGTATTTACATTTTCTTCCTTCAACTTAGTGATCTGAAGGCAAGTCCAAGTCCACTTTCTATTTTTCAACCAGTTGAAAAATAGTTTGTACATCTACCCCACATTACCTGTTCTTTTTTAGGTTCTCTTGTTTGTGCTGCAACACACCTCCTCAGCTTTGAGATCCAGCCAATACAGATCGATCCCGCCCCCAATAAGGGCTGTCCAGAGTGGGCGGAGGCCAATCACTGACTAGAGTTCACCGCGGTACTACAGCCCAGCTTACTAAGTCAGTTGACGATACAGTACAGAGTAGTTCACAGACGAGGGCGCTGCAGTGAATGACACAGACACGTATCCATTTTAACAGCAAGACTCATTGCCAGTGCATGTCCCACTCCCCAAAGACCATCCCAGTATGAGAACCCTGCCCCCTTCCTCACCCTCCTCACCCCATAGGGAAGGGGCCTGCAGGGGACTCCAGACTATTGACCCTGGGGGTACATGAAGCCACATACGATGAGGGAATAACTTGGGGTAGGGGGCAAAATAAGCAGTGTAGTAAAGTGGAGAGACAATGGACCTCCTAGGGCCCTTAAACCATCTGATGGGCTTAATGTTGGTTCTCCCAGGTAATATAAGCTGGGAGATCTGTGGGAAAGAAGTCATGAATGAGACTTGATTATTCTTTAGATAATGATTCGTTTTTCTCACAAATCCCTTTCAGGTGTCGTCCAACCAACAGGTGCTATACTAGCATTGAAATGATTGCTTGTCAAAGTTGGCGTAATGTAATGCACAAAATGCACAAAAGTTCCCCGTGAACAGCACTAGTTCTCTTCCTTTAAGATCTATGTAATATCAGCATAGTGTCCTAATCTGAATGATAAGAATACGGTATCTGCAGTGGTGGACGGTTGATAGTCTCCTGACGGCTCCGAGCAGCACAGCTCTGTGGTGTGTGTTGTTTTAAGAAGGGAACCCAGGTCTTAGGAGTTAAAATCCATCTCTTTCAGGTTTCCTCAAAGGGAGTCCTTCACTCGCTCATCCAGCCAGTGAATAATGCCACTTAAACGCCACCGTGACAAAAAGGGGGAAGAAAGGGGGGGGGGGGGGGGGGGGGGAGAGAGAAGGGGAGGCAGGCAGGCTTCCACGGGGGGGGGAGCCTCGGACAGCACTGGGCTCCCAGACAGAGGGCTTCATTTCCACAGAGACTGCAGGGCTTAAAGTTAAAGATTACTTTGAAATCTGCACTCCTCCCTCGTCCCTACCACTAAAAACCCCACCCCCCCCCAGCCCTGTCCATCCCTCCATCCCTCTATCTGTCCCTGCAGCCGCCACTCCCTCACCCCCCCCCCCCCCCCCCAAATAAAAACCTGCCGCCAGAGAGAGAGCAGGGGATGAGTTGGGAGAGGATCTCCCTTTGATGACGGAGAAGGATCCTTTTGTTCAGTAATCCCCTCACGCCCCCTGCCACCCCCCCCCCCCCCCCCCCCCCCCACCACCACCTCCCACCCATCCACCCATCCACCCCCCCCTCACAGCCCTTCCTGTCCTGATCTTAAGTTCGGCTGGACATCAGCCGTCATTTTGGTCAACAAGTGGAATCAACAGTGCTTCCTTCAACTCACTATATCAAATCCTTAAAGGAAAGATAGTGACTTATTCACAACAGCACTTCTTGCTAAAGTGTAGTGTGAATGAACATACAATACATGTGTGTTCATCTATTGTTGAAGTGGAAAGCAGTTAACATTTAAAATAACTGTATTTGCACTTTCTATAAGACGTTAGATTATCTAAATAAAATACTACGGCATGGATATTTTCTTTTTGTTTCTTTTTTTTCTTTTTTGAGTGATTCAAAAATAAAGCACAAAAACATTTTATAGGAATCAGAATCAGAATCAGAGTTGCTTTTATTACATCTTAACGTACAAGTACGCAAGAGTAAAATTCTTAGGCTTGGATCCTCAACAGTCATATAGCAGCAGCAATAACAAAGTATGTAATGATAAATAATAATAATAATAATAATGACTTGTGTAGTTAAAGATTCACACTGTGTGATCTCCCCTTCGTTTAGTGAGATGTCCACATGAAACACACATTCTTTACCACCAGGAAGTTCCCCCCCCCCCCCCCCCCCCCCATAATGACGGTCAAGTGTTTGCTAGGGAACCCCAGGGAGAGGCTCAGAGCCCCAGCCAGAGGAAGAAGGGGTCAGGCACCCCTTCATCAGAGCGCCAACACGTATAATTCCCCTGCACCTTCCCTGTGTCTAAGGTTACCCCTGTGTTTGCAAAGTGTGTCTTTGTGTCATTATCACGTTGGACACACGCAGCTCGTACAGAGAAAGGTACTTTTATTGTCACATACACATAGTGAAATGTTTCCTCTGCATTTAACCCATCCCTCAAGGGAGCAGTGGGCAGCCAATCACAGCGCCCGGGGAGCGGTTGGGGTTAAGTGTCTTGCTCAAGGACACCTCGACATAGTTAGGGTTGAAGTCGGGGCTCAAACTAGCAACCTTCCGATTTTTGCCAGCCAGTTGCCAGTCCACCCGCCTTAACTCCTGAGCTAATGTCCCACCCATGACTCTCTCTCTGTTCGCTCCAAACATCTGCCCTCTTGACACTTTGTTTCCCCATCAAGATGAACTCTAACATATAGCCTACGGGCGCATCGTCCTCGTCAGTACACTCAGGGTCAAACGGACGCCATGTGATCACGACATTACTAATGTATGAGGGGACTCGGAGGCATGAATATGATGTTTTGTACGGCCTGTACGTTTGACAGTATGTTGGAGCTGTGCTTGGGACTTTGTGGCCGAATTGTCTTTCTTATTCTGAATAAGTACAACTTGTTATTATACAATATAATAAAAAGCCTTCAATCAGTTACACACACAAACACACGCGCAGGCACGCAAGCACTCTCACATACACACACCCACACAGACACACATACACACACGCAAACGCACACACAGACACATGCACGGACACACAGGCACACACACAAAACTCTAGGAGCAAACCCAGTCTCTTACATAGACTAATCAGTGAACAGAGACATGCAGGTATGCATCTTAGATAGGAGGGGAATGTTTTCCCTAACATATTGTGACACACTATTCACCTGAGGTAGAACGTACACACTAACTTAAAACAATAAAAGACACAAAGTGAAGGGTGTTTTTGGCCTACCTGCCAATTTCTATGTGATTACTACATAATTAGAATGTTTTAATAATGCATTTAAATAATGAAATGCTTTAATTAATGCTTTATTTAACAGTACATTTTGTAGGATATTAGATTTTTTTTTTCTTAATACATTTTATAGAACGTTTAACTCATCGTCTTAAACCACATAAACCAGTGGGCTGAAGAATGTCCCATTAAGAACGCTCCTGTTGACTCGGTCTGATCCTGGTTCAGGATTCAGTTCATAAATTCAGCCCAGTCTTCCAGTATATAAGTGAGGTCAGTCTATATTGAAAACATCCCATCACATTTGCATACAAATCCATGAACATTACCAAATGGTAATTTGCATATGTGCAGATGGACCAGTGTGCCAACCAAATCCCAGTAACATGGGCAGCAGAAAAAACCTTGGGGGTTTTATGTTATTGTCATAATAATAACTATTATTAATGTCAGACAAATTAATTGGAAAATATCTTAAAAGGCCATATATAGCCCACAATGCTGATCAACCTGGGCTGTTTCACGTTACTATGTTAAAATGTGAGAAGTAGCTTAGTACAGTGTCTGTGTTTACAACCCATAATACAGACCTGGTGCGTTTACATTTTTAATTTATTCAACATGTGGAATGAAGAACACAGCAATATGTTCATCTTGTTTATCAATAATTTGCCATTGAGCATATTGCATGTATGAGGAGATTACAGAGAGGAACATTAATAATACCAATCCCCGGTATTATGATTATTTATGTTGTTGATGTGTTGTTAAATGCTGTGACAGAGTGACAGCTGCAAACTATTCTCTAAAAGCCTTGTATACATTTCAGATGTACAGATAAACATTCAGGCTACTTCACGGTAAGTGAAAAAGAGAATATATACACAAACATACAAATATGTTGAACAGTTTCCAAATAATTCAGCTTGTGCAATAACATGTGAGAGAGTGGGTCTACGCTAAGGGACCCCTTGGTGGGAGAATGACTTGGAGGAAACAGGTCACTTGAGCTAACACGATGTCTTGAGAGCATACATTGTTATCCAGAGAGGATTATTGTTAGCATGTCTAGTGGAAATAACATCCGTTGGAGCGGACACGTGATTCAGTTTTACATATTTAATTCCGCAATTTGTGGTAATGTATTATATCATATAACAACTTGTAGAGGGAGTAGCCAAGAAGAAGTTGATTAAGTGAATAAGCATGTAGATCAACGAAGGAAATCAAGAAAAACTACCTTCAAGACCTACAGCCATACATTAAGGTAATTCAAAGTTTTGACATTGCTTATAGGTTCAGCTATTGGTCAAATATTGATATGGTAGCATACTTGTATTGTACACTACCATTGTAGAAACAACCGTATTGCAAATGTCATGTAACAGATATTTTACATCGCTTTCATTTCATCCAGGTTGGATAATTGTAATTAGGTAGCCTACTCCTAAATAGCTGTCTTAATGATTTCACAATGAAATGTCCTCGTTTAGTGCCAAACGTTGCAGTCAAGCTTATGACCCTCAACCTCCACCCTGCCCTCTGTTCACCACCCCCCCCCCCCCCCCCCCCCCCCACGCTTCAGGATACCAGTATACTTAGAAATTAATCGAATTACCATCAGTGAATGACTTGACCCCGACCACATTACCGACCTCCAGCAAACAGCACCTCCCATTACCGACCTGTACTCCCAATCAGAACGCTGTTCTTTAAAGGGTGCTACCACTGGTTGAATACATTTTTAAACAACATTTGTACAACCTGCCTTAATGTTTGACTGCACTTTATAAGTGCAGTCAAACATTTATTCTTTGTTTTGTCGCATGTGATTCTCAGTTTTGATTCCTCTTAGACCCCACTCTTCTGTTACTAGTTGCACCGTCATTAATTGGTTAATTGGGTTCACCTGAGCTCTGAGGCCCTAACCGTCATGGGGTTTCTGCAGACGTCCTATAGGGTCGCAGCAGTACAATTATTAATAAAGACTTCAATAATGTTGAATACGAGTACAAGAAAACACTAAAATACCCCAAAATGTATAAAACACAGAATGCAAATGTATACTTTGTTGTAGCAGGGGTACACATTATAGGCTAAATTATTGACATTGTATCTAGTTATATTGGGTTTAGTTGTCTGCGTTCTGTTTGTGTTTTATTTTTAAATGTTTCTGCTAGTTTTTTTTCTGCTTAAGTCACTTGACTTCAAAATCTGCCACTAATATGAGCTTATTTTATTTACAATGTTATTTGATTGTATTATATTTATTATGAATGATTCTCATAATTGTTTGTGTAACGTTTAATCTTTGTGAAGCAAACTCAAATCTAGATTCTCACGGTTTCAAAGATCCACCGCCTTTACGGTACAATTGCAGCCCCTAGTGGTCAACTCTTGGAATCACATACAAATGAAATTTGTATTCAATTTCAGGGAGAATGAGAAATTAGCTCTTAGGAAAGTTTGGCAACTTCCGTGAAAACATTATACAACCTGAAATGCATGTATTTGATTAAGTACTAGCACTGCTGCTTATGTTTTGCGTCCTCAGAAATAGCCATCATCAAGAGGCTTTTTATCTGAGACTGGAGCTGCTGTTCTTCCTTTAACTGCATACTTTCGTCTGTGTGGGCCCAAATAATAGTGTGATATGGAATACAACGTATTGAAGGCTAAATAAGTAAATAACGGAAAGGTGATCTGAGGCCTGTGGTAGTGAAGTGTATAGCCCGTCATGTGTCGGGTTCCTGTCTCTATCGCATTGCATAATTAGGGGTCAGCCGTTAGTGAATGTACTTCTCTTCAGGCTGAAATCAAAGTCCCTGTAAGGCAAGCCATGGCCGCGAGGGGGCGGTAACTCACCTTTGGTGCGGCTCTTCGAGCCCCCATCTTCTCCATTCATGCCGTTGATTCACGGCATGAAACGTTTACGTACATAATATCAAGATACCAACAAAGCAAAGGGCCCCCACCTTGGAGTTGCATACTATTATATGTAGGCCATACTATATGTATCTATGAAAGAAACCCGTGATGTGTGTCGTGTGAAGTACATCGGTACCATAAAGACGACCCAGTACTGGTAGGCGTGCTTCTAAAAACGGGTCGGTAGCATGGACGTATCTGCGGGCCGTCGCACCCGTCGAGCCAAAGTCACAAACGAACGCGTCCCAACCATGACTCCCACTAGACAAATGTGGTTGAACGTCCGAATATATCGTCAACTAAAGCCAAATGAAACGGACTGACCGGTGTCTGGGGTCGGACCTAAGAATGTGACCGATAGTTACCTCGCTGACGTCACTGCAGTCACAAGCACGCGCCACTTCCTTCTGTCCAATGGCAGACGGAGAAGTGTCCTGACGTCCTTGCGTCACTTCCGGGTGAATCCACGGCCCGGTGATGATGCTTCTAGTGGCCCACTGATGTACTATTGGGATATTTTCATATTTTTAACAGCCTAACAAATGCGGGGTTAAGCCACGAGACCAGCGCGAATCATTTATTAATAAATGCTCTCACGCGCTGAATAAGCCTTCTAAAACCGTCCCATTCATTCAGCGATCCGCAACTAGAAGCGTGGAAAGGTGAGAATGCGCAATTGATGTTCGTATTAAAATGGGATCGCATAACGTTACACACAATGTCGTGCGGGCATAATAACAAAAGTAGCGTTGGTTGTATTGGAGTGAAATCTATGTAACAGAATCAATTCAAAGAGCGGATCTGCGACTGCAGTATGCTGGGATTGTGGTGCGTCGGCGAGCATAGCCTAGCAATGTCCATCCTGGACAGCTGAGGATGGACATCGCTATGTCCATCCTCAGCTGACCCATCCAACCTGTGTCTATCCTGGACTGACCCATCCAACCTGTGTCTATCCTGGACTGACCCATCTAACCTGTCAGGGTTGGTAGAAACGTGCTTCCTCCAGAGCATCCTTTACCTAAACACTAGCCTCACACCTGGTCATGCTATTATTTGAACAATGTCACTGACCTAGTGATGCTGATTTAGAATGAAAAAAAAGCCATAGTAGAAAGAAGAAAAGGCTTTAGCACTTACACCAATAGCACGGTAATAGTGTATTGTGGTGAGCATTGAAGCGTGGAACAGTAAACACATTGTGCACGTTGTGTGTGGCTGACTGCAGGGCTTGCAATGCATGCGTTAATAATTTCATTTGCACACACTTATGTGTTGGTCCGATGTTTTACATTGTTCCCTACTCATGTGTTATTACGCGCAGTCACAGATGCTCATGTGAAAGATGTTAGTTAATCGTTAGTAACTGGTCCTGTATTACAAGATTGGGCAGTTGGCTTATGAACAAGTTTAATATTTCCAGCCCGTCTTGAAAATGAAATATGTAATGTCACTGCAGTTTGTTACACCCGTGTGTGTGTTTTGTTTTATTGTATTATAATTGTTTTTAACTGTACAATTATATTTGCAGAGAATAAGTGCCTGAGTCAATATATGGCTAATAAAAGTACATAATGTGTGTATGAATAGGGCCTCCTCCAGTGTGTTCACTGTATGTGCAGAGGTAATATGCAGCACACACCGGCTTCCTCTATCAGCTGTGTATCAGCTAAGACCTCTGGATGAAACCACAGTTTCAATCAGTGAGTGATTCTCACTGATTCACTGTTTTACATTTTCTTCCTGTTTTTTTTATCAGTCCAACATATGCATTGTATAGTCATTTGATGTAACTAGTGTCAATCATTTCTAAACGTATATGTCCATACTTTGATAGGGTAGAAAACCTGACCCATTCATTCAGCGATTAGTTTAAGTATATTGTTTATTTGTCAGGGACCATGCACAATTCACAATTGCACCAGTGTCACGATTAAGTAGCAGCTTATAAAATAGCTCAGTGGTGTTTTTGTTCTGATGAAGCTGATTAGATACGCACACTCTTATGTCCTGCTGGCAATCCACTGTGTTTAGTTTGTAGGATTACATACCTAGGATTTATTATTGTGTTACTGTATTGTTTATTGTGTGCTGGAAAGTTGCTTTCCTGGCCTAGGCCTATTTTACGCAAAACAGTAGTCACATAACGTTCTGATTCCCGATGCTAATCTGATTCCCGATGCTATTCTGATTCCCGATGCTATTCTGATTCCCGATGCTATTCTGATTCTTGATTATGAAAGATTCTAGGTTAGCATGACAATTACCCAGTGATGCTTGAAGCCAGAAAATCGGACTTTAACTTTTTTTAAAGCATAAAGAAAATAGAGCTTTACACATTTACGTAACTGACACATCTGTATATATATATATAACCATATTGACATGCATATCGTTGCAGACAAAGACGCCACCTTTTACTCCTGATTCGTATTTAAGAGCATGCACACACCCACACACGTTGAATAGAATGAGTTGAACGCTGGCCTTTGCAAACGTATCGCATCGTATTTGGAAGGGGAATGTGGATGGAAGGGTCCCCGTTCACCTGCAGCTTGCCTGGGGTTTTAACCACACCCTGTCCTCGTGAGCTCTCTTCATCCCACTGGGGAACGGGTCGTTTGCTCCACCTCCCGTTGGGTTACAGGGGGTTTGTGGCTGATGGGAACAATGAGTCAACGTTATCAGCAAACCAGAATGTTCTAATGGAGCATGACTCAGGAGTCACTATGGCCAGCTAAAGCGATAAGCTTACTTATTGCTTGTTTAAGCTTTAATAAAACCGCACCTAACACTGTCTAACTTGTGGCGCCAAATGGGGATGAATAGAGAAGAATTGTTCCTACCTATTATCTGACAATAAGTCAATATCATCGTTTGCTGTCGGCCAGTGGTATTGTAGAGATTGGTGGTATTTCAGGGAATATGCATATTGTGATATGCTTTTGTAGATACAATTATCCAAATAAGATGTTTGAGAGAACAAGATAAATATAGTTGTATTATAACTATACCTTTGATATTTCAGTGGAATTATGCATTTGATTTATTAAAATTGTATAAGCATATGGTTATACAGATTCATTTAAAATCATTCTTATGATCATTTAATTGCCTGATAATAGGCCTATATTCCCCATCCATATACTGTAAACTCTGCTTTTGGCCACCTGGCTTAGTGGTCAGCATAGTGTACAGATGAAAACCCATATCAGCTATAGGCCTATGGATCATTTTCATACAGGTAATTATTAAAATATTGGTAAACACATTCATCTTAAGTGGACTGCATTTCACCTAAGGCAAGGCAGAGTAGCAATGAATGCCGACTATTGAATCTGCTGAAAACATAGATTTTCTTGAATGGTGTCTATTTGTGGCTGTGCCTCAAAACCTCCTTCCTAATGAGGGCTTGTTGCCTCTTGTCTTGCAGGTTTGAGAGCAGGAGAGGAGTCCTCTGCGCCCGCTGCACCCCTCCCCCACCCCTCTCTGACTGACGCTCCTGCACCACATTACAACATCAGTACCTGGGCGTTGCCAGGTGCTCGCTGGGCATGAAGCTGAAGGAGGACATAAACCCCCTGCTGCTGCAGGTGTTCCGCTCGGTGGTGTGGGTGTACTCCGTCATCACCTTCCTGCCCTGGTACTTCCTGTCGGGCACGGGCGCCAGCCTGGAGCGTGCGCGCCGGCTGAAGGCGCGCTCCGTCAGCGGCCGCGCGGCGGGGCCCTACAGGGCCCTCAACAGCCAGCAGGGGCTGGCGGCCGCGCTGTACCCGGGGGTGGACACCCTGGACAAGGTGTTTGAGTACGCGGCCACGCGCTTCCCGGCGAGGCACTGCCTGGGCACGCGGCAGGTGCTGAGCGAGGAGGACGAGCTGCAGCCCAACGGGAAGGTGTTCAAGAAGGTGAGGGGGGGGGTGACGGCACCCAGGGGGGGAGTGTGATGGTACCCAGCCCTGGAGGGGGGGGGGGGGGTGACGGCACCCAGCCCTGGGGGGGTGATGGTATCCAGCCCTGGAGGGGGGGGGGGGGCGTGATGGTACCCAGCCCTGGAGGGGAGCCAGGGGGGGTGAAGGTACCCAGCCCTGGGGGGGTCGGGGGGGGTGGGGGGGGTGAAGGTACCCAGCCCTGGGGGGGAGTGTGACCCTGGAGTGACGTCACTGTGTTTTGATGGTCGGTCGAACAACGGAAAATAAATGTATTTGAATTTGAATGGCTTTTCACTTTGGCTCGGTAAACGTGTGACGAGCATTTGCCATCGTTATGATTTCATAGACTGAACTAAAAGAATCAAAAACATTCAACATTTAAAAATATGTTTAGACAAAGCCTTGGTTGACCTTTTCAGCTTGGCAAGTAGAGCTATTAGAGACGGCCATTATCTATTGTTTGTTTCTGGACTAGCGAGTGTGCAATCAAAAAAACAAACAAGTTGGTAACTTTGATACCTTCAACTATAAGACACCGTACTGTCAAATGCATTACATGACACCAGAAACCATAAAAAACACATCTAGTCATCTATTAGAAGTGAGTGCAGGATTAGCCAAACATATTGGCACTCCTAAGACTTGAACAGATTGAATGGCCTATAAATAGTTAGGTAGTTAAATATTTTTCCACATTGTGCATTCATTAACCCAAAGCACAATTCTTTTTAAACGGCCATAATGAACCCTTCTTTGACCCTTAGCACACAAAGGATTCACGAGGTGATGGTTGCGTTCTATCGATTCTATTCATAAACAGATCAAACCACAATTGTTTGACTATTGAGTCATTTAGAGGAGGCTTTTCTCCAAAGCGACTTCAGATACAGGTCATTAAGGGCCAGGTAGCTTTTGGACATCTTGCTCAATGTAAGGAGGCCTTTAATGTAACCTGGGGATCGAACCCAGTACCCTTCAGCTTGGAGACTGGCACCCTGGTCACACTACAATATCCCAGTTCCAAACACTAGATTAGATGAGTTCTTGTGTGTGGGAGGCTTTTGGTGCAGTCTGCTAGCGTCGTTAGCACAAGGAATGTAGGAGCCATGCATTGTGTTTCACTGCCACTTCTCTCGGGGTGTCAGGTCCCTGCCGGCCGCTGCATGTCTGCAGCGGCTCTCTAGAGGGCAGTGGAGCACTGGGGAAACGCCATAGATGGTGGAAGATTTGAGGAGAGTAGACTCTTCACTTCTTATGTGCGACACATCTGGTTGCACATCAGAGGTGTGAACCCAGACGATTCACCTTTTCATCCTATGTCTTCACCGCGTCACATTCAAAATCTTGGAATGCGATAGTTTGAAGGTTTTGGGTTTTCACTGTAGCCAACTGATAGGGCAAGGCATTAACACTAATGCCTTAGGGTTAGAGGTTCCATTCCCACTGGGACCACCCATGTTAAGAATGTATGCACTCAGTGTTTTAAGATGCTTTGCATATGAGTGTTCACCAAATGCATATACAAGCAACATCACTCAGTGTTTTCTGATAATCTGTGTATTAAACTGACATTGCTGTTTTCCTTTTGTGGAATTGTAGTACTAGGCTGTTACTGAATTTTGCTGTTGCAGAATGTTTCTCTTGCTGAATTGCCATGGCTAATTGTTTTCAGGCCCTTGTTTGGCTGTGGTAGTTTGGCTCAGTACCAATGGCTGTCTTCAAGCATTACTCCTTTTCTCTGGGCTGGGGGTGTGTGTAGGTGATCCTGGGAGACTACAACTGGCTGTCCTACCAGGAGGCTCACCAGGCAGCCAAGAGCTTTGGCTGTGGCCTGGCCTCGCTGGGCCAGAGGCCCCAGTGCAACATTGCCATCTTCTGTGAGACCAGAGAAGAGTGGATGGTTGCGGCACAGGCCTGCTTCATGTATAACTTCCCACGTGAGTGATACCTGCCGGGACAGCACCCTCCTTTTGTTTCTCTGTCCTTGTAGCAATGTCCCCTACTACACGCCACCTAGGTGGCTCCCATACTCCACCTAGGTGACTTTCCTCGGTCTCCTCCAAACCAATGGACACAGGGTGGTGATGTTGAACCGGTTTATTGTAAAAGTTGCATGGAATGAGGCATGCAGCTGGTACTCCATGCTGCCATGCCAGAGAGCTCTCATCGAGTGTGTGGTAATGGCTGGTTTAACCTGTGCACACTGATTGCTCAATGTGCAACAGGTGTGCAGCCTCACCCAGCTCCAGACTCCAATCAGTCTGACTCAGGCCAGGTGAGGCTGCTTCAACCAGCCACCATCCACACACACTCCCACATACCCAACACCCAATTGAAGCTGGGGAAAATCCCCAGCTGAAACCTACTCCCCTCCCCCTCCTCCACCCTCATCCAAAAAATAAATACATAAACTGGACTCTGACCCAGGGTTACCATACCTAAAATAAAAATAAAAACATCCCCAACCCCATAGTCCCCACACCTCCCCAGGGTGACACCCCAACCCACCCTCCCCCTCCATCCTGGAGACTCGGAGGCCTGGGCTGCTGCCTTGACTGGCGGAGGTGTTGTCGGACTTGGCGGTTCCAGGGCTGTCCGGACGGGCTGGCGGAGGAGTCGGCTGGGCTGCGGCGCTGGCTGGATGCTGGGGCGGCTAGCCGCAGACGGTTGCTGAGCTGCCGCCGCGGATCCACAGCGCCGTTGGGGAAAGGGATGGTGTTGGGAGAAGGCTGTCCGTTGTCGCTGCTGGGCCCAGTGCGCCCCTGGACAGCCTTCCTGAGTCCAAATGCAGTTTGGAGAGGTCCCTGTTCAGGCACCAATGTAGCAATGTCCCCTACTACACGCCACCTAGGTGGCTCCCATACTCCACCTAGGTGACTTTCCTCGGGCTCCTCCAAACCAATGGACACAGGGTGGTGATGTTGAAAGTCCGGTTTATTGTAGAAGTTGCAGTAAATGAACATGACAATGCTGCTCCACTGCCATGCAGGAGATCTCTTCCTGAGTGTGTGTGGTGGTGGCTGGTTTAACCTGTGCATACTGATTGCTCAATGTGCAACAGGTGTGCAGCCTCACCCAGCTCCAGACTCCAATCAGTCTGACTCAGGCCAGGTGAGGCTGCTTAAACCAGCCACCATCCACACACACTCCCACAGTCCTGTTTTGTTTGTGTTACCCAAATGCGTGAACAAGCATATAATACAATAATTTTGGCTCTCACGATGCTTCATGCGTGTAATCAACTAGTGATTAGGGGGTTTGACTCCCAGCCGCAACGTTCTGGGTTTCAATCCCAATGTTCACAGTCTACCTGTAGCAATCCTCGAGCAAGATGCGTAACCCCTACCTGCTCGTTGCATGTATTGACATTTGTTTTACTCACTTTGGATACAATCTGCCAAGTGGCTCATAAGGTCTGCTAAATGACTGAATGGTGGCTGGCAGATAATGACTATTTGTGTGTGTCTGTGGGTCCGTGCCAGTCGTCACTCTGTACTCCACCCTGGGACCCGCCGCCATCGCCCACGGGCTCAACGAGACAGAGGTCACCCACATCATCACCAGCAGGGAGCTGTTGCAGAGCCGCCTCAAGGTACCACGCCTGGCCAGGGCCCGCGACAGCCTCCCTCCCCTCACAGTCAAACACACTGCTGTGGTCTCCCGT
>JACYXH010000092.1:1262500-1270000 GCA_026745465.1 Lota lota | reverse complement strand
CTGTGTAATGAGATGTGTAATGAGCTGAATAAGCTGTGTAATAAGCTGTGTAATGAGATGTGTAATGAGCTGTGTAATAAGCTGTGTAATGAGCTGAATAAGCTGTGTAATAAGCTGTGTAATAAGCTGTGTAATGAGATGTGTAATGAGCTGTGTAATAAGCTGTGTAATGAGCTGAATAAGCTGTGTAATAAGCTGTGTAATAAGCGGTGCTCTGTGCTCCAGGGGGGTACTTCAGCAGCGACAAGCCCAACCCGCGCGGGGAGATCCTGATCGGGGGGCCCAACGTCACCATGGGCTACTACAAGAACGACGCCAAGAACCGCCTGGACTTCTTGGTGGACGACAGCGGCCAGCGCTGGTTCTGCACGGGCGACATCGGGGAGTTCCACTCCGACGGCTGCCTCAAGATCATCGGTTAGAACACAAAATGAACTTTATTGATCACGGAAGACCTGATCACATGTTAGTCTTTGTCATCCAATCGACCGCCCTTGTCCTTCCCACACATCGCTAAGAAGTCGCGTCTTTCGATTTTTAAAGCAGCACCCAACAGATGATCCTTTGTTGATCCCAGAATGCATTTCAATTGTGACGTAGAAAACACACCACCAGTGTGGCCGTGTTACACCACCAGTGTGGCCGTGTTACACCACCAGTTACACCACCAGTGTGGCCGTGTTACACCACCAGTTACACCACCAGTGTGGCCGTGTTACACCACCAGTTACACCACCAGTGTGGCCGTGTTACACCACCAGTTACACCACCAGTGTGGCCGTGTGACACCACCAGTTACACCACCAGTGTGGCCGTGTGACACCACCAGTGTGGCCGTGTTACACCACCAGTTACACCACCAGTGTGGCCGTGTTACACCACCAGTTACACCACCAGTGTGGCCGTGTTACACCACCAGTTACACCACCAGTGTGGCCGTGTTACACCACCAGTTACACCACCAGTGGGGCCGTGTTACACCACCAGTGGGGCCGTGTTACACCACCAGTTACACCACCAGTGGGGCCGTGTTACACCACCAGTTACAGCACCAGTGGGGCCGTGTTACACCACCAGTTACAGCACCAGTGTGTAACAGTGTGTCTCTCCTGTAGACCGTAAGAAGGACCTGGTGAAGCTGCAGGCAGGAGAGTACGTCTCCCTGGGCAAGGTGGAGGCGGTTCTGAAGAACTGCTCGCTCATCGACAACATTTGTGCCTACGCCAACAGGTAACAGCTGCTTCAGCGCTTCAGTCCCTCTACTTGCTCTCTCTCGCTCATGTATGTCTCCCTTTTGCTCATTTATCTCTTTCATCTTTTTCCCTCTCACTCTCTCTCTCACACACACACACACACACACACTCTCTGTCTGTGTGTCTCTCCCTCCGTTTTTGAATTCATTCAACTGGTAAAAAGAAACACACCCACGCATCTCTCTCGTTCACACCTCTCTTTCTCACTTCTTTTTTTATTTAATTCAACCGCTAAACTAAATGCAGTGACTCATCTCACTCTTTCGCTCCTCTCATTTCATTTTTATTAATCCATCTGGTTAATAAATAACTCACTCACTCATCTATCTCTCCCTCACTTTCTCTATTGATTCATTCAACTGGGAAAAGCTCTCTCTTTCACTCATTATTTCTCTCTCCCTCTCTCATTCATTCATTCATTCATTCATTCATGCAACTGGTAATAAGGCAGCTCTGTTCTGCCCCCCCCCCACAGTGAGGAGTCGTACGTCATCAGCTTCGTGGTGCCCAACCCCAAGCAGCTCATGGCCCTGGCCAAGCAGCGGCAGGTGCACGGCAGCTGGGAGGACATCTGCAACAACCCCGAGATGGAGAGAGAGGTCCTCCGCATCATCACCGAGGCCGCCGTCTCAGGTAGGAGAGAGAGGCCCCCCCCCCCCCCATCATCACCGAGGTCTCAGGTAGGAGAGAGAGGCCCCACCCCCCTCATCACCGAGGTCTCAGGTAGGAGAGAGAGGCCCCACCCCCCTCATCACCGAGGTCTCAGGTAGGAGAGAGAGGCCCCACCCCCCCTCATCGTCACCGAGGTCTCAGGTAGGAGAGAGAGGCCCCCCCCCCCTCATCGTCACCGAGGTCTCAGGTAGGAGAGAGAGGCCCCACCCCCATCGTCACCGAGGTCTCAGGTAGGAGAGAGAGGCCCCACCCCCCATCGTCACCGAGGTCTCAGGTAGGAGAGAGAGGCCCCACCCCCCATCGTCACCGAGGTCTCAGGTAGGAGAGAGAGGCCCCCCCCCCCATCGTCACCGAGGTCTCAGGTAGGAGAGAGAGGCCCCCCCCCCCCTCATCGTCACCGAGGTCTCAGGTAGGAGAGAGAGGCCCCCCCCCCCATCGTCACCGAGGTCTCAGGTAGGAGAGAGAGGCCCCACCCCCATCGTCACCGAGGTCTCAGGTAGGAGAGAGAGGCCCCCCCCCCCTCATCACCGAGGTCTCAGGTAGGAGAGAGAGCCCCCCCCCCTCATCGTCACCGAGGTCTCAGGTAGGAGAGAGAGGCCCCCCCCCCATCATCATCACCGAGGTCTCAGGTAGGAGAGAGAGGCCCCCCCCCCCCCCATCGTCACCGAGGTCTCAGGTAGGAGAGAGGTCCCCCCCCCCTCATCATCGCCGAGGCCGCCGTCTCAGGTGGGGGAGGCGGGCGAGGGAGGGAGGGAGGACAAAAGATGGAAGAAAGAAGGGAGAAAATATGTGAGGAGGATGGAAGGAGGAAGGAAGCAAGTACAAAAGATGGAAGGATGGAAGGAGGAAGGAAGGGATGAAGGAAGGAAGATTCACAATGTTTTGAACAGGAAAGCGGTCCTGAAGAGCAGCAGGTTGCATCAGCATGTATTAGCACGCTCGTCTCTTCCTAATGACTATTGGAACAGAGGTGGGGAGGCTCTGTTCTCTAAATGGGACTTAAGGTGAACACAGACATAGCAGGGGGAGGGGTGAGGCACTCTGCTTAAAGATGGCCAACGGGGGATAGAACCCACAACCTTCCAGCTAGGGGGAGACGAGCACCCTGGCCATGACTACGTCTGTTTGGTTGCCACGTATCGCATTGACTTTGGTGTTCTGTCTAAATGTAACGCAGACAAACTGGAGCGCTTCGAGATCCCCAAGAAGATCCGTCTGAGCGCGGAGCCGTGGACCCCGGAGACGGGCCTGGTCACCGACGCCTTCAAGCTGAAGCGCAAGGAGCTGAAAACACACTACCAGGAGGACATCGAGAGGATGTACGGCGGCAAATAACACACACACACACACACACACACACACACACACACACACTACCAGGAGGACATCGAGAGGATGTACGGCGGCAAATAACACACACACACACACACACACACACTACCAGGAGGACATCGAGAGGATGTACGGCGGCAAATAACACACACACACGCACACACACACACAACCAGGAGGACATCGAGAGGATGTACGGCGGCAAATAACACACACACACACACGCACACACACACACACACACACTACCAGGAGGACATCGAGAGGATGTACGGCGGCAAATAACACACACACACACACACACACACACACACACACTACCAGGAGGACATCGAGAGGATGTACGGCGGCAAATAACACACACACACGCACACACACACACACACACTACCAGGAGGACATCGAGAGGATGTACGGCGGCAAATAACACACACACACACACACACACACACACACACACACACACACACACTACCAGGAGGACATCGAGAGGATGTACGGCGGCAAATAACACACACACACGCACACACTACCAGGAGGACATCGAGAGGATGTACGGCGGCAAATAACACACACACACGCACACACACACACACACTACCAGGAGGACATCGAGAGGATGTACGGCGGCAAATAACACGCACACACACACACACACTCGTCAGCGCGTCCTCTCTTTGGCCAACAGCTTGGATCAAAACGGGGAGGAAGACATGAATCCAGACTTAAAGCGGTAGCAGGGCATCCGACGATGGCTAACCCCCCACCAGCCGCACGCACACACAGACACGCACACACAGACACACACAGACACACAGGCACGCACAGGCACACACACAGACACACGCACGCACACACGCACACAGACACACAGGCACAGGCACGCACACAGACACGCACACACAGACACGCACACACACAGACACGCACACACAGACACGCACACACAGCAGCCCCTCTCTTCCCTTGGCCGATGTAGATTATTTGGTTGCCATGACAACCAAGGCAACACTTAGACACACGCAAGCAGGGAATGTATGGCTGAATTTGGACTTCCGCACAACCCGAGAGGAAAGAAAAAGGTGTTTGAGTGTGTGCGCGTGTGTGTGCGTGCGCCCACTAGGGACAGAGGTGGTTTTAGGAAACTCTCTTGGCTTTAATTCACAATTCAGGTTGGAATTTATGCAGGGATGTCTTATTTGCGTTTGGTAATATGGGAGTGGTTTTCTTTATTGTTGTCATTTGTTGCTTTAATATTTTTTTGGTCATAACAGTATGTGTGTTGTTGTTTTTTTACTGGTCTGTTATTTTGGAAAGCCCTTTTTGATAATTCATTTCCCTGTTGAACCCATGTTGCAAAGCCATGAGAGATTGATCACGAGCCTGTTCTTACATGTGTTTGGTTTCTCCCTCGTTTATTCCATGTTTATCTACTGCCAGTCTTTTTCTGAATGGTTCTTTCTAACAGCCTTTCTCCATAAGTACTTCCTTGCGTCCCATTTTTTTTTTTACTATGTTTACCTGCTCAATCCAATGGAAGGAGTCATGGAGCAAGTCCTCAGTCTTTATATTGGGGTTGGTCAACCTACTAATGACAACGAGTGGCCCCCCATCTCTCCTCCATCTCTCCTCCATCTCTCCTCCATCTCTCCTCCATCTCTCCTCCACGGCCCCATCTCTCCTCCATCTCTCCTCCATCTCTCCTCCATCTCTCCCCCATCTCTCCTCCATCTCTCCTCCATCTCTCCTCCATCTCTCCTCCATCTCTCCTCCATCTTTCCCCCATCTCTCCTCCATCTCTCCTCCATCTCTCCTCCATCTCTCCCCCATCTCTCCTCCACGCCCCTGTACTTCCTGTCAGAACAGCGCTCCAAGCTTGGATGGATCACATGACTCTAGGTCCATTGCATTTCGATTTGATTTGAATCCCGTGCACAGGAAGGGCTTGGGTTCATTTTGGTTCTGTGTGGTTTTATTACCGCCAACTCCTACACTCCTTACGAAGCCGACGTTAACGTATCGCTAAGGTCGCCATGGGAACCACGGCAGGATATGTTTTGACACATGAGTAAGCCTCCTCTTCCTCTTTTCTTCTTCCTTCGCTGTGCATTTAAGCATTCCTGGGTTGCTCTTCTGACTGCTTCTCATCGCACAGGATTATGTAATGTCTTGTTTTGACCATAGGTCTAGTTATTGTTGCCCATCTTACTGTTACCTATCAATCTAAAAAACGATTTCAATGTGCAATATTTTGCCAAAATTTGTAATCGGAAAAATGTCCCAGTTAAACCAGTTAAAACATTGAAGTACTATTGGCACTGTAAAAAATTTAATGCAACCAATACACTTGAATATGGATTATATTTATGTGTGTATATATATATATATATATATGAGACGGAATTCCTTCCGAATAAGCTCATCATTCGTGAGAATATAAATATGTAACTGTATTTGGACTTGAATTCAAAGATATCTTTCGGCCATACTTAGAGACCTCTGTGAGAACACTAGCCAATGGTGATTCTAAGGTTGATTCAGTGTGTATGTCTGTGCAATGTGTGTGAGCTGAAAATACACACACCTGTATCTCACTTCTGACAGTTGAACATCACCGTTTCTGTTTTATAATCAACCCCCCCCCCCCCCCCCCCCCCCCCCCCGCTAAACTCCCAAGACGCTCTGGCCAATGGGAAAGGACGTATGCTTCCAAGGGAAAACATAATACGCAGAAGACCGCTCATAGCGACAGTACTTTCGCAGGCTTCACGTCTCATCATAAAAAAATACTCTTGAGCGATGGTTCTGTTTTTTATATATCTTTTCCTTTACATTTCCAAAGGAGGTCTTGTCCGTATCCACACTTTGTTTCTCCTCATAGCTGCTTCCCTCGGCCCGGCCAGGGGCGGCTACAGTTGCCTTTTGACACACGAGTCCTGTTCCTCGTGGCTCCTCCACAGGAATGTGTGTTGAACTTAACGAAGACTGAGAGAGAGAGAGAGAGAGAGAGAGAGAGAGAGAGAGAGAGAGAGAGAGAGAGAGAGAGAGAGAGAGAGAGAGAGAGAGAGAGAGAGAGAGAGAGAGAGAGAGAGAGAGAGAGAGAGAGACACACAGAGAGAGAGAGCGATAGGCCGCGTGTAGTGGTGCGTCCGACTCGACTACTGACTCTACTAAACAAAAGCAACATGCAGTGTCAAAGTGAAATTTTCACCACTCCTATTGTTTTGTTGATTATTAACGTGCGTTGTAAATAGGCTGCGTTAGAGGCAGGACGTGATGATCAAAGTTTGTAAAAGCAACCAGTTTGTACACCGTGTAAACCTTTACTCTTTAAAAAACCTATTTAATGCTCTTTATGGACCGGTTTTAGGGGTCTCTTCCTCTTGTTTTGTGTAGGTGAGTGAGGGGCCCCCATTCAGAACGCCTGTCACAAGTGTCTCCTTCCTTATTTATTTGTAATTTGGCCTTGGAAATGGTGTAAGGAAAATAAAAGCTTTGTGTTGTAAACAGTGCTGCCTGTCTCAGTGTTTTTCTTTGTGTGTGTGAGAGAGAGAGAGAGAGAGAGAGAGAGAGAGAGAGAGAGAGAGAGAGAGAGAGAGAGAGAGAGAGAGAGAGAGAGAGAGAGAGAGAGAGAGAGAGAGAGAGAGAGAGAGAGAGAGAGAGAGAGAGAGAGAGAGAGAGAGAGAGAGAGAGAGAGAGAGAGAGAGATGCCAGTAATGATGTGATGGTTTGATGATTGTGTGTCGGAAACACCTGTGCATTCAATCAGCCTCAATGTGAAACTAAAACGCTCAGAAACCTGATTGGAATCATGAGTCCTGGAAACACAGTTGCTATGGCGACAAAGGCCATGAAGAGGGCTGAGTGTGTGTGTGTGTGTGTGTGAGAGAGAGAGAGATGGCGAGAAAAAACAGTTATGGGAGTCGGCTCATAACATTGGTAAACAAAGGCTTCTTCTATTTTCTTCATATCATAAAAAGATAGCTATGATCCTGGTGAAGTAAAGTAATCCATGCTCAGATGCTGCGCGATGCCAGCCTATCCCTCGAACCCCATTCTGCCTAAACGCTTGCTCTTTCATTTGTAAGCAATCCTTTGGTAGAATTGAACTGTAGTCCATGTCATTGTTTTATCATGCGTGTATCCAACCAGTTGGTCACTATTGTTATCTGTCTGAAATATGATCGCCCCCCTTATGGGGTTTGTTGCTTGACTTCATGTGTCCAACATACACAGTAAGCAC
>JACYXH010000092.1:1207500-1257500 GCA_026745465.1 Lota lota | reverse complement strand
CTCCTAATGGCCTGCCCCAGTGATGTCTCCTTCTAGCCCATAATCACCTCCTCTCTGTTCCTCATTACTAGCCACCAGGGCCTTCTGAATGCCAAGAGCAATGCCATCATCGTCTTCATTTACCAGGCTAAGGGAGCAGCAACCACAGCATCCTGGGCAGGTGGCAATGGAGAGATAATATCCAATAGAAATAAAGAAGTGAGACAGGGGAGGGGAGAGGAGGGGAGAGGAGGCCGTTGATGATGAACAAATCACATATGGGGAGAGGAGGGGGGGAGGAGGTGGGACACGTTACAGAAAGGGTGTGGGGGGGTGGGGATGCGACAAGACAACAGGCGGTTGTGAAGCAGCGTAACCATGGCGACATTGGTTCAAAAGAAGGTGAGCCATGACAACAGGCGCACCATACCCTACCCACACCCCACCCCTTCCTCCTCCGCATTGTGTAGTGGATGGGGGGGATGTGGAGAAGAAAGACAGAGAGAGAGAGAGAGAGAGAGAGAGAGAGAGAGAGAGAGAGAGAGAGAGAGAGAGAGAGAGAGAGAGAGAGAGAGAGAGAGAGAGAGAGAAAGAGAGAGAGGCCGGAAGAAAGGAAATGGAAGTGGGAAAGATAAGGAACATTTACTTGTCTGTAGGTGCTTAAACGCAGGGCTTTATAGTGCATTTTCTTTTCAGAAAAGAAGCACATTTTTGGACTGCAATGCCATTACAGATGTCATTGCTCTTAAGAGCTCACAAACTTGGCCAACCTTGGCTCCTCGTTGAAAGGATGTTAATGTAGAAATTACTTTAATTAACAAGAAGGTAAGCACTAGATGTAGAAATGCCAATGGAGCTCTGTGTGTGTGTGTGTGTGTGTGTGTGTGTGTGTGTCTGCTTTTGTGTGTGACCTTGCATGTGTTCACGCCATGATGTATGTGTGTGCATGTTTGTGGCGGTCTGTATGTGTGTGTGTGTGTGTGTGTTTCTCTGTATGCATGTATGTGTGGGATTGATTTATTCAATTCCAGCACTGATGACGTGAAGCTAAACAAGGGCGTTGTTCTCTGAGGCTGTATCTCCTGGAGACGTGATGGATCTCAGGATGATCTATAGAGGTGAACCTGAGGCAATGAAGACGCCTTCCGACATGTAATGAGAGAGCGAGAGAGAGAGAGAGAGAGAGAGAGAGAGAGAGAGAGAGAGAGAGAGAGAGAGAGATACAAACACAAGGTTGTATCTTTTTATGAATGGTGTGATGTCAGAGGAGTGATGCAGACTCATTGAGCAAGACCACAAAAAGCATCACCTCTCTCTCCCTTTCTCTCTCCCTCTCCCTCTCTCTCTCTTTGACACACACAAATACACAGAAAGTACGGTCAAATCACAACAGCATGTGACTTCATTCAGTAAAATAGAAGAAGCGAGGGTGTTTGGAGATATTGAGTGGTGGGGGGGGAGGGGGGGTCAGTCGAGACATCATTACTCAGGCCATCTGCTAGGATCACCCGATCCTGGCCATGTGTGAAGACGTCATTTAACACACTAAAGCATAACACCAGTGTGGGATGGGGTAAACTTGCACGCTATGAATACTTTTAACTGCGTTTTCCACAGATGGCATCTTTAATCTTTTGACTGTACAGCCTACACCATAACATTTGATTAAATCTTTTTGACATTTGATGACGGGGGTTTCTTATTCCTGGCCCCGCGTGTCGGCGCTTGGAGACGCGTGCGGTGTCGGTGGCCGTGCGGTGCGTTCATCGCTTTCTCTCCGCAGAGAGAACAGTGAAACTGCGACGGCCCTTCCGAGGTGGTGGTTGTAGTGTGAGTCATCGCTGGGGGGATTAACTCTGTGCCGTGACACGTCTGTGCTATAATCAGCCAAGACAGACTAGACGAGAATAACTATGTCCTGCGTTTTTTGTTATGGACGTTAATAAAACAGCATTTGTATTGCTTTTAGGTTGATTGTAAGGTATTATTGTGTAAGCCATAAAATAAGTCTTAATGCTATTGTAAATGATCACAGATTATCTTCTGCAAAACAACAACAATCACATCCGTCTCAACGACTGACAAGGATTCTTTTTCGTTGTTAGAAAGTAAAGAGAAGGACGCGCATGCGGAACAAACCTCTTCGCTGTTGCTATTTCTAAGTATGGGGGGCTTCTTGGTATTTCATATCATACAGACTGAATCATTGATATGGAGTCCTGAGGCGGGCTCTTGCGTGTGTTGTGCGATGACGCGGCAGTCAGGTCGCTTCATATAACGCAAGGGGAGCAGTCCAAGGGCTGAAGACCCAACACAACATCAGCGCTCCGGAGGAGATGCCAAACGCATTCACTGCTGCTTAAGCTTCGTTACCAAAGGTAAGACGCTCGCACTTTGGCTGTTTTTGAATTCATTCATCGACCATCAGGATGAATGTGGGCAGATTAGGGTAGCGATCGCAGCAGACGGCGTTTGCTGATCGTAAGAAATCCTCGATTCGTGTTCATCAAATTATGTTTGTTCACAGAGTCAAAGCTTTTTTTGTACAAAACGATGACAACGAATAGGTTATTTTTTTGTGAATCGAAACGATGTTTTTTTTCCATTCTTGTTCGAGAGAAAAGGGGAATGAATTGAGACGCTAGATCGCCAATAACAACGCGAAGTGTGACTCATCCTGGGATGCAGGAACCGTCTCACTTCAGCCAAGAATCCCCTGCTCTCCACAAGACGCTCGGCTCTTATCAGGATGATTAAAAGAAATCTGTTCATTTCAACTCTGCCTTTTGAGGTTGTAATGAACATACTTTAACCACATGCCGTCTCTGTTCTCTTTCCTCCACAGGTAATAGCCTATAATGCTGCATTTCCACCTCACGGTGCCCGCGGGGGGAGCCGCCGCGCTGCTCGCCTTGCTCATCAACGTATGGGCCGTGCAGGGCGCGTCCCTCCCCCGCCACCACAGGTTCCGAGGCGGGGACAGCGAAGGACCACCAGCTGCCTATCCTCCCAACTCCGACATGATGAAAGCCCTGGAATACATTGAAAACTTGAAGCAGCAGCGGAACGGCGGCGGCGGCGGACGAGACGAGCCCGTCGACTACGACGAAGTGGACAAGTTCCGCGTGCTGCTGCAGCTCGCCTCGCTTCAAGACGAGGGCGCGACTAATGGTCAGCCTCAAGTTCCCGCGCCAAGACCGGACGTGTCCGCCGAGCAGCTGGTGAAAGCCTTGCTGAAGACCCTCCAGGAACAGGCCGGGAGGAACACCCAGTCCGCACCGGCACCAGCAGCAGCCGAACCCAGAAACGACCGCCGCGCATACAGACATCGCACCGCGGGCACCGGCATCGCCACCGGCACCGGCGGCCCCGTAAGTCCACCTTCAGAGTACGGGAATTTCCCCCGACCCCACAAGAAGTACCCGCTGATGTTCGAGGACGAGGAGAACCGGGACGCGTACAAGAGAGCCACGGAGGACCTAGACGAGCAGTACACGCCGCAGAGCCTCGCCAACCTGCGCTCCATCTTCGAGGAGCTAGGGAGGATGCCCCCCACCACCAACGGCCAGAGAAGAGACCTCGCTGGGGACAACGAGGAAGAGGAGGAGCTGTTCAACCCCAGGAACCTGGCCTACGAGGACGTGGCCGGAGGGGAGGACTGGCTCCCGATGGAAGAGCGAGAGGAGACGGAAGAGGTGGAGAATAGGAGCCACGAGGAATTCGATAGAGGCCTGCCGGATGTTTCCGATCAGGATGAAATAGAGGAAGTGCAGCGCCGGGCGAGCCAGAATCAAGAGGACTCCGATGACGACACTAAACTGGTGGATTACTACCTGTTCAAGGTGCTGGAGATGAGCGACCAGACACAGAAGAGGGATCAAACCGGAGAACAGAAGAAGAGGCTGATCCGTCCCTCCATCCTGGACCCCCGGACAGTTAAAGAGTTGCTGGAGCTGTCGCTGAAGCTTCACGTGCCGCCTCAGGACTTAATCGACATGCTCATCACGGAGGAAATCAGAAAGCTCCACCGCCACCCCCAAGCGTCCACCCCTTATCGGTCCGGCCAGACGCCCAAGATCCGATACTACAGCCGGAGACTGCCGCTGAAGAATAAAAGCCCCCCCGAGGACATGGACAGAGAAGACTTCCTGGACATTATCGGCGTGGAGACCATTAGTAACGAGTATCCCGTGATTCAGAGACCAGCAAAGCCCATTTCATCCATGGATAAAGTGCCTGCGCAATCCGTCTCAGCTGCAAACTCAGCAGCAGCCCCGTCGAAAACCTCCTCCCCCTCCGGGCGCCGGGAGAATTTATTCTTATCCGAGCTCAACAAAATGCCTCTAAGACGACAGACAGATGTGGCCGATGACGACGATGACGTGGAAGACGAGGTGACGACTTACCTGGCCGCCAAAATTCTTACCGAGTACCCGAATTCGATCTCCAAGCGGGACACGCAGGCCCAACGCAAAGGACCGTTCCCGTACGAAGTATACGAGCAGGCTATGCAAGACTACTTAGACCAGGTGGGTACGGACAAGGTGGCCCAAAGAGACGCGGAGGGCGAACAGGAGCGCGTCAGCCCTACGGAGAACCAGAGCTCAGAGGCCGCGGACAGGACGTCCGCCCCACAAACTGTGAACGAAGACGAGAAGCAACGCGGGAAACCTATGGCGGGAATGTAGGCAGACAGTTGCACGAGAACAAGTGAAATATGCTACCATCGGTTGAAATTATGAATATGATGTTTATACCGTTAAAAAGTGCGTGTCTGGTGGACGTGGTCTAGTTTACATTACAGAGTTCTATTATAAGAAATATAGCCGGTATATGATGAGCGAGCGGTGTTGTGACTCGTTATATTATATATTATATTCAGGGTTCGTGGTTTCCATGTTATATTTAAAACTATTTACAAATCTCAAATCAGACCGTCGCCTGCCTTCCAACCCTTTCATATTGCAAAGCTCTGTATTGTTGGCCTACCAGTCGTTGTGCTATACATGCTCATTTTTAAACCATTTTGTACATGTTAAATAATGTGTGATCAGAGATTAATAAAGCATCAGCGGTATTATTTTTCCTCTTGTCGTCTTGCGTTTGTCTTATTAATTTAAACACTAAACCACAGACGATCAGCAATTACAAAATCATAAAGTCCTTCTAAGAAAATGTCTATTTTTCCCTCTTTATCTCCAACTGGTAGGATAAACTGCAATTGTTATAAATATACAAAATCCTTCTTCTTACTTCTACATCTCCCAAAGAGAAGATAATATAAAAATGATTATATGCAGTGGTACAAAATACATAGGGTTTTAATAAGGTCCAAAAATGTGTATAAATTGTACATTGCACAGTGCAAAAACAATAACCTCACACACACAAACACACACATACACTTCATTATTCCACTGACTAGTGTTTCATCTTGAAAATGGTCAATGTGCATGAGCAGCTTGCATCCACAGTTTGAGATAAAATATTGGAACATGCCAAACAAAACATGCCATTTTCAAATGACAATGACAGTAATTATTAACGCAGGCACATCATTCAATGCAAACCAAATACAGACCAAATTTCAAAGGCTGTTTGAATCATGCAAATATCATCATAATGATCAGAGGTCCTGACACATTTGATTATTGATTTGATGATTGGTAGTGTTTTAGAAATGAATCTGTTTATATGGGAATATACTAAATACAGCATTATATATTTCAAATCAACAGTAGGTCCAGTTCCCTGATTACCATCATCTCCTCAAATTAATGTTAACTCTGAAGAAAAAAACAAACACACTTTCCATAATTCATACCTCAGACTGCAGAAGGAAAATACACATACAAACTATGATTCACTTACAAATTGATTTTTTCCCCCCGTAACAATAATGCATGAATGCAAGTAGCTAATGGTCTCCCTTTACTCGGCTTCAGTTTCGTCATGCACAGGACTTCATTACCCACAATCCTTTGCCAGTGTCTTGCCTCTCTCCACATGTCAAAAGGCGGGCTTGCTCATGTACTCCTCCATGGTCTGGAAAAAAATGTGTGTGTGTGTGTGGGGGGGGGGACGGGGGGGGACAGAAATGAAAACACATAGTAACCACACTCTAAATGTGTTAATTGATATTCCACAGCCACACATCTAACCATCACCTGCTACTGTAGTGCAGAGAGAGAGAGAGAGAGAGAGAGAGAGCGAGAGAGAGAGAGAGAGAGGGAGAGAGAGAGACACACACACACACACGGTCACTAACACAAGCAGAGCTTTCTCTAACCTTGCTGTCCATATTCAAGGTCATCCAAAGAGCTCCACATCATACCAATCACTGTTGTCATCCTAAGGCATAATAATCAAACATGAATGGAAGGGCTGCACTTCAAGATAGAGAGATAGAACTCGGTGTTAGTCACACTTTGTCTAATGTGGGGGGGGGGGGGGGGGGGGGGTGGGAGAGGTAACACACGCAGCTATACAGCAAGGAGCGACCAAGCGAGAAGTGAATACCAGTCAGAGCCTCAACCTACGCCATGAGTTTCGTAGGTCGCTCAGTCTCTCGCTCACAACTATATTGGCAGCGGTCGAGAGAGAGAGATACAATCAGAACACACACACACACAGACAGAGTGACAGAGAGACAGAGAAACACAGAGACAGAGAGACAGAGAGAGAAGCTAATTTGGACCTTCCAAATAACCACTGTTCACTATGAGAACACAGCACACAATTCCACAGACCCTTAAGTTAAGTTGTTAAAATTAACTTAAGTATGAAGACTCCCAACACTTGCAACATAACTCAAAAGTATACAGAAGCGAGGAGAAAATAGTTTGATAGAAACCAAAGAATAATATAGAAATCATATTGAGAGACACACCAAGAACCCATTTAAAGTGTTTTGATGTTTCAAACAATAAAGTAAACTTTATTGTTAATATACTACTGTCAATAAATATCCCCTAATGCCCCACTAGGGTTGCATGTTAGTTCAACAGTACAGTGGTATCAATATACCCACAATGACATCATCCTTGTTCCACAACAACTGTCTGTGTCCAGAATGGATTATTGTAGGTATGCATGTGAATGTTTATCACAAGACTAACCGTTGATGAAATTAGAACCGTTTCATCAAATGAAATGTGTGCATAAAAAATCGGATAGGAGCTGCTAAATACTTCTGCAACAGTTTCCTTTCCTGTTGCCCTAAACGACACATCATTTAAAATGCTTCATAGCATTGTGACACAGCTTGGTACTGTGACAGTTGCGCTGTATACTACACTACCATGAAGTAAAAGTAAAGTATCATGGCAACCCTAGTTCCTGCAAAATACCAGAGAAATCAAAGAATATTGCATTTCCAGCCGATAATTGCTACAAAATCCCAGCTGCAGAGCAAAACAAACCTTGTTCCTTGTGTGCATGTGCAAGTGTGTGTGAATAACAGCAGCATGTGTGCCGGTGTGTGTGTGTGCTTCACCTCCTGCAGCATGTCCGAGGACTCAATACAACGAGCCACGGTCTGCTTGGACGTCTCCTGTACCTCCCCTCCAATCAGGAACTCATCCAGGATGAAGTAGGCCTTCTCAAAGTTAAAGATGATGTCCAGCTCACACACCTGCAAGGGGGCACCACCACCTTCAGTCACGTCATCGCGACTCAGTCCACCGTCAAAACAACCGGCAAATTCACTACATTGGGAATTCATTAACGTTCAAATATTAAGTGAATCTATCCATTGGGGATTTATAAAAATGAAAACATTAAGCTATTCCGATGAAATTTAAGCGCAACAATATGATAAAGTGCGTTGCCAAAGTAATGCATATTTCGATGAAGTACATTGCCAAAGTATTTGTCCAGTAGTTCCACGTAGCGATGCAGTATCTCCAGAGCCAGCAGCTCGTTCTCCTGGTCGTCTATGGCCAGACAGAAGAACAAGCTAGCATACCTGGGGAAAAAGAAAAGAACGTGTAATAGATAGTAAAGTGACAGTGAGAAGAGATAATGCATACAGATATCAGTGAGACACTGCTTTGTCAATGGCTTAAGCTACTCAGGCAAAATTATACCAGGTCCGAAAATGTACTCCTGCCACAAGCCAATGATTACATAGTGAAACCATTAGCTGGCCGGTACATTTGTTTTCCCCTGTGGTGGGCAAAAAGACACATTTACAAAAGTTAATTTTTGGACCCTGGGTTAATAGCGGAAATACTCACCTCTTGTAAACAACCTTCAGGTCCATCCAGTGCAGGAAGTTGCATGTTTTCGGTTTCCGTGCCAACACCATGGTAGTCATGTCCCTGATGATCTTCTTCTTCTCTCGCTCCGGGGTGGGTGTGAACCACTTCTGCAGGCGCAGCCTCCCCTGGCGACTGAAGAGCAGCAGGAAGTGCATCTAAGGACAGAGAAGAAGAAGGCGACGCCGATGACATTAGAGGTCAAAGTGCTGTGTGGGAGGGATGGACGCCTAGTGCGTGACAGCATCTATGAGGCCCTCTACCTCTATGAGGCCCCCTGCCTCCATGAGGCCCCCTGCCTCCATGAGGCCCCCTGCCTCCATGAGGCCCTCTGCCTCCATGAGGCCCCCTGCCTCCATGAGGCCCTCTGCCTCCATGAGGCCCCCTGCCTCCATGAGGCCCTCTGCCTCTATGAGGCCCCCTGCCTCCATGAGGCCCCCTGCCTCCATGAGGCCCTCTGCCTCCATGAGGCCCCCTGCCTCCATGAGGCCCCCTGCCTCCATGAGGCCCCCTGCCTCTATGAGGCCCCCTGCCTCCATGAGGCCCCCTGCCTCCATGAGGCCCCCTGCCTCCATGAGGCCCCCTGCCTCCATGAGGCCCCTGCCTCTATGAGGCCCTCTGCCTCTATGAGGCCATGCTACAGATACATCTGGTGGAATCCGGTAAAATGTGGAATGTCATTCATGGTTGTAAATGGCAGATATTAACTATTGTATTTCTTAGTACCATTTCATGAATAAATATTGATATAGTAATATATTGATATCGTAACATAAAATATCAGTATCGATATTGGCCTCTTATAGTAGATTGTGAATTTCTGAGTACTGTACCCCCTTAATCTTTCTGTAGGCAAATCTTACTCCCTAGAACAGTAAATATCAATCTTTTTTTAAATAGTGTACCCCTAATGATTCAAGGGTATCTGAAGTACAGTCCAATGTGAGAATTTATGATGAAACCACACTCTCTCTCGTGTAGGGTAACATCGGTGGACGGTGTGGGTGACAACAGAAACACAGAGATCAACCACGTGTGCATAACACACCTGAGATGATCATACATTATACTGAATCATTTCAGAATAGAACTGAGTTAAAGCTCTTTCTGATGTAATACCATCGCTTTGGGGGTGGATATATATTTGATCTATTTCTTTTTACAAAAAGAAACAGACAGTTCCTGTCATATTTCCTACAATTTTCCTTCCTACCCCCTGGAAGCCCCTGGGGCCACACATAGCCCTGATGAGGGTCACATATCAAGACAACTGATATAATGCTTCTTACTGACTCACAACGGCTACAAAGCAACTGCTGCAAATTGATCACCAATCGACACATGAACACCTTTTGTAAAAAATGGGATCCGTGAGTGTTAACCCACATTTTGTCCTGATATCCTCTTTCAAGAGGCCGACAACATGAGGGATGTTTCGGACGTTTCCTCGCTTTGTTAAGGTTATGGGTGCCATAATAAAACCTTTGTCCGACTCTATGTTGCAAACCGGACTTGTTCCGTTCCATTTTGTTCTTCCTTTCATTGTTGACTTCAGAAAGATTAGCAAACGAGTGAACTCTTGGGGTTCATAACTGTTGGCACTATGCACTTGAATGAACGTCCACACCCCTTTGCCATAACGAAAGACCACAGTGCTGTCAGGTGAGTTGGAAACACAGATGTCCACCACCTCTAAGTCTTTATGTGTGGTTGGTGTCAGGCCCTGGCCCTAGATCGAAACTGTTTAGGCCTTTATGTGTGGTTGGTGTCAGGCCCTGGCCCTAGATCGGGTTTCATCCCGGCAGGCAAACGGCCTGCACCTCCACCTGTGGGCGGCCTCTGCAGAGTGACGGAACCCGTTCTCCACAGGTGGAGGAAACCCAAGACTTCCGTGCTGCTTAGTCCTACACACAATTTGTGAACCGTCGCGTTACAGGCAGACGGTCCCGGGTGGTTGGGTTAGTGGGGGTAAAGGAGGTTAAAGTCACTGGGTTAGTCGTTTACCGAAGGGTACGATTCTATAGCAGATCGCTACCTGTCAGCGACAGGTGAACTTCATTGGACACCATCGTCGTCGAAAGTCATACAAACAAACAAACGAAGGTCGACGAGTACACTTACCATTTTGACGTTTGGATTATTGATATAAAATGTACAAAGAAAAAAAATTGTAGTAACACTTCAACCCTTACTACGGGTCAACTTGTCTCGTGAAATGCATAGTTGTCGCGCTGCGTCCACTCAGGCAGGCAAGTCGCTTAGCCACGCCCTCGTACCTGTGATAGGGTAGGAAATCCTTCCAAGGGTCCGAACGTACAGTGGGCGGCCTCTCGCTCCGTCAACAACCAATCACTGATTCCAACGTATAGTGGGTGGTACCTCTGAAGCGGCAAAAAAACGACCACTGATTGGTTGCCAACGGAGAGAGGTTCCACCCACTGTACGTTCATACGTTCGGACCGTTGGATTTTAAAAGCTGGCCCGTGCGAGAAGTGCACGTCACGTCATGTCAGCTGAACTACTGGATTGGTTACAGTTCGAGTCTTATTCAGGGTGGTTACAACATGTATTTTAAAATGCCAATAGGTGCCGCCAGGGAACCTCTGCACATTTACAACCTAAAAACAATTGACTGTATTATGCTCGGAACAAACGTCTCCATTTAAAAGCCACAGGTAGACTGCATAACGTGGTTATTCCTGTTGGAGGCGCCAGAGAGCAGCGAGTTCCTAAGGTCCACCACAGCATTTACGATATCTATTGGCCAGAGGGGCTGATCTGAGTTCCACTGATGACCGACCTCTCTCTCTCTCTCCATCCTTCTCACTCACCTACTGTCATAGCAACAGTTCTCTCTGGGCGTTCACTGATGACAAGCAATGTCTCTGTACCGAAATCTCATCTGGTTTTTAAAAGGAATAAAGGAGTATACAAGGTCAGTACATGTTTTTACATCCCAGTGATGTATTGTATGTATAGATGTTGTTTTATTCCTTACATAGTTTCACGTGTTCGGGGGAAAACAGAGTCGGTGGCACCTTGTGTAGTTGAGTTTCAACACTTGTTATTTAATATGAACCTAAAGATAATTTAAAATATACTGATACTGTGCATTTGAAAATGAGAATCATCCTTTTACACACACACACACACACACACACACACACACACACACACACACACACACACACACACACACACACACACACACACACACACCATGTGCCTTTGCTTCAAACCACAATAGCTCTATTCACAGCTGAAGTGCCCAGTCATTTACGAATGCCTGTAGAATCAATAGCAAACTCATTTCAAACTCATTTCAAGTTTCAAAGAACAGGGTCACGATTCTGCTTCGCACAGGTGTTGTTGTGTCAGCTTTCAACAGATCAATAGAATGTCAAATATTCCCTGATCCCATGCAGAGATGGGTACGAGGCAGCGTCCAGAGGGTTTGTAGTGGAAGAGCTCGGTGTGTCTGCTGTGGGCCAGTCCTTCATGATCACTGGAGCCAACAGTGGCATCGGTAAAGAGACCGCCATGGCCATCGCAAAGAAAGGTACGCCCATGGAGACTGGGGGGGCACTGTGACATGTGCGGGGTAGATTGCAGGGGAGGATACTGGAGTACTTTAACTTTGAAGTATTGTACCTATTCTGAGGTATGTGTACTTGGCTTGTGTAATTCTATATTGTGGGACTTGGACTCCTCTACTTTCAAGAGTGAATATTTCTTGCTTTGCCGCATTCATTTTATGCTGAAAATGATAATTGTTTCACTAAAAGGTGTTTCATTCAAGCAATACAACCAGTTTATTTATAGTATAATGCTTAATCATCAACAGTTGAGTCATCAACAAATGTTTTTCATGTGTGAATGTTCCTTCACACATGATGATAAATAAGTACTTTAATACTCAGTACCTTAAGTTATTTTTACTAAATTATACAAAATATGATTGTGTCCAACACTTTGTGGGTTGCCAGGTGGGACCATCCACATGGTGTGTAGGAACAAGGATAAAGCTGAGGTGGCCAGAGCAGACATTATCAGGGAATCTGGCAACACAGTAAGTCTATGTGTATGTGGTAATCACTTAGTAGTTAAAACTCACAATTCAGGCATTTTTAGAATCTGAAATATTAACTTAAAGACATGCACATGACTGTGCGTGTTTGCGTGCGTGTATCTACGCACGTTAGATAGCAGATAGCTCAAACCGAAATCACAATCTCTAAGCATATTAACTTGAACTACAATATGGATCACAAATATTGACTTACATTATGGACTAGTAACCAACAAGATAGAAGAGTTGGCCCTGACTGCATATGTCTTTAGGAAGTACACGTCCACATACTGGACATGTCGGAGACAGGCCAAGTGTGGGAGTTTGCAGAGACCTTCAAGAGGCAGTACCCCTCTTTACACGTGCTGGTAAGAGTCCACCATCTTATATTCCTACAAACTCAAGGCCGTGGATGATCTGTATATCAGCATTCACTCATACAGTGTTTGTTTTGTTGTGTCAGATCAACAACGCAGGTTGTATGGTAAATAAGAGAGAGACAAACTCCAATGGACTTGAAAAGAACTTTGCCACCAACACTCTGGGTAAGAACATTCTCCTCTCTCTAGTATTGGGCTGTACATAGGGAGGTACTGATACTGGTACATACCACTACCCACACAGATTCATAACAAAGTCCTAAAACTTGGTAACCTATCCCGATTTTCCGGAACAAACTAATTATGGGGTTATTAATCAATTGAAGCAACAGATGTTTTTAATATCTGTGACACGTTTGATTTGATATTGGATCTTTGTATAATGGGGATAATCTCTCAATATGAAACAAATGAAAATGTACCTCAGCCGAGTATAGGATTCTGGTCAAGCATCCCATAGATTGGACACACTGTTGGTATTTACATTTAGAGCGTGTTTCAGAATCTCTAATAGAGAGCCCATTGATTTCCCTCCCCATCCTCCTCTTCATCCTCCCCATCCTCCTCATCCTCCCCTTCCTCCTCATCCTCTTCATCCTCCTCATCCTCCCCATCCTCATCTGTCCAATCTCCCCACCCAGGAGTTTACGTCCTCACCCAGAGCCTCATCCCACTCCTACTGAAGAGCCGAGGTCCTAGGGTGGTACATACACTCACACACACACACACACACACACTCACACACACACACACACACACACACACACACACACACACACACACACACACACACACACACACACAAAGAGCTTATCTTACAGCATCGTGACGCCATAATGTGGCTGTTGTTCGCTGTGCCGTGGCTGGTGTGTGAGCTCAAACACAGCGGCTCTTCTCTCTCTCCTCTGGTGGGCAGATCACCGTGTCCTCGGGAGGCATGCTGGTCCAGCGGCTCAGAGCCCATAACCTCCAGTCACTGGGGGGCTTCTTCAAGGGCACCCAGGTTTACGCCCAGAACAAGGTACAGGAGGGTGTTGTCAAACATGTTCTGTTTTCCAAAGCGCCGTTGATATCCTGCAAGAGTCAACTGTAATTGATTATTCAATGAATCATTTAGTCTATAACTTATCCTTTCATATGACTTATGAAGAAGTTATATGCACCTCATATACTTCATCAATAACGCCGTCACACGTTACCAGAGCCCAAAAGTGATTAATTTAAATAAACTTAAAATAATGAAATACTGCATTTCTGAATCTATATGCTGGGTATTTTCACTTGACCTCAACGACTGATCAATTTAAAAAATTGGAATCCATTTATTTGGATCAATCATAGTCTTTTGGGTTGGCACACATGGTTTATCCATATAAATATTAGGAGCGATCAGATAGATATAATGGCACCCAAATACCCATTAAGAGAGCCAATGAGGAGCTGAGCTCCATGCACTGTCTGGATCAACGCTACGGTCACAACATGTTGTTCCTCACAGAGACAGCAGGTGGTGCTCACAGAACACTGGGCCAAAACCAACCCCGTCATCCACTTCTCTGTTATGCACCCTGGGTGGGTCGACACGCCAGGTATGGACCTCACACACACACACACGCACGCACGCACGCACACACACACACACACACACAATCTGTTAACTGTCTGCTTTAGCTTTCATTTAGACTTTCCTTTCATGTGGATGGCGGTTGCGTTCACTGCTTGAGAATTCTATTCAGGATTCACTTTCATTGTGAATCCAAGAGTGTATCTCATACATACAAGACACTGGGTAAAAGCAACCACAAGATGGCACACATATATAGGTCTTGTATTTGTATAGAAGGAAAACCATTATATAAATATTATATAACCTAAACATACATACTGAATGGACATCCCCAGCAACCTTACTTTCATAAAAGTTTTGATTCTTACTTCAACTTCTTTGCTGTGACTGACCTTTATAGTCACTCTCAAACCCTCTCACACACACCCACACCCACACAGAGTACTGACGGCAATGTCTGCTTCCTGTTCCGTATGATTGCGCTCACTCCAAGCCGTGTCCGGGTCCATGCCCCAGTTCCGCCAGATGATGGGGGAGCGTCTGCGTACCGCGGTCCAAGGAGCAGACACCGTGGTGTGGCTGGCTCTGTCCAGGGCAGCCCCTGCCACACCCAGCGGAAGCTTCTTCCAAGGTGGGCGATACAGATCAAGAGAATACGACCTGTTCTCCCCCGAGTACATGGATTGTCACTGGACATTTTAGACACAGTCAACAATATGTAAAGCAAATTACAGTCAAGGTGGACATCAACTGTCCATGCATGTTTGACATTTACAGTCTACGTTTACATTTCTACTACTCATATTGCGTAAATATATATTCTTACGGTTTTCATTTTGTAGATTTGTGCACATTTTTATGTTTAATTGCCACTGTCCTGTACTTCTGCTGTGACACCCAAATGTCCCACCTGGGATTAACCTAGTGCATCTTATTTTCTTCAGTGCTGGAATATACCAGCGTATACATTTATAAAGCTACACCTTTTTGGACAAACATTTTTTCCAGATCGTAAGGTCGTCCCGACCCATCTGCCTATGGCTTGGACCCACAGTTCTACGAAAGACGTCCAGAAATTCCTAGCTCAGCTGGAGACCCTGGCCCATAAAGCCCGGCCCCAGCACCAGGCAGCGGACCCCCAGCACCTGGCACCAGCACCAGGCAGCCCCACAGAACCCAGCCAGGCTCTGGAGGTCCAGCAGCATGTCTAAACCCTCCCAACAGTTACTACATTAAAATCAACTAATGCCCTTTGTTTCATCTCAATGATAATAAATTAACTTACTTGAAGGTTATTCGCTACCAAACCTTTTATCACTCGGTAGAACAGAAAAACCTCCAGAGTAAATGTCTTGCTCTTATGTTTGCAGTCACGTTGCTCTGTGCTCTGATGAAATGACCAAATTCTACCATAGGGACATTTGGAATAGTGCATTGCAGAACAAATGGATAAAACTTGACGCTTTCACTTTCAAAACATCATTCCTAGATCTAAGTGCTACCTTAAGCAGTGGTGACACACTACAGAGGATGCAGAACACAAATATAGGTGACATGTGGTTGGCCATCACGTCGCCGTGGAAACATGCTGTAGCAGGAGGCAACAAGATCAATGTAGGCACGCAACAAATGGCAAAAGTGCTGGAACAGATGTCATCATCACCAGTGTAAACTTGGAATGACTGATATTAATTTCCAATTTACACAAAAAAGACATACAATGTTTACTTCACTTGATGCATATTTTGTTCAAACCAGAATAAATAAATGAATGAATTAGTGTGGCACGTCACATCAAGCTGTTGCGCAGTTAGAATAATTTGGAGGTGTGGAACCATTCTTCAAAATAACCCTAACCACAACCCCCCTGAACTGGGAAGTTTTGTAATTTTTGCAGTGCACAATAAGTGGCACTGGCTGGGGATTACCACTCTAGGAGACAAAAATATCTGTCTGAATTGGTTGAAAACCTCAGAGTATCAATACTCAGCATTTTTATTTCCTTTTGTACGAATCCACATTTGCTGTTTTTAATCATTTTCTTTTTTTGACAGTATTGAAAACAAAAAAACAAAAAAATGTGGTGCATTCACATTTTTCCCAAGGGATTCTTTGAAAGGTGGATCTCTATGAGGGTAAAACAGTGAAAAGCTTGAAGCTGCATCCATCCATGTTAAAACTCACAGAGGAACAAAGAACAAGCGTGCCTCCATTTTTTCTTTAAATAATCTACCACACGTCATGGATTATTTTCTGCGTTGAATTTTATTCCATCCCCGTTTCTATCTGCTTTCATTGTCGTTGTCGTTGTGTTTGTAAGAGATGTTGACTCAGCTTCCCGGTATTTATCTTTAAAAGAAAAAAAAACTCCAGTCCATGCGAAACAACAGTCCAAAAGGAAAAAAAAGAACAAAAACAAAAAACTTTGCATCTCCCCCTCCCTCCCTCCCTCCCTCCCTCCCTCCCCTCCATCCATCCATCTCCAGTCTCTGAACCCATGCGGCTCCTTCTATGCAACGTAAGTGTAGACTTTGCGGTCCTCGGGCGTCCGTGCAAGGTATTCTCTTTCTATTAGTCCTTCTATACGCTTCTTGATGACCACGGGGCTGGGGAGGAAGCGAGCTCGGAGCTGCTGGGTCACCTGTCCACGAGGAAAGACAAACAACGGCTCATTCCTCCATCAAGCCATGACTTCCTAACACACAACGGTTCTGGATAGGTCGCCGGGTTGATATGAGCACTGTGTAAAAAAGGTTGTTGGGCTTGTGTGTGGTGCCTACAGCTCTGTACAAAGATATATTATAAATATTGCTCCATTTCTTAAATTTACCCGTCCCTGTGAGTTTGGGCAAACAACCCTCCAAACAAACCAAATATATGTATTAGCCGTTACACCATCGATTTAGTTATTGTTTTACCAGCTAACAACTTGGATATACAAAAATACAAAATCACCCTTCATTTTTAAGATGTTGGTTTTTGTCTTACAGTTATTCTAAATTATACATTTGTGGTTGAGGACATAAAAACATACTGTGTGTGCACGTGTGTGCGTGCATTGTGGTGTGTGTGCATGCGTGTGTGCATTGTGTGTGTGCATTGTGGTGTGTGTGTGTGTGTGCCTTGTGTGTGTGCGTGTGTGTGTGTGTGTGTGTATTGTGTGTGTGCGTGTGTGTGCGTGTGTGTGCATTGTGTGTGTGCGTGTGTGCATTGTGTGTGTGCGTGTGTGTGTGCATTGTGTGTGTGTGTGTGCGTGTGTGTGCGTGTGTGCATTGTGGCGTGTGTGTGTGTGTGCGTGTACCTCGGCCACCAGGACGTTGTGCTGCATCTTCTTCCTGGATTTCATGATGCGAACGATGGCCGCCTCAATCTCGTGCTTCCGGTCGTCATCCACCTTCTGTCGAGTCTCTTTCCTCTCGGGGTCGGACTCGCCTTGCTTAGCAGCCACTGGCGAAAGGAAACGGAGATGGATGGCTTAGGTAAGCTTTGACACACCGCTTCACTGAGATTCCCCAACCAGGGGGAAATAGAGTAACCACGTGGTTCCCAGCACGGTGAACTCCTGAGACATGAACATGAGACGTCTCTACCCTGCTGCAGAGTCTGAACAATTAACCTAGATACCTGTAGTCTTAAAGGTAGCGTCGACAGGGCAGAATGTGTTTTAGAGAGCTTTTCTATCCAAAGAAATGTGCATATTGTCCATTAGACTCAATGTTCTGGAAACAATTGTGGACAATGTCTTTCAGTTTCTGGGGTGCTGCTGCTGTATCGCTCGTATCAGCCTCTCTGTCCGTCCCAACCGACGCCACCAGACATCCTCTAGGTTGGCCAGACCGAGGCGCTGCACCCACCTGTTTGTATTTTAACTCTGTGTAGTTTGGAGGTGAACTGATCGTTGACTGTAAACATGTGGCCGTTCTCGATCTCCTTGGACTTGGGCTCCTTGGTGAGCACCCTCTGGGTGGGCTTCCCGCAGGCCAGCGACTGCAGCGCCCGCACCAGCTCCCTCTCGGGGATGTCCGTCTCCTGCTGGATCTCCTGCAGAGGCAGGAGGAGGGAGAGCAGCTTACAGACACAGATACTACCCTTTTGTCCTCTGCTCGTTCAATAGCCTTACATGAAAACATGTATACTGAGATGCTGAACTTTGTAAGGTTTTATCCATCCGTTTGTTTAAACGTTGTTGTTTTTAGTACGAGTCTTGTTGTCTTGCATGTTCAATACAGCAGACACTGCGTGTCTAAAATGGTTTTACTTTGTGACTAATGTAATCGAATTAGAAAATAACTTCAACACAATAAAATACATGTACGGATATGAATACAAAAATCCCTGTATCCACTGAATCCATGTGAAAGGAGAGCTGAAGGCAGCCTGAGTGTGGCCGTACCTCAAAGGTGGACTTGTCTCTGTTGTTGAACAGCATTAGGATGGTCATCTGGAAGGTGGACACCTGGAGTATGTGCTTGCGTGTGTTGGAGCCCGTCACCTGGGCCCCGCCCACGCCTACTTCAGACCCATCCTCCTGCAGAGGAAGTCAATGTCAGAGCACATTAAAACACAGTAGTACTGAAATAATACATGATCATACAGGTTTCATATGGACCTGCAAAGACATCCCTCAGTGTCAGATCCAACCATCCAACCCACAACACCTAATTAAAGACAGTATGGGAAGGGTAGAACCTCACTTATGTTTGTTGGACACAATTGCTTTGCATCATGCTGCTTTATATCAATCAAAAGTCCTGTCATGTCAAAGAGAAAGCCCTAATCTTTATTTTGGTCGATACCTTCTTGATAGCGCCGTAGAAGGTGGCGTTGAGGTCCGCTGAGCCCATGTGGTGCTGGAGTGTGAGCTGCCGACCGCTGTGCTTGGCCAGGTAAAACCTACAACATCCCAGCAGACAGGCTCACTAACCTGCACTGAAAAGACAGCACACACACGTCTTTGACCAACTGAGGACCTACCTTCTGAAGACCTCAAAGGCGTGCCTGGGGGAGGGAGGGATAGTGCACTTGGGTGTGGCTGACTGCGTGGGCCAGTAGCCTGTAGTGAGGACTCTAACTGTGAGGTCGACACCACCGAGAGACACCTGAGACACAAAAGGAGGAGAGAAGTAGAGTTAGATAGACATCCACAGAATCACACGGTGCCTTGGCTGGCCACTAGAACCTGCCAATTCACACTTTGTCACAGAACAGCCGTGAGCTCCCTTTGGCCTCCCCTTAAAATAAACTAGCTGTAGGAAGCCATTGCTAAGTCAACTGCATCAACTGTTGTCTCTTCTGAAGCGTGAAGCATTGTCATTACCCCGGTGGACTGCAAGTGTTGCCTGAACTCGTCCATGGTGGTGTTTGAGATGCTCATGTCTCGGAACATCCCTTCCAGTTTGGAGGTGAACTGACAGCCACATTCCGTCTGCAAACAGAATACGGATCTCTTTTAGACTCCAACCGACCAATCACAGTACATGGAAAAGACACAGAAAAACCTTTGCTCTTTACCTTGAGCTTGGAGATCATGTTCTTCTCCGAGTCGTCCGAGACGCTCTTGTTGGTGAGCAGCCGGCGGGCCAGGTGCTGCTTGTAGTACCTCTCAAACACGTCCTTCTCCTGCATGAACCTGAACAGCACCATGGCCTTGTCCAGGATGGACTCCACCTCCTGCTCCGTCAGCTGGGGGGGGTGGAGACAAAAGAAACAAGAATGATGTCATTATTTTACTGTGTATAAACACACTACAGTGTCCAGCTATCGTTTAGAATGGGTTACTAGCTTTTTCCCCATTCAGAACAAACCAACTGTCATTCAAATGTGTATTGTTTATATTCTCCGATGAAATATGTCCCATACCCCTTTGACTCCCTTCTTGAGCTTATCGTCAATGAAAAGCGACAGGTACTCAGGCGAGCGAGAGTTTAGGTTGAGGAAATACTCAAAGTCTCCCGCGATGGTCTGCTTGAAGAGTCGGTCGTTGTTGAACGACTCCAGGAGGAAGCGGTCAAATCGTGTCTTTAAGTCCAACAGGCCCTGTGAGAATTTTAAACAGCCCTTTACGTACAATAACATCTATACATCTTTGAGCTCTAATTTGAGCAAGTAGATGACATTTCCTTTGTGCTCTTGTAGACAGGCCTACCTGGATGTAGTCCACTGGGTTCTTGCCCTCTCCCTCCTCGGACACCAGAGCCTTGCCCTGCTCCCGGAGGTAGGAACTCATACACTCACACATGGTCTTCAGGCCGTTAGGAACGCGGCTGAACAGCTTGTACATGCAGCCCAGGTCTGGACGATGAGAGGCAAAAGCAAAAGCGGCCATTGAATGTAAACCGTAAAAGACAAGGTGACGCTGTGGTGTGTGTGTTTTTCTTTTACCTTCGGTCTTGCCGTTCTTCAGCATATGAACCAGGCCGGAGTTCTCCATCTCCACGATGGTCTTCATGTGTTTGGAGATGAGCTCCCGCTCCACCACCTTGACGATGGGCTCCTCCGTCGTCTTGTCCAGGCAGTGCATGACGCGCTCGATCTCCTCGTTGATCCGCGCCTCCACCTTCTTGATGTACACACTGGCGCTGTTCTCCGCCAGGAACTTCTGGCTCTCCATCTGGCGCAGACGATGGTAATGATGACCAATGTAAGGCACCAGGAAAGGCTTGCCCGCAGTCACATCTAGCAAGACCCAATGAACTCACTTGGAAGAATTCGGCAGACATATCCAAGAAGGGACCCTCAAAGTCCTCCTCGTAGACAGATCTTCCTTCCAGGCCCAGGATCATCAGCATCTGACAGGCATTTCGGATCGCTCCCCTGCAACAGTAAGACGTACAGCGTGTTGTGACTGAAGAGTTGTGCGGGACAACACAGTCAGAAGCTACAAGTGCGAATGACCCGGCCTACCTGTCCACCACCTCCCCTTTCCTCTCGCGCGCGATCATGTCCAGCAGGGTCTGTCGGAGGTGGTCTCGGATGCAGCCGTAGCGCACCACCTGGTCTCTGAAGATGATGAGGCCCAGGTTGTACACGTTCTCCACGTTATTCTGCTGAACGTATACCCGGTCCTGGGGTTCCACAGAAACGTAGTAAAGGGGGGAGGAAAATGGAACACATTGGTGTCAAAGAGCTGCATGTCCACAATCAACCAATTTATATTCATGCATGTTTAGCACAAAGCTTTACCCGGGAGTAAGTAGGCACAGAACGCTACCATGGGGCTTGCCGTTACAGCACTTTAAATAATATGCTTGGAACAGCAAATTCAAAATGTGCTTCTATCACAAGTGATAAATACACTACATCATACAATACGCTGTGTGGTTCCAGCAATCCAAAGGAAAAGATAAAATTAGATCAGTCTCTTACTGGAGATACTGCACCAGGAGTGCATCTGGTGGACTACAGCAGAGTAGAAACTCTCTTTATGTAGTTAGGTGTGCGTGTCTCTCTCTTACAGAGTGCTGCCTAAACACAGCGCTTGCAACGAGCTACAGAGCTCTGGCTCTGCACCAGTTAAATGCCCCAAAGCCAACTACCCAGCCAGTGAACAGAGCGAAGGAGGTATTGTGAAAAAAGAAAAAAGGTTGCCTTAAGTTATAACTAACCAAAGGGGCTCCCCCCCTTACTCACAACCCTGTGAACACTATGGGGTGGCGGCCTGCAAGAATAAATCAGCCACGCTGGTTGCTTAAGAAAACTAATAGCATATTCACAACAAGCTAACAGAGGCCTTTTGTCTGGCTTTGAAAAGCACCCTAGGGTCCTACAGCCAAAGTCCAGCAAAGGGATGTAGGTAATGCTGGGAAGTAAAGGCCACAATGGACCGGCTCCTCTATTCCGTAAATTATTCATGCAACGCACCTAGAGTTCAGTTGAACCCTTTAATGTAATACCTCCAGAAATAACTGCCTCTGAAACGACTGAAAAGCATACAAAGCAAAGACAAAGCATAAAACACCTACCATATACATGAGGATGTCTCTGATCATGACCATGGCGGTCTGATGGTCGTTCCACGCTTGGTTCAGTGTTTGCAGAAAGTTATTGTTGAGAGAGTTCAGGACATCTTCTCGTACCTGAAGTTACAGGTCAGAAAAGCAGCATTCCACATCCGTTATGCAAACTTTAGAAAACAAGTAAGAAGCTCCATTTAAGCGCCTTTTGAGTCTACTCATTTTTGAGTGACATCTTGCCATTTTGGAAAGAATGTTGAAACGTTAGTTTGTCAAGTGCACTTCTTTACTTTGTTGATGAGGTGTTCCGTGACGACCTCCCGCAGGCCTGTGTAGAGCTTCTCCCCGTGCTTGTGGAGCACCATGGTGTAGGCATTCCTGTACAGCTCCTCAAAGCTCAGCCCACTGTTGTTCTTCCTCTGAATCTCCTGGATGGCATTCTTTAGAAGGTCCCAGATGTTGTTGACGTACTTTTCATCCATTGTCATCTGAAAATAATGAGATGGTAATACTTATTGGAATTGCACCTATTTGTCACATATTTTAGTAGGGAGAGATGCACATGTACCAATAGTGATGTTGCATTTAATGGTCTTTATTTACTGTTTTGTCACTATTATTGTTCATTGTTATTCAAAGGATCTTTTACCAAGTTATACTACAATTGATGAATATTTGTTAAGTAATTCTATTAATTATTTCACTATTAGTTCGGCAGGTATGTAAACCGATATGTAGGTATGAACAATTATTTCAAAACAATGGACATAAACACTTGATTGTGACAAATAAAAGCTACATATCCTCTAGCTGATGGCTAGTTTTGTTATGTGTGAGATGAAGTAGGTAGAAATAATACTTATTTGTGTTGTGTGATGATATAGGCTACCTGTCAGATACGATATGGGGACAGTGCTAAGCAGAGGCTACTAGTAAGCACACGTTTTGGGGCATATATGTATATGACAATCCTAGAATAAACGATATAATACATTATAACACAATAGTTCACATGTTAAAACAAGTAGACAATTCATTGATGACAGGAAGGGAAGAGAGCAGAGAGCTTTTAGAACCTGCATGTAAAACAGACAACTGCCACACCTGAATTTACCTACAGGTTTGAGATTATGGAAAAGTGAAAGTTGCATTATGCCACACTAGGTTTGACATTTTTTGTATAGCCCCATGTAAGAATTAATTATATTGAATTGTGTTTTGAGGGATGTGTGTGTGTGTGTGTGTGGGGGGGGGGGGGGGGGGGGGGGGTAACTGTTTATCTGTAGATAAACAGTTTACCATCCCCCTACTGTCATTTATTTTAATCTGAACCTTGCCACGAAGTAGACATACTCACAGGTTTCAGAGCCATGGTCACTTACAGTAAACTCAGCCATGCAATAGCCAATCAGATAACTGAAATGCTATGGAACCTTATCCAGTTAAACAATAACAAGTATCCACAGAACACCACGTTATCTACAAAACACTAGGCATACAGCCTTCATCGATCGATGGTATACTATAATTTTCATTTGACATCCCCACTCCGGGCCTCCTCCACTTACTAACGCCCGGCACTTTTAATGTCCGGGCGGGGGACGAAACAAACACGACTCGATCATCCCATAAATCTTAATTCAGGATGCAACGGTCGTTGAGGCAGGCCTGCATATCTCACTCCATTGGCAACTAACGGTCCTGAGGCAGAACCACAGTGACCGCACGTCCACCATTACAATCATATCTTTAATAAACCTTGTTCTTTGAGACAGGAACAATTATGTGTTTTGTAGGGTAACGTTAACCCAGCAAGTTCACCGCACTAACAGGACGGAGCAAATGCCACTTGCAGACAACAAAGTACCGTAAACAGCCATAATTCCGTTGGATTGAGACACGATCCACCAACGTTACACAAGCTTCAACCAATGTTGACGAAATGCAATACTGTTATAATAATGTCACCGTTACAAACAGTGGGTCACAAACATGAACGTTAGCCAACTAAAGTTAGCTGCTAAAGCTGTTAGCTAGCCTTTAATGCTAAACCACTACGTAGCCAACGTCAGAGCGGCTAAACACGGGCCTGTTAGCCTCGGACCGCAACCAGCTCATCCTGACACCACAGCAGTTCGCATTCTTATTATAATATTCCTTAGACGGCATTGACATTATGAAAGCTGGACGCCAACCCATGGCAACTATAATGCACAGCCACTCGGATACCCTGCCCCACTTTGTACAATAAATATAACTGTCTGACGGTGGACTTTACTTTAAAAGGCTAGGATTCATGTCACAGTCGCGCAGCTAGCTTAGTTAGCACCAGCTAGCTCAACGATCGCTCATCCTCGGCCTTCGAGTCTCATAGTGAGGGGCAGAGCGATGAGGCGGCCGGCGGTCACTTACAGGAAAAGCTCGTATCCTCATCTTGGTATCCCTCTTAGTGCCGCCTTTGAGACTGGACATAATTGGTTAGCACGACTCTCGTTTCTAAGTTAACATGAAAGGCAGTGATATTATTTTCCAGGTGATGGAAAGTGGTGTGGATATCCTAGACGTTCCCTTTTGGAACAAGGTCTGGCTGTATTTTCTGCTCTGTTGTTGACACTCGCTCTCTATCCAATCTTGGAGCTAACGTTAGCTAGTTGCAGTGATGGCGGACAGCGATCTTCCACTGCGCAACGACGAACTCGCGCGAGAGGAAACTTTAGAGACTGACAGGTGCATTCTACAGGTTGACATGTCCCTGTGACTGGGCCATTTGTCATCAGTAGTGTTGTTTTGATTAAGGATTGAAAAAAAAAAATGGATCACTGCAAATTAATTGAGACTGTACTTAAAGTGTTGGAAAATGAGATAAATCTGACTGAATACATAATGTGATGTTAAGATTATTTAACAAATGTTTTAGAACAAATCTGTGTTTTCAAGAAATCACAGATAGGCCTAAACTACTGTCATGGCAGTAGCAGTATTATGAAACGGGAAATTAAAAAAAAAGAACACACCACTGACCGTATCATGTTATTGTAAAATATCGATGCATTTTCTAATTTATTGGTTTGCGTGCACAGTAAATCATCAGAATTTGTCATGCCCAAATGATCCGACGGATGGCGCTATAGGTTTCGTTTTGTAGCTTCTCCTGGTCCACACGTAACCACGTGCGTTTCCTTTCACCCTGTACGTGACACCAAAGTATAAGAATTTCCTACAAATTCAATTTCCCCAAGTTCCCTTTTGACCCAGTGCCAGCTCAGCGACGCTGGAGGTGTAATTGAATTGGCTGGTGGTGCCGACCTTGAAGCGGCAAATGAAGGCTGGATCCCAATTGGAAGAGAAGAGCTTGAAGAGCCGCTGTGGGGAGTTGAAAGATGGGAGCTGAGGCAGAGCTAGGTGTGCTTAACTATTCATTATAATTATATTTTAATTGTTATTATTGTGTTAAGTATTAGCTTAACTAGCATTCAATACTGTCCTTCCTTCGTATTTTCTATTTGTCCTTCAGGTATGGATATTCTGTCAAACAATACAACGTAGCCTGCTACAATAGTATGCTAAAAGGCCATATAGTGTGTGGAAAGCAAAGTCAGACCGAGCGAAGAAGACAGCTCGTGCCACGCGTCACGTGGCCTGTACGGTTTTCCCCACACTGTATAAAGGTGGTTTGGAGGAAATAAAAAAAATAGCAAAGAATGAAAAGCGGCTGCGAGGACAGCATGGGGTCTTTGGGGTGGCTTGAATTATAATAGTACAAATACGTTTAAATAGCCTACTGGACAGTTGCATTTAAAAAACATGGCGCCTTTGTAAGTAATATGAGGTCAAAATAATTGTAATTTATTATGGCCCATAGGTCTTAAGACATGTTTAGTTAGGCTAATTCATTATGTGTAAGCAATACGTGTGTGTATGTGTGTGTGTGTGTGTGTGTGTGTGTGTGTGTGTGTGTGGTGTGTGTGTGTGTGCGACCACAACCCTGACCCGGAATATGTAAGTTGATGTGACGAAGACACACGTTCTTCTGTAGTATCTCTCATCAACCTTGTTGTTTTCTTTCAACTGCTAAAGACCCGTTAGATCCCTCTGCACACCAAATAATGTGATCAGATCTATTGACCATAGCGGCCATTGCTGTTCCCTCCCATCGTGACGGACGAAAATCAGCCATGGTGAAAAATATCCTGGTTTGGAATTCAATATTGGTAATTAAATCTAAATATAAGGCCCCAGAGGCTGCACTTTTTTTGCAGACCTCTGGTCTTGGTTGGCAAGGGAACACACACACGGTGTAATTAGCCTTGAAAAAAAATTCTAACTACTCCAGCCCTTTTTTCTGACCACACTTCTTCCATCAAAAAAATAAATAACTGCGGTTGGGTTTAGTGGAAAACCTGAGTTTTCCTCCACACAATGTGATCAAGATATGATAATTGACTTTATCACACTCTATCCTGCTGTAAATGCTTTGTTATGGAGCAAACCAAGCGTCTCAAATAACAACCTGTAAGCTTTTCCAGCAGCTGAACTTTAATGACAAAGTTCTACATAGCCACATTCTCTCCACTCCATTATGACTCAGTAATCACAGCCTATCGCCTTCTTCTTCTCCTTTTTCCTATTTAGTCTTCTCTCTTTCATTCTCTCGAACGTCGCTCTCTTATGGACCTTCATCTCTACCTCTCGATCATCTTCCAAGCAAGGGGAATCAGGCCAATTGTGAGTGAAAATCTGTCTGTGGAGAAAGTGTTTGTTGACTTTCCTCCACAGACTGGCTCTCAGCAGGGGAGCAGTCTGTTATGTATGGTACAGGACCTTGCTTGATTGGCCTAGCAGAGATATAATTAATTCTGGTGCACGAGTTTGCTAGCTCTTTTTTGTATAAAAGATTCTATGATTTACATTTGGTGAAATGTTGAATTTAGTTGCTAGGTTACTAAATGAAGGGTATTGCTGTAAAAACAAATGCAATCTAGAGCTTGGCTAGCGGAATACTATTTATTTTTTTAATTATTGATTATTTACTTACACACAGTTATTCAACAGTTAATACAGTTGATAAAGTAGGAATATTGTCTGAGTTCTAAAAGTCGGAATACTTTCAGTTTGAATCCGTACAGACAGTATTGTTATGTAAAATGTACAATTAATTTTCAAAGAAATAAAACAAATTCTAGTGTCTTCTTGTCCTTATACAGGGTGCCCTTTAACCCTCTGACCTAACCCTAACACTGAGTTAATCTTACTTTAAACTATTGAGTAGAGATGCTATTTAAGTAAACTCATTATTAATTGTAATATACTTTTTTTTTAATGAACCCATTGTTTATTGTATTTTATAATTAAATTGGAAGTAGTCAGTCAGAAAGGTAATTTGGGAGTTATTCATCTGGGGTCAAGAAGTCCTATGTTATAGCAGAACTTCCGGGGGGAGACGGTTGAGCTTGGGCCGGAAACCCAAAACTGAAGGGGCGGAGCTACACCTTGTTTCCTGTTCCTTTACGGAAATATTGTACCAAAGAGAAGTGTTTCGCGCAAGCAGGCAACGCTATCAGAAGGGGTATTTATTCATACAGCGTTGATTTGAATCCTTTACAGACACTTTTTTACAGTTCTCTAGTGCTTGCCCACTTTGTGTTCGCTGTTAAGCAATTTGCGATCCAGCAACATGATTGGTAAACACAAATAGGAAGCGAAAGAAAGAGGAACGCCCCCATTCACCCAGATCGCTCTTCTGCCATCAGATTTAAGATTAGTCATCTAAAATCGGATCGGTGAGACTAGGGAATTATTTAAAAAAATTGACAGTTTGCCACTTTATCATGTCTTGTCTTGAACTCACTTCCTGTTACAGTTTCTGTCCCGGACAGCCATTTCACAAGAAGAAAAATCAGGCTAGCAGGATCTTGTTGCGCTGCAAGCTTATTTAACTGTACATAATATTGTCTCAAGGCCTGGTTTAGGGGGCTAGTGTAAGCATAGGCTTTCAGTCTTATTCAAAGCTAATTGATGCTGTGATATTTAGACAGGCTGTTGTGACAGCAAAGTGCAGGGTCTGAATAGTGTATAATGATGCCCTGCATACCTATCTACATGTAGATACCAATCTACATGTGGAACCGTTATCGCTCAGCTGTCAGACAGAAAAGTAGTATGCAGCTTCATGAACATCGCCTATTTTGACAAACGAGACTTTGCTTTAAAGAAACATCCATTCCTGAGGGATACAGTTTATTCTGGCGTAGCAAGCCAACAATAAGCAACTGGTAATGCTAATGTATGTCTCTGTGTCATCCTTCCTTTTATTCAGCCTACATGTGTATCCTCCCTCCCTTCTCTCTCTCCCTCCCCCTCTCTCTCCCTCCCTCTCTCCTCTCTCTCTCCCTCCCCCTCTCTCTCCCTCCCACTCTCTCTCCCTCCCCCTCTCTCTCCCTCCCTCTCTCTCTCCTCTCTCTCTCCCTCCCTCCCTTCTCTCTCTCCCTCCCTCTCTCTCTCCCTCCCGCTCTCTCTCCTCTCTTGCTCTCTCCCTCCCTCTCTCTCTCCCTCCCCCTCTCTCTCCCCCTCACCACAGCATTGCTTGCAGTTCCTCAGAGAAGCAGCAGGCAGGAATGCGGTAGTGCCACGTCCAGACCGCAGCGTCCAGGGAGCCTAAAAAGGGAAGGCGTCTCACTCGGTCCCCGGGCTGATGGTGGATAGTGGAGGAGGGGAAGAGGCTAAATCAGGCCTACTTTCAATGATATTCATTTCCCTGAGCAGCGGCCATGACAGCCCCCCAGTATAGGAAAAGGGCTGGCTGACACTCAGCGCCACCCCCCCCCCCACACACACACACACACACACACACACACACACACACACACACACACACACACACACACACACACACACACACACACACACAGAGCAAGTAAGGTAGACTCAGTGGGACAGAAATAGGGTTTATTCATTTTTGTGTAATGTTCATGAGTCCAAAGTAGGGCTGGTCGATATGGAAAATGTATTGTCATCATTTTGCACGATATTGGTCAAACATCACGATGTGCTTATTAATTCAAAATACCATTCAGAATAGTCTAACTGGGGGTCGTTGCATTGAAATATATGGAAATTTTAACTAAAACTAGTTTCCTCATCAAACCTCATATTGATAATTTTAAGGGCATGTCATCTCATCATGAATTTAGACTATATAAACAATAAGTCGCTATATTTGTTTCATGACGATACAATACCATTCAAAGACGTTAAACGATAACATTAAATTATTTCCCAGCCCTAGTCCAAAGCAATGTAATGGTTTCAATAAACGATGAATCTATTGATGTCAGAAACCCACTCACCCACACGAAAATACATGTTTAAGTTTGTATTCACATTTCTTTAGTTAGTGATAAAGGAACACAATGCGTTTGTTTTTGCTTCTGACGCCAACTTACTGCCTTTTTCTGCCTCCTTTCCCCTTTCTCTTTGCTGAGCCGTGTGATTGGACAGCGTGGCAGAGCGTATAGCAAAGACAGGTGCTGAGTCTGGCCCTGTCTCCGGGCCCCCAGGGGCCCTGGCTCAACCTTCCCCTGACAGATTGACTGACGTGGTCCTGGAGGAGGCAATGGAGGACGAGGTGGAGGAGGTTGCCTGCCACGGCCCACATCGACCTCAACAGAAAGGTTTAGCAGGGGCAGTGGAAGCCCCCTGACCCCCCCATGACATGACATAGTTGACATAGTTGACGTAGGGCTATTAGGACAAAATAGCATAACTGTTCCCCTTATTTCTTTCTGCTACAAAACAACCGATGTTGCCATGCCCAACTTCCTGTTTGAGCAAGCTGCTTTTGCTGCTTATCTGTGAGGTTGCATACCGGTCAGATGTCACTTCCTCTTTAGACTCTCATGAATGCAAATGTCCATCTGCATGTAATTCACACACACACACACACACACACACACATTGTTGGGAGAATATACAGAAAGAAGAAGTTTGAGAAAAAATACAGAGAGACAGAGAAAGGGGCGGGCACAATAAGGGGGTTACCATTTTTGACACAGGGAGATAATGCAGGCAGAAGATGCAAATGAGATAAAGGGTGGTTGTCATGGTGACCTGTTGCGCAGCGATGATTTGCTGACAACCTGACTGCAGTTGTGACATGGCCGTGGTCAAACAGACAGCGTCGTTATGAAAGAGACGAGAGATGTTCAGCAAGACGTGTACGTGAAGATTTTACCCACAGTGCACGGCGGCGGCGTGACCAGCGTTTGAGTAGCGTTGTCAGTTCCAGAGGCGCGTCAACGCTAGACAGACACACAGGTAGGAAGCTGCTGCAAAGCCTCATGAATTTGAACTTTAACAGGCAACTTTGAAATAATCAATGAGAGCAATGTTGGTGATCATCTGTCGTAAAATGTTTTTATATATATTTGTGTGTGTATACGAACACTCACAAACTGTAACTTATAAATGCTACACATGTTTATTTTTATTTTTAAAGATATATTGATACATAGATAAATATATTAAATTATATTATAATTATTATATTATAATACAATATAATATAAATTTACATGTGTACAGTATTATTAAGTTACTGCTTGTTACTGTTCGTTTTCAATTGTGAACAGTTGAAAATGCTATTCAGTTATTAGTGAGGGGCTAAGTTTGAATAGAAAAGTGTAAAATGTAAATTTGAGTGCCTCTGCAAACTTGGGCTTGGCGCGTGTTCTGAGGGAGATAATCTGGGTGGTTTTGGCTGGGCGTTTGCAGGCTATACACGGCACGGTGTGCGATAAAGAAAAACTGAAGTGAAAGAATTTGCGCGGCGGGGTGTTTCCGTTTGTTTCTCTTACTATCATGAAGATAAGCGCGGAGCTTGGATGCTGATCACACACACGGTGTTGTCAGATGGGAGCGATACTCCGGGCTTTTACCCTCACCGTATTCCAAAGCAGACAACCAGAGTCACACCTGTTTCCCTCCACTGCGTCAAAGTAGAAACGCTGAGTTGGGAACACAATACAGAACGTCTCAAGGACACGCAGCTCATGCTTTAGACATAGTGGACATATTGTTAATGCCTTGCTGACCTAAAAATGACAGTGTGGCATATATGTATGTGTTTATCTCTCTCTGTCTCTGTCTCTGTCTCTCTCTGTCTCTGTCTCTGTCTCTCTCTGTCTCTGTCTGTCTCTCTCTCTCTCTCTCTCTCTCTCTCTCTGTTTCTCTATACATATGCAAATATGTTTAAAAGAATAGACTTGTCGAGCGTGTTAAGAATGGCATGACATTGTGGTCGACATTAGAGTCACTACACCATCAGTTCCTTCCTTTTTTTTTTATTATCATTCCTTAGCCCTCCAACACAAATCGGCATGTAAAAGCTGACGTTGAACTCTGGTCCTTCTGTGCGACGCTCCATAGTACTGTACAGGGCACCAGGACCGCCGCGGTCACCCACTCCCGTCCTCTGGCTACTGTGATTGCCTGTAACGGGAAAGTAATGTGCGTTCGTGGCCCTTTTGTGATAGGTGCGATGGCTGTCGGGGCCTGAAATAAAAAGAGGAGGGGACATTTCCTCGGCAGAGTGAGAGTTCACGTCAATCACCCAGCGTGGTTCGCGGAAGGCCGGGAAATAGCAGAGCGCTGAGGCCATAGCGTTGAGCTAAGGCCAGGAAGGAACTGCGAAAATACCACGACGGAGGGAGGGATAGTGGGCTTCGGGGGACGAAGAATAAGGAAGATGAGAAGGAATTCATGGATGGAAAAGACAGGGGAGGGTTGCCAGCACCTGGATAGCTTTTTGTAGTGTGGAAGTTGGTTTGAGGCAGAGAAGACTAGAGACGTACTCTTCGTTTCCCCCTTAACTGAGTTGTGCTCTCTCGGAGAGAGGTTGTGAGCAGTGAGGTCGATGTTCTTACACACACACACACACATGCCTGTGCGCGCACATACACACACACACGCACACAGTTGCACACTTCCTGTTCTCCAACAGTCAACGTTTATCTGTGCGCCCGCCCACTGGTTTCGAAAACAGAATTAGCTTTTCACAGTAAGTAACAGTTTTTACAACCACAACACCAAAACTTCTTTCTGCGCTACACCAAAACCCGGTGCACACTTCTATAGAGAACCCCCTGCTACCATTGCAAACGAAAGGATTATACCCAGATGAGTAGCAGCTGGAGCCTGTAGCTGAGGTTTAAGGGTAGCAGGGGTGTCACTTCTGTCTCTACTTCTCCTTCTTTGAATAACATTTTTCATTTATTCACCCATATGTCCATCTTCATATCCACTTATTCCTGGACTGGGTCAAAGCTGAGGTAGAAGGGGAATAAAAAGTAAAAAGCATGTTTCAATATGAAACAAGGGACCCTTTGTTCTGGGTTTTTATTGCTTGGGAGCTGATAACATAACACAAGTGGTATGAATGAACATGTGGGAACCACAACACTTCCCCAATACATTTATGGTGCTTACTGGGCGAGTAAATTATGGCCGCATTGTTCCTTACAGAGGTTGTGGTCCCTCAAAGGGAATTTGGTGGTAAATTAGTGGTGAAAAATACAAATGCTGACAATTTACAGTAACAATAAGGTATGGAAATAACCGAATATATACATGGGTAAGAAAAAAGGAAGGCATAAGGGAAAGGAAGAAAGAACAAACTGGCATCAAGTCGCAACAGAGAGAAATGGGAATTTCCACATCAGTGTGTTGAGTTTCACTGCAAGCCCAAATTGTCAGGGGCGTTGCTAATGTGGGCTTTGCCAAAATAGCCTCATTCTATTCCCCATCGTGAGTCAAAACAAACTCCATTTTGTGGTCAAGAGTGTCTTACTGCTACTGTTGGAGTAATTGATTGAACTGTTTCACTTCAGCTGGCCTTAGACAACGTCTGCTCCGGCAGTGTGTTATTATATGCTTGTAACGTTTGCTGGAAAGTATTACCGGTGAACAGGGGAATCACGTTTTTCTGTTGTGTCTAAAGCCACCGGCTTTGACTGGGAATCCCGTGTCTCGCAGTGGCTTTGAAACCTAACACAGGCTAGGGGAAAGGTGCTCTCCAGCCGGGACTCAGCCGTAGATTGTCACCCAGGGTTTAAGGGCATGCTATCTAAATTAGAGATGAATTATCACCAGCTCGGGTTCAGAGGCTGCCAGGCACTCCACGCCGGCCCAGAGAGAGCGGGAGAGCGAAGGGGATAGAGAGGAAAGAAGACAGACAGACAGACAGGAAGAGGCAGAGAGAGAAAGCAATAAGAAAGAGAATAACGCAATATAACACAGCGGGGAAAGAATGATGTTGGATATTTGTTGTCTCAGAAGTGTAGTAGTCTGAAATAGAGAGAGTGAGAGAAAGAGCACCCAGGGCCTTTCTCTACCATCAGGCATAAGCATTAGCACTTGTGGACAGAGCCAAACTTTCTGTATTCAGTTCCTATTAAACACCGGTAAGTCACACTGAAACTGGCACAGCAGACAGAATCAGTAAAAACTCTTATGCTAACAGCGGGAGATTCCGATCACTGTCACCTTGCAGCACAACGTAGATTCTTGTGGATGTTTGAGATCCTTATTGCCGTGGCTACCGGAAATTGCAGCTTCAGATGTAAAACCCAGCCACTCTGAGGGCTTCTGTAGCCCTCCCTGGCGCGCTCTGAATGGATAGAGAGCGAGCACTGAATTTATTTCATAGGCTTTTTTGCATTGTAGCACAGACAATCAGCACAATTCAGTCAGCCCACCTTACTGCTGTTGTATTGAGTTCATTGTAAAAGGATGTGGGCGTTTGTGTATAGATTGTAGAGGTTATTTTTGTTTGTTGTTGGCTTTCATTAAAAAGTGAGGATTTCAGAGGACTGCCACGTTCAAAAAGCAGAGAAATGAAATGGAGGGAAGGAGAGAAGCCAGGTCTAATCTGTCTCGCAGTTCATGTAAATATTTTCATAGCGCGTCACTTTGCTGCTTTACTCCCTAAAGTTCCATTCCTCCCAACACTGTAATGTTGGGTATGTAACCTCCGCCCTTTTTTTCTCGCTTCAACTTTCTCTCTCCTCTTCTGTCCTCATCCTCCCCACCTATTCCTCACCCTGCAAGTCTTCTGTATCGCAACCCGTTATTGTTATTTTTCATTTTTCCTTTTCCTTTCCTTCTGAGGTTGCTTTGCTGCCGCATTGTTTTCCTTTTGTGTTTTTCAATGCCTCTCTCTTTTGTAACTGAGCTACTTCCTGGTGTTGTTTTAGTGGGGGTGTGGCTTACGCTTAGTGAGGAGGGGAGGTGGAAGAGGAAGGAGGACACACACACGCGCATGTGCATGTGTGTGTGTGGCGCAGGTGGGTGGAGAGGGGTGGGAGGGGGGTGGAAGACTGCAGGATCTGTATGCCCAGTGCAGTCAGAGCTCCCTCCTCCCACCTCCTCCTCCTCCTCCTTCTCCACAGCTGTTGCTACTGCCGCCGAGCAAGCAGCACGCTCCTCGGGCAGCAGACGAACGATCCAGAGGCTGGGGGCGTCTGGAGAAACACAGCCCAGCTTCACTTCTGTCTCTGAGTGCTACAACAGCTCCGGCACGATAGCACACAGCTCGCCCAGCCCCTCACCCTCTCTGATCAGCCACCTCGAGGAGCAGGGGGGGGGAGACACACAGGCGCACGCAGCGCTGCAACTCACACACACACATTCATGCAGACAGCCAAACACCCTGCTGCTCCTCTCTCTCACGCACACACCGCCTGGTCGGCACCCCTCAGCTCCGTCACTTGTGTTTTTTCCGTGGCTGCTGCTGATTCACTTGCTCACTCGCTGGCCTCTCTCTCTTCTCTGCTGCCACTGCTGCCAGTCGCTCTGTCTCACTGCGCTCTGTCTCACTGCGCTCTGTCCACCCGCCAGAGAATGGTCCAGCTGGTGCCTGCGGGTCTGCTGTCGCGGCCTATCTGAACACACACGCGCACGCACGCACGCACGTACTCACACACGTACGCACAGAGGCAGTCGATCGACAAGCGGAAGCACACGTTCAAAGTGAAGAGCGATGTAAGAGGTAAGGGCTCGATTCGTATGCTCCTGCCTCTCTCTGCTTCCCTCTCTCGATCCATCTCTATCCCTCTGTTTCACTCTAGCTTCCTCTCTATCGCTCTTTCCTAAGGCTTTGCCATTGTCTCGTCTAGAACTTTCCCCCTGTGTGTGTGCTGCAGTCTTTACTTTCTGAAGTATGTGGCTATGTGTTGGAGGCGATGGGGGGGTTGTTTGCTTTAGCGTCTGTGCTCTGAATGGGGGCCACCGGGTTAGCATCTGTTTGTTATGGCTTGTCTTTTGAATGAGGCTCACACACTCTTTCATTCACGCGTGCGCACACACACACACACACACGTGTGTTCTTAGTGGAAGCAAAATGGGGAAGATGACATGATTTGTTTATGACGGTAGACCATACAATCGCCGTTATGGTATTCAATTCACTGGCAGTTTTATGACTGGGAGTTCCCTGTTTGATCTTAAGTTAGATGTTGTCTCAAGTCTTGGACTTGATAAACGTTCGTCTCTAAGTTGATTTGGACTTTGGTCTCCTTATTGGTTTGCCGTTTCCCCCCCCAAATACTTGCCGTTTGCCTTGGATGATTGGACTTAAACATGGATGTGTGTGTGTGTGTGTGTGTGTGTGTGTGTGTGTGTGTGTGTGTGTGTGTGTGTGTGTGTGTGTGTGTGTGTGAACGCGTGTGTGTGTGTGTGTGAACGTGTGTGTGTGCGTGGGTATTTGAGTGGGGCCATGATTGTTCCAGGAAGCACTGAAGTGGATCAATAGACCGTCAGCTTCCATTCCCCCGCCTGACTCACCATTGGACACGTTGAGAATTATCTTGCAGGCAAATATGTTAGCGCTAGTTCTCCTCCACCAAATACTTAACACTTTAGGCATTTCCTTACATTCTTCTCCCAATTGAAATTGAGTCAGTTATTTTGTTCATGGATCTGTAAATGTGTCAGCCTGTGGGTCTGTAGTGCTTGTGCCATGTGAGGTGAACTCCCGCCCCCTGCATGTAAATGTTGTCTGACATGGGAAGCTGCCCCTGCCTTATATGGTGAGCACCGTATTGCAGTACAGTACAAACTTGCCAACCATTCCGGGTCGCGGGAGGAGTGTGTGTGAGTGAGGGAAAGAGAGCGAGAGAGAGGGTGGCTCTGTCTGTCTGTAGGAGTGTATGCGCGCGCTTGTTAGTGTTTGCATGTGTGTGTAATAAAGTGGGAGTAACTCACAGATAGGAGGAAAGTCTAACCAAAAAAAGAAAACGACAGGGAGAAAGAGAAAGAAACGTGGAAGGCGCTGAGAAATGGCAGATTTTCCACTGTGGGGAAAGTTTAAAGTTTTAACCGGACTAAATGTAAGTACATTTATTGGAGCAGTTGTTTACGAAAAGGCATTTCAAAAGTGGTTATGATTAACCCTGCGTCGTTCTCTGTCTCAGAGGTTGGTCCAGGAGAGACTGCACAGAGATCAAGGCGTATAATTAGTTTCAACTGTCCAGTGCGTAGATTTAAATACAAGGGGCAGAAGGATTTTATGCATACTTTTAATTTAATTTGATTTAATTTCAGATTAAATGTTATTTTTGGGAACTTGTTGGGAGTCTTAAGCCCCACTTAACCATCTGCATAACAGCTGGAGCTACTTGGCTGTAAAGGAAGCTACTACTTCAAGTGTGTGTGTAACACACATTCTCTTTGCTGCCTCCGCGTTAGGTCCTTTGCAGAGCTTCCTCTTTTTGTATCGCTGTGCCTCCTTTTCTCTTCCTCCTCCTCTTCCTCTCCCCTGGGCTTCGATGTGGCGGTGTGTCTGTGGTTGCGGGCAATGATGGGGAAAGTTGTTTTGTCATTTAGGTTGTGACTTGGTAGGACTGGCGCAAGCAGCTGCGCACACACACGCACGCACGCACACACACACGCACACACACATACACGCACACACACACACACACACACTATTGTAACATTGTTGACTGCTGCGTTTAAGATGGTTATAACCTTGTGGTGGAAACGTACAGATAGCATTCCTCAAAGGAATGTCTGTGTGTGCGTTTGCGTGTCTGTGTGCGTGTGTGTGTGCGTTTGCGTGTCTTTGTGTGTATGTGCGTGTGTTTGCGTGTCTGTGTGTGTATGTGCGTGTGTGTTCTCACGTGCCTGTGTGCTGGAGTACTGCATTACAGCATTACACATCTGTGTGAGTTTAAGAAGTGCAGTCTCTGCGATCTGCCCTAGAGACGGTGTGTTATTATGCGCAGTAGCGTCTCGCTAACGGCTAGCTCCCTCATGACAGAGGCACTCTTCCCAGGTATGTTGCCGCTGGACTACAGCGGCATATTTACCTCTCTTTGGTTCATCAGCATCACACTAGCTGACATGGGGCTTCATATGTGTGGCCTCCTACACATTGTACTAATATTGTGCCAAATCAGAAACTGGGAAACATTGAGTGAGCGAATAGACACGTTGAATTCTGCGTTTTAACCAAGGGAGAGGAAACTCAATGATTGGGGTTCTTGGTCCGTCTCTCCACCCCCAACATCCTCACGTTGTGTGTGCTTATTCACCCCTAATATCCACCATGTTCATAGTCCATCTACATGGCATCGTTATATGTTAGACTATATGTGGCCTGGGAGCATGTGAAGGCGTTACATTCTCTCCTGCGCTATACATAGAATAATGGAAGCACATACGGTTTTTATGAAGGGCACTGTATAGTAGCTGTAGTACACCGGTAAGACTTAATTACCACATGTAAAAGAAATTATGTGGTGACGTAGCTGCTTTGAAACACACCAAATGCTCTATGGCAGAGCGCGAGCTAACATGCTAACGAATGTCTCTTGAGTGTCGTGACCCTCTCATTAAACCATATGGCTTTTCCATCAGGTCTGGCCCACACACACACACACACACACACACACACACACACACACACACACAAACACAACTTACTCTCAAACACACACACACACACACAGAAACACATGGGTGCAGAGACAAAGATGCAAAGGATCACATTGTCTTGATAGATACAAGTTGGGAATCCACAAGTACCAACACACACAGTCACTCACAGAACGGCATATGCGCTCTTGCACACACTCATTTAACAAAGGCTAAGTATACGTCAGGACACATGGTGTTTTGTGTGTATGCGCAGGTTTATCTTTCTGTGTGTGTATGCATGTGTATGTGAGCGCTTCTGCATTCTGCACAAGAGGTGTCATTGTCTTCCGAGATTCTCTCCATTGCAGGAATCAATAGGCCTTGTTTGTGTTGCGCCCATAAGCAACAAACTCTCTGTCACATTGAAACGTTGACCAGTCCACTGACCCACCAATCCGATTAAACGAATCACTAGAGACAGGTAATGGGTCATTTGGAATAATTATGACGGGGGTGTGATGGATAATGATAGAGATGGTGATGATGACGAAGGTGAGAGACCCAAGTGACTGTGACTGCAGTTTTTCATTTTTTATTTATTTCTCCCATCACTCAGCTGTGACTTCTAGTCTAACCTCAAACAGCCTCAAAACCGGCATGTACAGCAGGCGACAGCCCTGCCCGGGTTCTAGCATATAGCGTCTAGCAGCGAGAGTCTTTGAGTTTTAGAAAAGCGCAATATAAATCAAATCTATTCGGATTATTATTATTATAGGCATCCAGTTGTTGACTTTGCATTCAGGTCCCTTCTACTTGGCCTGGGCAGTTCACTCCTCAGACCTCAATGGGCAGCAGTTGGAAACGCTTTCGTCCAGAATGCACAGCTTACCCTAGCATGTTTCACTGGGTGGCACAGGCTCAACTTTTGTGTGTGTGTGTGTGTGTGTGTGTGTGTGTGTGTGGGTTTGCATTTGTGTAATTTGCGCAAGCAATGTATGTCTATAGATGAGGGTCAGAGAGGACAGTGCTGGGAGTGTGATATGCGGTGTTGCATTTCGCTCTATATGCCCGCAAACCCCCTGACCTTTCTCGGCTCATTGTCACTCTGGCCCCACCCCACAGTCAATATGCTTCGCTTCTTCTCCTTAGGTAAGGGATGCAAGGTTCTAACCCACAGTCTATTTATCTGGAAATACAAATCTTAGTCCAGGTGTAGTTTGTAAGAGTAGGCATTTTATGGGGATTGCGACAGATGTTTTGCTTCAACCCTGTTAAAATGGAAAAAGGAAAAAAGAAATGTGTGCACAATCACAATGCGTCCATTGATATTTTCACAGCACTTTACAGTGAAAAGGGGCTCCGCAGTGCCTTCTGTAATATCCATATGAAACGCGTTGCCAGACCTAACAGTCGTTTCTCAGGAAGCCTTATCTCCAGTGTGAGCACCACACCCTCTTTCTTGTTTTCCTGACACAGCTTTTTGCAATTAGTCAGACTTGACAACTCCTACGCCACCCAACCTTAGCAACTAGCCTCCACATCGCTGTAACCTTCCATCAGCGCTCACAACAAGAGCCACCACCACTCTGTGTGCCCAAGGATACCTCATCGGAACAGCATCCATAACGTGCACGTTTAGGTAGAGGTGAGCGGTGTGCTCTGACAGTATTTGTCCAGCGTTGCCATCGACCCGGCGAACAGAGATCTGCCGGGTGACTCATTACCCCCTTCCCCCCTTCAGAAAAACTAAAGTCATCCAGTCATTGCTTGCTCGTGTTGGGAATTAGTTTGTGCTTGTCGGGCGGGCACATAGTCGAGTCACGTGACCATGTGAGCTAATGATGGCGTCGCTGTGAAGCTCCTTGCTGTGGGTTCACATGACCTTAGCGGTCAAAAGAGAAGAAGAGACACAATCTTCTAGACTTATCTCTCTCTATTTCTTGTCTCTGTCAATACCTTACTTTCATGGTCTCTACTTCAAACCCTCTTGTGTTTCTCTTTCTTTATCTTCTCTTCTACGTTCTTCTCACCTTGTCTCTCTCTCTCTCCCCCCTCTCTCTCTCTCCCCCCCCTCCTCTCTCTCCCCCCCCCTCTCTCTCTCTCTCTCTCCTCTCTCCCCCCCCCCCTCTCTCTCTCTCCCCCCTCTCTCTCTCCCCCCCCTCTCTCTCTCTCCCTCGCCCCCTCTCTCGACCCCTCCTCTCTCTCTCGATCTACACACCCCCCCTCCGACACCCTCTGCCTCTCTCTCCTTCTACACCCACACCCCATTGTTCACACCGACCACACCAACCTTGCACGACCTTGGAGGGACTCGGATAGGAGAGGAGTGCAGTTGAGGATACGGAAGAGGGAGGAAAGACAGATGGGAACAAACCAGGCAGACAGTCATGCCAGGCACCGAAGGGACATCTAGCATATAGTCTTCTAGCACGAGAGTCTTGTAGTTTAGAAAAGCGCAATCATAAATCAAATCTATTAATTCGATTACTAAATATAGGCAACCAAGTACTGACATTTGCATTCACGACAAGCACTAAGACCCTCACGTCCCAACGCCCACCCCTCCACAAGCCACACCTCCCCCTCCCCCACAACTATCTATCATTCAAACCCATCAACCACACCACTCATCACTCACACCCTAACAGACGTCAATCATACAACACTCACTCTCGGATACCCTCTCACACACATCCACTCTCCAACATCACCCTTGTGTAATTGCGCAAGCAATGTATGTTCTATAGATGAGGTCAGAGAGGACATGCTGGGAGTGTGATACGCGTTGTTGCATTTCGCTTCTATTCTCGGCTCATTGTCACTCTGGCCCCACCCCACAGTCAATATGCTTCGCTTCTTCTCCTTAGGTAAGGGATGCAAGGTTCTAACCCACAGTCTATTTATCTGGAAATACAAATCTTAGTCCAGCGTGTTTGTATGTAAGAGTAGGCATTTTATGGGGATTGCGACAGATGTTTTGCTTCAACCCTGATTAAAATGGAAAAAGGAAAAAAGAAATGTGTGTGCACAAATCACAATGCGTCCATTGATATTTTCACAGCACTTTACAGTGAAAAGGGGCTCCGCAGTGCCTTCTGTAATATCCATATTGAAACGCGTTGCCAGACCTAACAGTCGTTTCTCAGGAAGCCTTATCTCCAGTGTGAGCACCACACCCTCTTTCTTGTTTTCCTGACACAGCTTTTTGCAATTAGTCAGACTTGACAACTCCTTACGCCACCCAACCTTAGCAACTAGCCTCCACATCGCTGTAACCTTCCATCAGCGCTCACAACAAGAGCCACCACCACTCTGTGTGCCCAAGGATACCTCATCGGAACAGCATCCATAACGTGCACGTTTAGGTAGAGGTGAGCGGTGTGCTCTGACAGTATTTGTCCAGCGTTGCCATCGACCCGGCGAACACCCCTTCAGAAAAACAAAGTCATCCAGTCATTGCTTGCTCGTGTTGGAATTAGTTTGTGCTTGTCGGGCGGGCACATAGTCGAGTCACGTGACCATGTGAGCTAATGATGGCGTCGCTGTGAAGCTCCTTGCTGTGGGTTCACATGACCTTAGCGGTCAAAAGAGAAGAAGAGACACAATCTTCTAGACTTATCTCTCTCTATTTCTTGTCTCTGTCAATACCTTACTTTCATGGTCTCTACTTCAAACCCTCTTGTGTTTCTCTTTCTTTATCTTCTCTTCTACGTTCTTCTCACCTTGTCTCTCTCTCTCTCTCCCCCTCTCTCTCTCTCCCCCCTCTCTCTCTCTCTCTCCCCCCCTCTCTCTCTCTCTCTCTCTCTCCATTGTTCACCTTGCACCAACTTGCGAGACCTTGGAGGGACCGGAGAGAGAGGAGTGCAGTTGAGGATACTGGAAGAGGGAGGGGAAAGACAGAGGGAACAAACCAGGCAGACAGTCATATCCAGGGCACAGGGAGATGAAGGGACAGCCCAGCGAGGACACAAGAATAAAATAGAACTAGAGCGGGTTTTTTGTGTTGCAGAACCCGGTGATTTCATTTGCGCATCCATGTGTCAACAGCACAGCGCCTTCCTCCAATTAATTCTAGTGAATAAAGCCATCTGTCGTTTGTTTTTCATCCGTCTGCTGTATGAAATGAAATAAAACACTGTGGCCTGGTGCGCGTCCCGAATAGACTGATGAAGCAGCATTGGATAAAGGGGAGGGCTCTCCGGCACACAGTGCCGCTCTGAGATGGAGAAATCAACAGGGGAAGGAGGCTCCTGTCCTCCCTGTCTCTCCATCAGTAAGCCGTCCGCTCTGCACAGAACAGAACCCGCTGGACCGCCAGCCAGAGTGGAGCATGTTCTTCTGGATTCACCCAAGTCACCGCATTCTCTGTGCTGAAATCTGATGGGGGTGATTTATAGAACATGTTGGGGGAGTCAATGACCAGTGGTTTATTTCTCTCCAGCACTGGCGCTTGTTTTTGTCTTGATGCTAAAATTCCCCCAAGCCTTTCAACCTCGAGAGTGGATGTTTTGTTTTACCTCATTTTAAGCAATGTTTTCATCTGTAACAAACATCTTTCACAACCAATGCTTTCTAAAAATGGCACGAATAATGATATAACCTACAGTTCATCGTGTGCGTTAGATTTGACATAATTGGAGTCATACCTGGAGTAATGAGCAAGGCACTAGAGCTGGCTTTAGACCTGCAGTCAGTACCTTGGCTCTGTGGTGCTATCTTCCCACGACAGATTAAAAGCAGAGGGAGGACACATTTTGGTCTAAAGGGGAATAATAAAGATAAACATAAATGAAGATAACAATAAAGTGCATACACATTTTCTATATCCATGAGAAGAAAAGATTCACGGTAGTATGCATGTCGGGGCAGGGGAGTATGTAACTAGGTTATTGTGGCTATTGTGTCTAGCAGCATTGTCCTTGCTTCTGCTGAGGCAGGGGTTATCCAAGGTGACGCCCGGTCGATACCGCCTTCTCTCTCTGAAACCCCCCACCCTTCCTGTCTCTCTCTCTCTCTCTCTCTCTCTCTCTCTCTCTCTCTCTCTCTCTCTCTCTCTCTCTCTCTCTCTCTTCTCTCTCTCTCTCTCTCTCTCTCCTCTCTCTCTCTCTCTCTCTCTCTCTCTCTCTCTCTCTCTCTCTCTCTCTCTCTCTGTGTGTGTGAACATGCATCTATAGTGCTGGGTCATCATGACCATGGCTGGAGTTTATGGAATGCAGCACTGTTGTTTTGTGGCGGTCGAATAGGGACAGCTTAGTGTAGCAGTAGCTTAGTGGCGGTAGTGGCCTACAAGGGAGCCCACGCAGTTTGTACAGGGAAAGGCTCTTTCTCTCGTCGTTTTTCTTGAAATAGGGCGTGTAGCGCTACTCTGCCCCTTGCGATAAGACCGACCCGGGGCCCTCTAGGGGGTGGGGGTCCCAATCGTTGAAGTTCATATGGCCTCCTCCTCTCACCTCCCTCCCTGTCTCCTCCCTCCTCTCACCTCCCTCCCTGTCTTCTCCCTCCTCTCACCTCCCTCCCTGTCTCCTCCCTCCTCTCACCTCCCTCCCTGTCTCCTCCCTCCTCTCACCTCCCTCCCTGTCTTCTCCCTCCTCTCACCTCCCTCCCTGTCTTCTCCCTCCTCTCACCTCCCTCCCTGTCTCCTCCCTCCTCTCACCTCCCTCCCTGTCTCCTCCCTCCTCTCACCTCCCTCCCTCTCCTCCCTCCTCTCACCTCCCTCCCTGTCTGTCTCCCTCACCTCCCTCCCTGTCTCCTCCCTCCTCTCACCTCCCTCCCTGTCTCCTCCCTCCTCTCACCTCCCTCCCTGTCTCCTCCCTCCTCTCACCTCCCTCCCTGTCTCCTCCCTCCTCTCACCTCCCTCCCTGTCTCCTCCCTCCTCTCACCTCCCTCCCTGTCTCCTCCCTCCTCTCACCTCCCTCCCTGTCTCCTCCCTCCTCTCACCTCCCTCCCTGTCTCCTCCCTCCTCTCACCTCCCTCCCTGTCTCCTCCCTCCTCTCACCTCCCTCCCTGTCTCCTCCCTCCTCTCACCTCCCTCCCTGTCTCCTCCCTCCTCTCACCTCCCTCCCTGTCTCCTCCCTCCCTGTCTCCTCCCTCCTCTCACCTCCCTCCCTGTCTCCTCCCTCCTCTCACCTCCCTCCCTGTCTCCTCCCTCCTCTCACCTCCCTCCCTGTCTCCTCCCTCCTCTCACCTCCCTCCCTGTCTCCTCCCTCCTCTCACCTCCCTCCCTGTCTCCTCCCTCCCTGTCTCCTCCCTCCTCTCACCTCCCTCCCTGTCTCCTCCCTCCTCTCACCTCCCTCCCTGTCTCCTCCCTCCTCTCACCTCCCTCCCTGTCTCCTCCCTCCTCTCACCTCCCTCCCTGTCTCCTCCCTCCTCTCACCTCCCTCCCTGTCTCCTCCCTCCTCTCACCTCCCTCCCTGTCTCCTCCCTCCTCTCACCTCCCTCCCTGTCTCCTCCCTCCCTGTCTCCTCCCTCCTCTCACCTCCCTCCCTGTCTCCTCCCTCCTCTCACCTCCCTCCCTGTCTCCTCCTATTCGATGGTGTCAACCAAAAATAGGATAGGATCGTTGGCACAGTGGTGAGAAGCTTCAGAGACGTCCGGGGGACGGGGAATATCTCAGAGCAACATGTGATCTTGTTGACAAGTTCGAATAGAGGAAATTTGTGTCATATGAAAGCTAAAATAATGAAGTTGATATCACGGTTGACGTTATCACTTCTGCCATGGTTTTGATACATTCATAATGGGAAGTGTAATCTGTGATTTGTTGTGAGAGGTTGCAGAATGTGTCATCATAACTTATTATCATCTATCTTTAGGGACATTTCTTATCCCAAGGAATGGGAGTAGACTTTGGCTTTTCCTTTCCACCCCTCTCTCACACTCTCATGACTCTTTCCCTTCTCTTTTCCCTCTCTCGTTCACTGTCATTAGCTGTATCTTCTTATCGTCTCCTGCTCAAATTCCTTCCCTCTCTCTCTCTTTTTCACTCTCTTTTTCACTCTCTCTTTCTTCCCCAGTCTTTCTCTCTTTCTTGCTTGTTCCCTCTCTGTCTCCCTGTCTCTCCCTCTCTCCTCTCGTCACTAGCTCTCCTCTCTCATTCCCTCATTCTCTCCCTCTCTCCTCTCGTCACTAGCTCTCCTCTCTCATTCCCTCATTCTCTCCCTCCCATTCCGTGTGTCTCTCCGCTGTCTCCCGCTCTCGTTCCCCCTCTCCCTTGCCTCTCCCTGGTTGCAGGGAGGTCAACCTCCCCTTGACTCCTCCCCTCTTGCACTCACCTGGCGCACAGCCCAGAATGTTGCTTCAACTCCGCCTGCTCCCATTGGTTCCTGCAAAACGTGCACACCGCTTCATAAGAAGGAAGTGACTAACCTTCCCCATGCTGTCCCTGCCCCCCGCCACCACTCCCCCCATCTCTCTCTCTCTCTCTCTCTCTCTCTCTCTCTCTCTCTCTCTCTCTCTCTCTCCCTCTCTTCCCGTATTTCTTTTGAAAAAAGTGTGCTTTGCCTTACTGAACTGTAAGTGATACGATGGGTGGAAGGGGGTTGATTTGATTCCTTGCGCTTCAGACCAGAAGCAGTGGTGGAAACTCCTTGAATAGCGGCTTTGTGCTCCGCTGGCTGCGAGAGGGAGTGTGTTTGTGTGTGGCACGGTGCCATGAGCTGGTGTGCGTCCTGTGTACTTAGAGAGCGCGGGGCGGGTCAACCTTTTATTTGTTTTAGCAGACACCGCCGCATTGCTGGCATTTCTTCATATCATTCGTTCCCACAGCTCCATGGCTCGGCGGGGGCTCAGGCGCCGAGCGTGACTCAGCCCGTACGCCGTGCTAGGCCAGAGGGGAAGGTGGTGTGGGGCTGCCCATGAGGAATACGTCCACGCCCAAAAGAGGAAAACTGATTCTTCGCAAGGAAATCGCGCTGATCATTCTTCTTGTTTTACTCATGCCCTCTCTCTCTCTCTCTCTCTCTCTCCCCCTACAGAGGAAGTGCCTTCCCTGACGTCTGCTGCAGCTTTGACCTGCTTCTACAGCCGAAGCTAAGCCTGCCCTGCCCCCGCCCACCCGCCCGCCCGCCCGCCCCAACCCCTTGCCTTGCCTTCGCTCGCTTGCAGCCACGGCAACGCGGGCACGAGGTAACCAGCTAACCACCGCACACTCCATCGCCTGCCGCCCGCTCAGTCTACGCCCAGACACACCCCCACAGTCCATCCCCACTTTGCAGCCTTAGCTCCCCACCACCCCCCCCCCCCCCACCAAAAGTCTTACTCATCTACTGCTGCTGCTGCCGAACCACCAGCCCCCACCCACCGTTCAACCACATAGCCGGGCTCGTCCAAGCCTCTCTGCCAACCTTGCCTTCGGTCCACTAGGCCACCACCACCACTACCACCACCACCACCACCACCACCACCACCACCACCACCACCACCACCACCACCACCACCAGTGGGTCCTTTGCTGGTGGGCTCCATACCCCCGCCCTGAGACACTGAACCCCTGCACAGAGATCCTAGGTGAACCGCGCTGGGATAGGACCTCGGTCTGGCTCTCCTGTCTACCAGTGCTCTGAAGACAAGTCAAGGAGAGAGAAGCCCCTTGGTTGTCAGGAAAAACTGTCTGCTGGATTTATTTTTCCCCTTTCTCCACCCCGGCTGTCTGGCCAAGAAAATGACCTACTAACGTTGAGTAAACATCGGCTAAATTATAACTTGCAACAAAAGGTATTTTCGGCAGCTGTGGTGTTTCCCCAGTCAATAGGAAGTCAGTCTTTCCTCTGTGTGTTTTAACGTTAAGAGTTTGCCTAAACTAAACGACATCTGGCTAACTTAAGGTTTACTTTTAGTTTCACGTTCTCCTAAACCCTCGAGTCGAGTTTTTTGGAATACTTTTTTGGAATCCCGACCCGCTGCCATGGCGATGAACATAGCGCACATGCGCGACACAAAATGGCTGACACTGGAGGTCTGCAGAGAGTTCCAGAGGGGCACCTGCTCGCGCACCGACCAGGAGTGCAAGTTTGCCCACCCCGCCAAGAGCTGCCAGGTGGAGAACGGCCGAGTCATCGCCTGCTTCGACTCACTCAAGGTACGCTACACTGTTTAACAAAAACATAAAGATCCCCACAGACTGATACTAACAATCCAGATGTAGGGTCGCTAGCATCCAGAGGGGGTTGAAAGGCAAGATAGAAAGGGGAAGACACACAGACAGAATGTAATATATTGTGTTGAAAGCAGCCTGCTCTGTGCTTTTCTTCACCTGAGATGGCTTTCGCTTTGGGAAAGGAAACCATCTGGCCACAGCATGTGCGCTTGCAGGCCCCGCCTACTTCTGGTCAGGTGACACGAACACTAGACCCAAAGAAACTTTTAGGGATGATGGGGAGGGGGGGTGGTCTTGGAAAGTCACACTGGTGCTCTGGAGATTCCAAGGATGATCCGAATGGAAACACATTTGTGCCACTGAAAATACCGCGGTAAATACATTGTTTCTCATGCACAAATACACAAATACATGCACAAATACGCAGTTGTGTATTTTTCAAACGGTCGCTGTCCGTTTGAAAAATACAAATGTGTTTGTGTGTGTGGAGCTGAGCTGAGTCCTTTGATAGGAAGACATACCCAGGTAGCTTGGATGGTTGAGCCCATTCAGCGATCACACCCGGCAGCTTAGCGTGCTAAGTGCTAAGAGTTAGTGTCATTGTGTAGCTCTCACATAGTACAACCACTTCCTGTGCAGAGACTGTGGGGCAGTGAGAGGGGAGGGTGTGTGTGTGTGTGTGTGTGTGTGTGTGTGTGTGTGTGTGTGTGTGTGTGTGTGAGTGTGTGTGTGTGTGTGTGTGTGTGTGTGTGAGTGTGTTTTTAGAGCGGGAGGCAGACTAGGGGTACTGAATGCAGTAATTTTCCATCTATTTTTAAGTGCCTGCAAGAAGGCAAATTCTCTCTTTCTCTTTCTCTCACTCGCGCTATTTCTCTCTCACTCGCGCTTTCTCTCTCTCTCTCCTTCACAATCTGTGTGTCTGTTGCCACACAAGAGCTCTTGAGATAGGCGGACCTTGAACCAGATTTAACATGTCCTTCCACCTGCATATTCAAATATATGCACAGCCACACACAAGCACGCACACACATGCATGCAAACATGCACACACACACACACACAGAAAGGCACATGTACATAGATATGTATGCATTGGCGTGTGTCTGTGGAGTGGGATTGCAGGGTTAGAATGAGGCCAGTGAACAAACGTGTGCTGGGTCCGTGCACCACGGCCAGATGTGGACAGAAGAACATTGTCTGGCCCACACTGAACTCTTTCCAAGTTTCCTCACAATGTGTGTGTGTGTGTGTGTGTGTGTGTGTGTGTGTGTGTGTGTGTGTGTGTGTGTGTGTGTGTGTGTGTGTGTGTGAGTGTGTGTGTGTGTGTGTGTGTGTATGTGTATGTGTGTGTGTGTGTGTGTGTGTGTGTGTGTGTGTGTGTGAGTGTGTATGCATTCTTGCATTCATATCTATGTGTCTGTGCCCAAGTGGTTGTGTGTGTGTGTGTATGTGTGTTTCCATACTGTGTACAGTTTCCATAGAACTAAAGGCAAATGCTTCAACACCACAATCGACACAGGATAGCACAGATACACACATGTGGCACACACGTTCTCACACACACACACACACACACACGCACACACGTTCTCACACACACACACACACATACACGCGCACATAAAAAAAATCAGCATTGATCAAATATAGATGTAACTATTATACACATGCACAAACATGACTCACACACACACACATACGCAGTACGCATAAACGAAAAGACAGCAGTGATCAAAGATGCTTTCTTTTCTGTTTGGCTGGACTTCAGCCCCCGTGTGGAGGCTGAAGTCCAGCAGAATGACCTAATACAGCGGAGTGGTTGACCACATGTTGACACAACAGACTAAGCAACAGAACAGTGTTATCTGTTGCTGGCTGGGGGACATGTGTGTGTGTTTGTGTGTGTTTGAAGAGTCTCAAAGAGTCTTGTATATGCGAACGTGGCAGCAGATATTCCAAAATGCGTCGGTGCTGCGGTGAGGTAAAGGTTAGCTGTTGGGAAGAGTGAGTAACATAGCAGGCCTCAGCTTCTCGGACTGAGGCCTGCTTTAGTAGTTTGGCCTCTCATGCAGATTCTTTTATTTCTATTTTTTGTTATCCCTTTTTTTCCACCCATAATGCGAAACAGAGTGTTGAGAGGGCCTCTCTAGTGTTGGAAGAAGCAGAAGAGGAGGAAGGTGGAGGTGGAGGATGGGGTGGGGGTGGGGGGTGGTGTGGAGGAGGGAGGTGGAGGATGGGGTGGGGGTGGTGGTGGAGGTGGAGGTGGAGGAGGGTGGTGGTGGAGGTGGAGGATGGGCTGGGGGTGGTGGTGGAGGAGGGTGGAGGTGGAGGAGGGTGGTGGGGGAGGTGGAGGATGGGGTGGGGGTGGAGGTGGAGGAGGGTGGTGGTGGAGGTGGAGGTGGAGGAGGGTGGTGGGGGAGGTGGAGGAGGGTGGAGGTGGAGGAGGGTGGAGGTGGAGGAGGGTGGTGGGGGAGGTGGAGGATGGGGTGGGGGTGGTCGAGGGAGGAAATCAGATGTGATCAGTGCTAATGTCAGCCTCCTGACTGCGTGTTCACACATCAGGGTTTAGGATACCGGTGTGTGGGTGTGTGTGTGTGTTGAGATGTGCAAGAGATGAGTTCATGTAACACATTGGTTTCCTGCCACAGAGACACAATCTCACACACACGCACACACTCATACTTGCACACATACATTTCCTCAGTCAACCGCTTGTCCTACTTCTCTCTCTCTCTCTCTCTCGCTCTCTCTCTCTCTCTCTCTCTCTCTCTCTCACACTCTCTGTCTGT
>JACYXH010000092.1:1200000-1202500 GCA_026745465.1 Lota lota | reverse complement strand
CTCTCTCTCTCTCTCTCTCTCTCTCTCTCTCTCTCTCTCTCTCTGTCTCTCTCTCTCTCTCTCTGTCTCTCTTTCGCTCTCTCGCTCTCGCTCTCTCTCTCGCGCGCTCTCTCTCTCGCTCTCGCTCTCGCTCGCTCCCTCTCTCTCTCAATTTCTGTTTTGGTCTGTTCTTGCATTCTATCTTTTGACTTTCTATCGCCTGTCTCTCCTTTATCTTCTGTCTATAAAGGGATAAGTCACCCGGTCTGTCTGTATGTCCATCTATTAGCCCATCTAGACTTTTGCGTGTGTGAATGCGTGTCTTTTTTGTCAGACACTGCAGTCTATTTAAATGTATACAATTAGCCTAAAGTTTGACGTTAATTATTAATATGCCTAAATAGCGTGAGCCATTAGTCTTTTCTGCCCATTCCCTTTAAACACCAGCCTCCCTCTGAGGAACAACCTTTCCAACCTGGAAGCCTTCAGACACAAACACTACAGCTTTCCTCGCTGCTGCCTTAGCAACAAGCTCTTTCTGAGGGAGACTCGTGTTCCTGCACCACGTCTCCCTGGGCGGCATTTCATTTGAACTGCTCTGTTTGTCTTCACTCTTCTATTTGTCTCATTCTCCCCACACTAGGGAGAGAGAGAGAGAGAGCTTTTTCACTCTCTCTGTCCCTCTCTCTGGAGCTTTGTGAGTGTTTATAGTGTCCCACACAGGAGCACACAGGCGTGCACCCCCATTCTAGACGGTTGAGGGGGATGCTCCGGGGTCATTTGGCTTCTCTCAGCACCTGCGTACAGGGTGGAGCGGTCCTGTCTGCGGGGCCGTCGGACCGTGCGTGCGTCTTGTTGATTTTGTGTTATGGCACCGCCCTGAGGTCTTGGTTTGCCATTGGTCTGCGTTCAACGGCGATGCAGGACCCTGGTCGTTGTGACTGGCATACATGTTGTACGATTCTGGGGAGGAAAGCAGAAAACAAAAAAGAAACGCTTCGTAAAAACATAAATCCTCCTCTTCTGGAACTTCTCTCTCTTCCTCCAGCTCTCTCTCTCTCTCTCTCTGTCTCTCTGTCTCTCTCTCTCTCTCTCTCTCTCTCTCTCTCTCTCTCTCTCTCTCTCTCTCTCTCTCTCTCTCTCTCTCTCTCTCTCTCTCTCTCTCTCTCTCTCTCTCTGTCTCTCTCTCTCTCTCTCTCTCTGTCTCTCTGTCTCTCTCTCTCTCTCTCTGTCTCTCTCTCTCTCTCTCTCTCTACCTCTCTCTCTCTCTCTCTCTCTCTCTCTCTCTCTCTCTCTCTCTCTCTCTCTCTCTCTGTCTCTCTCTCTCTCTCTCTCTCTCTCTCTCTCTCTCTCTCTCTCTCTCTCTCTCTCTGTCTCTCTGTCTCTCTCTCTCTCTCTCTCTCTCTGTCTCTCTCTCTCTCTCTCTGTCTCTCTCTCTCTCTCTCTCTCTCTCTCTCTCTCTCTCTCTCTCTCTCTCTCTCTCTCTCTCTCTGTCTCTCTCTCTCTCTCTCTCTCTCTCTCTCTCTCTCTCTCTCTCTCTGTCTCTCTCTCTCTCTCTCTCTCTGTCTCTCTCTCTCTCTCTCTCTCTCTCTCTCTCTCTCTCTCTCTCTCTCCTCTCTCTCTCTCTCTCTCTCTCTCTCTCTCTCTCTCTCTCTCTCTCTCTCTCTGTCTCTCTCTCTCTGTCTCTGTCTGTCTCTCTCTCTCTCCCTCTCCCTCTCTCTCTCTCTGTCTCTGTCTCTGTCTCTCTCTCTGTCTCTGTCTCTGTCTCTCTCCCTCTCCCTCTCTCTGTCTCTGTCTCTGTCTCTGTCTCTCTCTCTCTCTCTGTCTCTGTCTCTCTCTCTCTTATCTCTGGGTTTCTCTCCGGCACATTCCTCCACCACTCTGGCAGTGTTTGGGCGTGTTGAACCCAGGAATCTGCAGATCCTCTCTCCTTTATTTGCCCACCATCTCAGTCCACTTTCTGCTTTGCACGTGATTCTCTCTTTAGTTTAGTGTTTAGTTTAGGTTTAGTGGCGCCGATAACCCCATTAGTCATGAGTCTGGCTACCAGCAATGATCTGCTGGCCACCGCCAAACAAGGGTTAGTTGGCTTCTCTTTTCTTCTGCTCTTCACTTCCTCTCTATCTACTCAGTCACAACGGCCGAGATTAACTAACTTAATTAGTTTATGGTAATGGGTGGGTGGGAATGGGGCTGTGTGAGTGTGTGTGTTGTAAAACCATGATCAAAGAGGAGTATATAAGAGAGTAAAAGCGAGTGAAGAGCCCCTCTCAAAGTGTAAAGTGTTTGACATGCGGTGTGGCACACGCCCTGCATGCCATCCCTGGCAGCACAAGTAGACACACAGACCTCATACATGAGGGAATACGACGAGATCGTGTTGATTATTTGGACCTATGTTCAAGTTGTTGATATCGACGTGGTATTGAGAGATTTCTACATCCTCAGAAGACAGTTTGGTCCTGGTTAGTGTCTTCATCTCTGACTCTCATCTCGTTTGCCCTCAAGGGAAGCTCAATAG
>JACYXH010000092.1:1192500-1195000 GCA_026745465.1 Lota lota | reverse complement strand
CTCTCTCTCCATCGCTCTCTCTCTCTCTATCTCTCTCTCTCTCTATCTCTCCATCGCTCTCTCTCTCTCTCCATCGCTCTCTCTCTCGCTCTCTCTCTCTATCTCTCCATCGCGCTCTATCTCTCTCTCTATCTCTCCATCGCGCTCTATCTCTCTCTCTCTCTCTCTTCCTCTCTCCATCTCTCTGTCTCTTGTTCTCTCTCTCTTTCTGTCTGTCTGACACTGTTTGCTACTCACATTTTCTTGTGTTTCTACTTTGGGAAGCTGAATACTTTGATTCAATATGGCCGCTTGCTTGCCTGTCTGTCTCTCCGTCTGTCTCTCTGTCTGTGTCTTTGTCGTGTCAGGGTTAAGGATGTTCTAGCTTTTTTTGCACCGCATGACAGAGCAGCAGTCAAGCGAAGGACACCTGTTTCCGTCCTAGACCACTGCTACTGCTACTGCTACTGCTACTGCTACTGCTGCTACTGCTACTGCTACTGCTACTGCTGCTACTGCTACTGCTACTGCTACTGCTGCTGCGACATCGCGGTGAATCCATCCGTCAGCAGACAGGGTCAGGTGGGGTGAAGGAAATGCGATCACATGTCCCCCCACCACCCTTCCAATCCACCCCATGCCACTCTTTCTCCTCCATGCCGCCCCATGCCCCCCCCCCCCCCCCCCCCCCCCCCCACCCATGCGTGCCCAGACCGCTATCAGAGCCTGCTTTCTGCGAGCTGCGTCCCTGAAAAGCCCCGCGCCTACACAACCTGAATACTTCTGAATGCCAGCTCACTGGCATGTAGCTTCTGTTGTTTAGCCCAATCTGTGTGTGTGTGTGTGTGTGTGTGTGTGTGTGTGTGTGTGTGTGTGTGTGTGTGTGTGTGTGTGTGTGTATGTGTGTGTGGTCTGTTTGAGGATATGATTACGTCTTAAGTTAAAGTATAGTAAGTACATAAAGTACTACGCCGTGCGATTCTATGGCTGTTCGCTGAGAGACGTTACATTTGACTTTTCTTTGTTGTCTTCTCTGAGGGGGTCCAATGTGTGTTTCCACGTCTTCGCCAGACAGCTGTGGGCCGCTGGTCAGTCCATGTTCTCGTCCTCTACCGTTCCTTTTGCTTTTTTGCTGCCACTGATATTCCTCTCACGGGTTCCTATCGCTGGCAGTCTTGTAGCTACACGGTAGCGTTGCTGTCGTCTCGGTGAGAGGCACGGGGGCGGGGGGGGGGGGTATAATTCATCAACTGCTTTGTGGACGTTCTGAATGCAAGTCATCGCTGTGTCTTCACTCCAAGGACTTTGCTGCCACGTCCACTTATGCTGACGTGGAATGCTGCCATGTAAAGGCAAATGTCTACGCATTTACTTCATGTGTATCTTTTTTTTTAAGGGGTTTGGATGTCGGATGAAGACTAAATCAAATAATCCCTGAATGCCGAAGTGATGAGGTGATCTATTTACTGTGCACTCTGGGACAGTAACATTTAAAGATTAAAGTCTGTTTGTTTTGTTCAGAGATAATTGCACAGGACAGTGCACAGCAAATGGCAGGGTCGTTTAACATTTTTTAGTATTTAAGATTCATGTATCCATCTTATACCGCAAGACATAAGTGTGTATGTCTGACTGTCTGGATCAGCCAGGTATCCCAGCATTGCCCATCAGTCCTCCCTTCACTGTCTCTCATATCCTGTCTTTCCTTTTATATCGTTTATGATTCAGATGCCCAGACTATAGACATCTTGTCTAGGGTCGGCGATGTGCGGCTCTTTGTTCAGCTGCTCAGAGCTCCTGAAAATGAGCCTCCCGTTACCGTCACAAATGGCACCGGAGCATATTGTGTGCAGGCAGGGAAATAGAGTTAGGAAACGTCTGGCAGCTCTCTGACAGGACAGGAGCCCATATGCCGACACGTTATAAGAAGTTGCTCTATCGTCGATGCAGAGTACATCTCCAACCGCCACATAGTCGCTTTACGCGTGTGTGTGCGCGTGTGTGTGCGCGTGTGTGTGCGCGTGTGTGGGTGTGTGTGCGCGTGTGTGGGTGTGTGTGTGTGCGCGTGTGCGGGTGTGTGTGCGCGTGTGCCTGTGTGTGTGCATGTTCAATTGCCGATAAAAAAATAAAAATAAAAAAGAGTGGCCCCTCGGTTACAGGGAGGACCGTATGAGGACGACGTGCTCGGACTGTATCTTAAAGTAAGACTCTTAGTCACTGAAGACCACCCCCCCTCTCTCCTTATCTCCCCCGAGGCCTTGCACCTGTTCTCTGATCCAGTGTCAGTGAAAGCCAAGGAGCCATGTGAGGCCGTGTTGAGATGGATCTAAGCAGGAAGAGACGCCTGTCAGCGAGGGAAACATGCACTGTCACAGTCCGTGTGTGTGTGTGTGTGTGTGTGTGTGTGTGTGTGTGTGTGTGTGTGTGTGTGTGGGGGGGGGGGGGGGGGGGGTTCTCCCCACCTGTTAAAGGAACATGACCCTGGTGTTTGTGTGCATACCTCCCTGCCTGCCAGCAGTTG
>JACYXH010000092.1:1160000-1182500 GCA_026745465.1 Lota lota | reverse complement strand
TAGCTGAACCCCCTGTAGCAGCTGTTACCTTTGTGTTTAGTCTCGTGAAGCCAGGCATGACTTTGTGGCGAGATTTTGTACGTCTGGCCTCACGAAACTAACTTGTGTGTGACTCCATTTTATCGTTGAAGTTGGGGTCATGGTATCTAGCAAGTCTTAGGCTTAAGACTTAATTAGGCTATTGTATTACAATAAGGGAAAAAGTTAGTGCAGCTATTAAAATGTTTTATTTGTTTTTGTATATTAATGTTTTTATTTTATTTATTTTATTCAGAAATATTGCTTGGCCCACTCTGCACTCTGTTCCCCACCCTGGCTTTTGGCTGGTTCAACTTGACTCATTAAAACCCCTTTCTTCATTTAAATAGAAATACCAAGGGGTTCAGTTGCAATTTTCTTCCTTATTTCCTTTGGCCCAAAAAATGCCTTCTCAAGTCTCCAGTGTCAGCTATATAAATAGTTATTTTATTACCAAGAGTTTCATCCTGAGGTGTGTGTATTTATATTCGTATACCACCTGCTTGTGGTGCTCAGAGAAGTTATGGGCTCAGAGTTCAGGGAAGATATGGGTGGAGAAATATAACATGGAGGTCATGAGGAGTGGTGAAATTGAACCCCTGTCTGACCGTCACTCTGTCCCCCGTTTCAATATGCCTCGTGTGTGGCCACAGCGCGCCTCTGTGTGGTTTGCTTACATGATTTTCCCTTCAAAAAGTTCCCATGATGCACGGTGGTAGTCCAGCCACTGTTTCAGCAGCCAACACATCTGCCGCAAGCCATCCCTTCGCAACTGCCTCCGCCAATCAGGTTTGCACGCCCCCCACCACTTTCATAGAGTTCCCCTTAGGTAGCGCTCTCTCTCTTTCTGCCTCTCTCTCCCATTATCTGTTTCTCACTCTCTGTCTCTATTGCTCGCTCCCCTTCTCTGTCTGTCTCTCACTTGTCTTCACTGTCTCTTTCTTGCTCCCTCTCTCACTCGCTCTCTCTCTCTCCATCTCTCCTCTTCCCTTTCTCTCTCTCGTTCTGTCTCTCTCTCTTAGTGCACATGGACGATGTGGTAATGCTAGAGTGCCAGCAAGGCTCTGGGGGATGGGGAATGGTTAGGACTCCCTCTTGTTGGCCTACACTTCTGTATTTAGTGTCCATCACACATCAAAGAATTAAGGCAACATCCCAAATTGTATGAATGTATGATTAATTAAAACAATAATGTTATGATGGGTTGCTTTGTGTGTCTGTTATTCTGGAGAAGCACACAGTGTTCTATTGAATGTTTGTCCTCAAATTAACTTCTTTTTTTGTCCTTTTCCATTTGAGGACTCTTCCTTATCAAAGTTGACTACCAACGAATACATGCAATTGGTATGTATGAGGTAGTTTATTTATATTATATTTGTAGAACTGGATTTGCACAATTTGTGCAACAATTGCTACCTGTGCAAACTTGGTGTTTGGCTTTTAAGAACATAGCCCAGCTTTACCAGTTCTTCAGGCGAAAGACAGACAAACAATTCCAATGCATTATTTAAAGTCAAGATTAGAGAATATTTGCACCATTGTAACCTGTTTTAAAGTACAAGAACTGTATGTATAGCAGATTCCATTCAGAAGGTTTTGTCAATATATAGTATGCATTCGAAGCATGGGATGTTGGTGATGGTTATTGGTGACTGGTCTAGGACCTGGTTTGGTATTATTATGTATTGAGGCTTGCAGGTCAACAAGGCTGGGGGGGGAACTTGGATTTGCATGTCAAACGTTACCTCACTGACAATGTCGCATTTTTAAATAGCAAGTAACACCACCCGAATGAACTGTGGCAATTACTGTAGCTATAACCAATTCTGCATTTCGTTTTGTCTTTATTGTTTTCAGCAACAAACATGCTTTGACCAATGTGGGAAGAAGGGTTTCTTTAAAAAGCAAAAAAAACATGCTTGATGCTAGACATTTTGGTTGGCCTACATCCAGTAAACAACGGCTTGCATGTCTGTTCATGGGATCTTTGTTCTGTCTCTTGTTCCCCAGATTCCAATAATATCTGCAGATCATCTGAGTAGTCACAAGTACTTGACTCAAATGTAGTTCCTCTCAAGAACAGTGAGTTCCAGTTCCAATCATATCCTCTCTGTCTCTGTCTCTGTCTCTGTCTCTGTCTCTCTGTCTGTCTCTCTCTCTCACCTTTGTCTGTCTGTGTCTGTCTCTGTCTCTGTCTCTGTCTCTCTGTCTGTCTCTCTCGCTCATCTTTGTTTGTCTGTCTGTGTCTCTCGAGCTCTCTTTCTGTCTCTCTCAGTGCATTCAACAGAAGAAAATGCCTGTCACTGAATGAAATTGTATTTGCGCTACGCCAATACGATTTCTTAGCATTATTAAAGGAGACGTTATTTGTATTGGTGAAAGGCGAACCGATTGAAACCAGGAATAACACTTAAACCTGCCCTATGTCACCTTTCTACTGCAGCAAGTTTCTCTATAAATTGTTTTATTCTGGTCCCCCCCACTGTGGGAAAATGATATAGCTATATCTGTAGCTACACCTCAATCCACTAGAGGCTGCTAATTCATGTTTTTCATCTTTTGTTTCAACTTGTTTCAACTTCAACCTCAACTTCAATTTCAACAATTCTTTGTCTCTCTCCCATGTTTTCCTGCAGATCAAATGAATGTGTGCTGGTGCCGTCCACGCCAAACAAGTTCAGCCTTTACGTAACATTCTGGAATGTCTCCAAGGGCGACCCCCTCTCCCCAAACCCCAAACCTAACCTCCTACCCCCACCCTCAAGGACGATGGTCGTCGTAGTAACGCATGTCAACTATCTAGGGTGCAACACGCACATGGTCCCGGCGCCACCAATGCCCCACATATCAGTATCAAGACGGGTGGACACCCCCACCAACCAACCACCAACCTCCTCCTCATTGGCTGGGAGAGTTTCCCTGTTGCCTACAAAGCAGAAGACATTTTGGTGCCACGCTGGGGTGGGTGGGGGGGTGGGGGGTGGGGGGGGGTGTGTGTGTCTTATATCACGGAGGGGTCATCCTCTTTTCTTTTTTTTACACATTACACCTCTGTCTCCGGCAAATTTGGAGCACTCAAATTATTGTTTTGATTATTATTATTATGAGTATGAATTCCCATTGTGCTCATAGTCTTTTACTACACAAATAGCTGGACAAGAGCGAGGTTTGTGTTTAGATTTAGCTAATGCCGGTACGTTTGTAGATGAGAACGATGTTCTCTCCACTTTTTTTTTTTTTTTCGATTTCATGAATGATAGCCATAAACGTATAATTTACAAAAAGAAATGCCAACATGCACCTTGAATTAAAAAAAAAAAAAACGGAAAGGCACAAAAAACGTATAACAGGAATTTTGCCAAATCTTGTTCAGCATGCGCAGTATTGTTTGTATTTGTATTTCTTTTGGTGGCGACTAGTGAAACTAGATTAGAAATGAGGGTCTTGGACATATGAATGTTCTGGGTGAACCAACACACGTGTACTTAGAAAGCACAGCCAGGCTTGCTTCTTCTCATTGTGTCATGTGCCATCGACCCATTACAGCTACTTCCTACAGAGTCCTCTAGCAGCAGTGTTATTCTGTTTTACCGAAGTTATACGCGTTGGACTATTTCAACGTGTTTTGTTTTTCCAGTGTTGCAGCATCAAATAATTATGTTAGTGTTTTTCTTTTCTTTTTTCGATGCGTAGTTTAGTGGGTTTAGAGAAATCGATCCTCCCGGGGAGTTTAGTTGTTTTTAAATTCATGATTCAGTTTCTCTTTGGTTTCTTTTCTTACACTTTTCTCGCTTTTATTATCTATTTCTCCTTCCGTTTCTTATTTCTCGCCTTGGGGTTTTATTACATTGTGTGCTTTTGGCAGTTGGGACACTAGGACTCTAAGCCTGGTGATGGCGTTGAGCTGAAGGTGTCCGGCCCACCCGCCCCACCCCGCCACCCCACCCCACCCTGCCCAGTTTAAAGAAGAGGGGCTTTAAGACTGTGTCTGTAAGCAGCACTGGTCAAACACGTTGATCACATGATGTAAAAACAAACCCTCTGATAGGTCACTTCAAATACCAGTGCACTTAAAGATCATAGCTCACCATCGATTTAATGACACAGCAAAGATTGATTAATTAATATGTGTGATGGCATGATGAGAAGTCATCAATTTGACTTTCTATGGATAGAAACTACTCATAACATGTTTTCATTCACTGATTCATCCTCATACTATACAAACCAAAGCACAGTTGTACTATATATTTTTTCTCAATCATATTCATAAAGGGTTACTGACGCATGTTCTAAGACATTTTAAAACTATTAGCGAAAAAACATGTTTATCTTCTCATCAGAATGAGTTATATGGGCTCTTTCCATTTTCTCCAGAGGTGTGTCTTTGTGTCTACAACGATTGTATTGTACCTAACGAAGCCTTAGATTAACATGTGTGGTTCCTGTCCAATGTACCTCCAATCACAATGCAGGTAACAAACACCAATTACATTTTATAGTTCATGTGCCGCTAAAGATCTCTCTTTCTTCTCCCTTGTTTTCCTCTATGTAAAGGTAACAATTAATCTCTCTTCAAATGTTGCATTGATTTTATGTGTTACGTACTACTTAAGAATTTGAATCTATTTGAGGTATGTAGTTGTAGATTTTCATTTGTTTTGCCTTACTATATATTACTTGACAACATTGGTATAGCAGTTGTAGATTTTTGAGATAGTATGACATTCATAACTTTTTTCAAATCATATAATTTCATATAGCTGGATGTGTTTTTTGTTTAGTTTGTGTTACATTGTCTATGAATAGATAATTGATGAAAGAGTTTTTTTACAAGGGATGAAATCAATTAATTAGCTGCAAACGTGCAGCAACACAAACCATAAACGTTTAACCAAGCGACATTTAAATCTGACTTACGACACGTCACGGTGTTTGAAGATCATATTGTATTGAAATATCGTTTTGTTTTCCATGTTTTAGACTAAGATTATTTTCTACTGTATCCATTTAAACAAAAAGAGACGTAATATTGTTTAAATATTTCTTAAGTTTGCCCTGAATGTCAGGTCAAAGGGAACAGTGAGATGGTCTTAGTGTGTGTCTTGTGGAGAGGGAACTTTAGGAGTGAGAGACTTTAACCAGACTGGTGAAGTCAGATATGCTGCAGCTGATGAGTTCATCACCCGAGGGTGGCGAAGGTTGACTTTTTGCACTTCTGTATATAGTCAAATGAACAGAGAAGAACATGTATCATACTGAGATATTATTTTGAATAATAAAAAAAAGATCTATAATTATAAGGAATTTTGTTAGATTAATTTAAAATTGTTAAATTAGAAGACCAGCTGAAAAAAAAAAGAAAAAACAAACGCTTGCAAAAGAAAGGCACTAGTTTCTTGGCCAAATGCATTCAGAGAAAGCAACGCTTTTATAGCTTATTTGGTTAGTTGGCGTGTGTTGCCAGGGAATGTTGTTGAGAGGCGGGGGTGTGTCACGCTCAACTCTCACCTCTCCTTTGAGGAACACACACGAACGATGTCCAAGCAAACCAGTGTGTTGGACCCATGCTATATACAGTTGAGACGTCACACTATCCAGATTTGTTATTTCTAGTATTTTCCGGGTTTGACTGCATGTGAAACTACACACCTATACAAAACAAAATAAATCGTACCATAGATAAGTAAGGAAAGTTAACACACTCAGATGACATTAAACACATTAGCATATTTTTGATACACTAACAGTCGATAACATCCACTGTTGGCGTAAAAAAAGAAAGAATAATACTTTAAATAAATAAAAACAAGTCATATTACTCGTGTTATAGTTTTTATTTTTTTCAACCAGCCATAATATTCTAAAGGTGATTCAGTATTTGCAGCACCCATACACCCCTGGTATATTTTTGCTTTATCCCAGCCATGCGTAACAGCCAACGTTGACTTACAGGAATATATTCCACCAATCATAGCTGTGCGCTCAGCAGGTGAAGGCTCACCACAGTAAACACACATTGGCAATGAAGTCGTCTTCAAAATGAATGTAACTGCAACTACAAAAACACCTTTTCAACCTAAGGTCACTGTAAAGTTGCTACAGAACCAAAGCACCATTTCTTTTAGTTTCGTATTTTTCGAAGTAGGCCGAGCAGTTTGGGCAGAGGTCCCGATCTGTTGTCTTAAACGAAAGGTTTTCTTCCCTGCTGGGACGCACGCTTTGACCTCTTTGTACTCGTAGGTGTGAATACCACTTACATAACTGCTTATAGTTGCCACACAATATTGTACTATTTTGTGTCCAGGTTTGTTTATGCACATTTTATTGTTGCCATCATTGACTCTTGCTGTATGGATAAAAAAAAAAAAGAATAAAATGAAAAATTGGATTTGCTCATGCAACCCTTGTTGCTGGTCTATTTTATTTGCGATATGAATGTATGTGATGTGTGTTTGTGTGTGTTTAATCCCAAACAGTTTGGCTGATTGCGGAAGTCCACCTTGAAGGAAAAGCACCAATGTTGCCTAATGTGGCAACATGAGCGTAGGGATCTTTCTATCGATTATAATAGCACATCTGCACTGATGTACCACAATGTTTAAAGATGAATGGTTTAAAGTGCACCCAAGTAAATGCCCTGTATATCTGTTCTGTTTTGTTGCTGTTGGTTATAGTGTAACCGATTATTAAGTAACTATAAAACATTGAAATTATGTTTTCATGTGTGAACTATTACAGCCACAGGCTGATAACTCCTCTTTCTCAACCAACTGGATGATTGCATTATTGCAATATTAGATTGTATATAAGCAGGCTATAGGCTATCATCTATATAGGGCAAGCTTAAGCCTATGCTCTGCAGTCATGATGGAGAGCAAACATTTCATAATTTGGTATATTTCCCACCATTTTATTTTATATTGGGAAGTTTTGGGACACGTCGTAAAATAGACGTCTTATTCGATGTATTTATGATAACACCTTCCCAAGTGTTGGTTATATTTCATACAATTTCAGATTTCACAAACAACTGGATGATTGCATTATAGCAATATTATATGGTAAGATGTATATAATATATATATATATATATATATATATATATATATATATATATATATATATATATATATATATATATATATATATACTATATGCAGGCTATAGTCCTATAGGCTGTTGCACATCATAGGGCAGGCTATAAGTCATAAGGCCTATGCACCACAGTCATGATGGAGAGCAAACATTTCATAATTTGGTATATTTTATACCTTTATTTATATTGAGAAGTTTTGGGACACGTTCAGTTGTCAAATAGACAATTCTGTGTATTTATGAGTGCACCTTCCCAATTGGTTAGCAACTCAATTTCATTCATTCAAATGAATGGCAGCGACATCCTGAGGCCATTTATCCCATTCATATAAGAGTTTATTTTCTCACACAATAATCAGGAATGTCAAACAGGTCAGATCGTCGTGGACAAACTGGAGCTCTGATGCCATTGACGGGGTGACTTCTGGCCGCAGCTCCTGGCGACTACGCCTTTAAGAAAGCGGAACTATGCGTTCTGACGCGCGTTGCCTTGCGCTGAAAATGTGGGCAGGAAACGCAAGAAGGGAGAAGTGATCACGCTTTTTCAGCGCCGTTGCACAATACAGGCAATCAAATGTGCGTCGTTTTCCGCTGCTACCATTAAGGAAGGGCCCTTCAACCCGCGGTCTGTGGTCTGTGAGCGACTCGCTGAAGCCGTGAGCCTGCCTCCGCTCGTTTCGGTGGTACCGGAGCCAGGGCGACTTTCCCATCCTGCTCGGTTCGACAGCGTCGGGGCGGCCAGCGGGTGGGAGAAGGATTCGTGGAAAGGAGGTGCCTTATTTCCGACCAGCCATGAGGGAGTATAAAGTGGTTGTTTTGGGATCGGGTGGAGTCGGTAAATCTGCATTGACTGTCCAATTTGTGACCGGGTCCTTCATCGAGAAGTACGACCCCACGATAGAGGACTTCTACAGGAAGGAAATAGAAGTGGACTCCTCTCCGTCCGTTTTGGAAATTCTGGACACTGCGGGGACCGAACAGTTCGCCTCCATGCGAGATCTCTACATCAAAAACGGCCAGGGCTTTATTTTAGTCTACAGTTTGGTGAATCAACAGAGTTTCCAAGACATCAAGCCGATGAGGGATCAGATTATTCGCGTCAAAAGGTACGAGCGTGTGCCGATGATCTTGGTCGGGAACAAGGTGGACCTGGAAGGCGAGCGAGAGGTCTCTTCCGGGGAAGGGAAGGCGCTGGCTCAGGAGTGGAGCTGCCCGTTCATGGAAACTTCTGCCAAAAATAAAGGATCCGTCGATGAGCTGTTCGCAGAAATCGTCAGACAAATGAACTACTCCACTGTTCCCAGCGGCAGCGATCAGTGCTGTTCTTGTGTTTTGCTCTAAAAAGACCGTGTGTGTGTGTGTGTGTGTGTGTGTGTGTGTGTGTGTGTGTGTGTGTGTGTGTGTGTGTGTGTGTGTGTGTGTGTGTGTGTGTGTGTGTGTGTGTGTGTGTGTGTGTGTGTGTGTGTGTGTGTGTGTGTGTGTGTGTGTGTGTGTGTGTGTGTGTGTGCCTCTCGAACCGCAGTCCCAACTCCTTGGTAACCCGTGATGTGTTGTGCGCAGGCTTCGAGTATTTTACTTTACACTGTTGTCTTATTGCACACAAAAGAAAGTCGACGGCAGCAGCAAATGGTTATGTAAATAGTCCGGAAAGTGTTTACATGACAAAGTACTTGAATGTTAACGATTTTTATAGCTTTGTATATGACACTTCTCTGGAAATGTGCCTCAATGGGAATGTGTTGTGAACCTAGGAGAAACGCTTCATGTTTTGTTCATGTTTTCTTTATGGACAGTGATGTTTGAGTTTTGAGTAGAACTGGTAAGTCTTGGGTGGAACCATTTGTACAGAGATGGGATTTTTTTCCCACCTACTCTGGGGTTGGTCAGTATTGGGTGGGTGGGGGGTGCATCTTATTTTGGACTTCCATGACTTCCATACGCCCATAAACCACAAAAATGGGATTGTTTGGATTTGCTCATAAGACTAGCAAGCAAACAAGCACCCGGCAAGCCTAAGTCTGTGGAACCAAAACATCCAAGTATGAATCATGAGACATCAAGGCACCTTAAGAAACGATGATCCAGAGGATCAACAGTGGTGGCGTTACAGATAGCCTATTCCCCCCCACCCCTACCCCCTCTTCCTGGTATGGTGAAAGTGGACTTCTACTAACTGAACATGCACTTAGCTGACGGTGGTCCTGGGGGTGCAGGGCCTTTTGTAGTGTTGTGGTGGACTCCCCTGTGAAGTGCCTTCCTATAAAACAATATTCCTGTGACTGTGCCAAAAGATGAGCCCGTGTACACTTCTGCAGCGCGTCTTAATGGCAATCATGGAACCCCGTCCGCATTGTTCTTGTTTTTCAGATAACATAGTGTTTGTTCTGTTCCCGCTTGGGATTCAAAGGGAACAGAGCCTCTTTTTTTGTTCTTGTTTTTGGGGTTCTCTGGCGGTTGGGGGGTTCAGCTCAACATCAGCCGAATACTTCAGATCTGACCCTTTTTCTTCTAGTGGTCCACAAGGTAGGAACTCCGACAACAACAAGAGGATTTTTGATTCACTATGGCAAGCCATGTCTGTGTTTTTAAGGTTTTTATTTTCAATAATGTGACATTTTGACCTTATTGTAAATGTATTTGTTGGGGGGGGAGAAATTCTTTATCATTCACCAATCAGGTTTCAGACATTTAATACAAAAACATTTTATGTAACATTTGTGTGCTGTGCTTATTTCTGTAGAGAAGGTACTCATTTATCGTAATAATTCTGTACTATTTTCTTTTAAATTGGACTCACATTTGGAAATGGTATGATCCGTTTATCATATTAAATGGCCCAAGAAACTGTTTTTACTAAAATTCCCCAAACAAATTGTTGAATTTATTTGTGGGCTGACTTTCTTTATAGCACATACCATAGTATTCAACTGTCCATCACTCAAATGCAGTGAGGATATCAACCATGTTTTGAAAGGTGTGAGTAATCAGTAAAGGCTTTCAGAGTTACATCCTTTACTTGTTTCTCCTGAGGATGCAGTTATACGCCAATTCTCAGATATCCAAAGAGTTTACATATTATGTCGACAAAAAACGTTGAATTTTTCAACGAATGACGCGTGTAGCTTCTAGATCCGCGTGTATAAACCTGTTTCAGGCTAACCGAGCCATCGTGGCTGCTGGTCCAGTTGTTTGGCTAGCTGGGCAGGGTTTCCCCCGTCTGTGTGCTTTTGGGGAGAGCCACTTCCGCCCCCCCTTCCCACCGCATGTTGCAGAGCTTGTGGCTTGGCGGACAGAGGGAGGCTTTCTGTGTCAGCGGGCAGACTCGCTCAGCAAAACACACACGGCCATTTGTTGAGTCGCTCCTCATGCAATGGGCTTCAGGAGTCTGAAGTGTCCGCTAACCACACATGGGGCCTGGGAGGGGGGTGGGGGGGGGGGGGGTGCTGCTGGTGGTGCTGCTGCTGGTGGTGGTGGTGCTGGTGGTGCTGGGTTTAGAATACCAACGGATTGTCAGAAAGCAGTGAAAGATGTCATGTTGTAATGTGTAAACGCATGCTAAACCATGGATAGGAAGGGAGACGGTCGATTTGGGATGTGTGGCTGGTTGGTGATGTTTTACCCTGCAGCACCTGCGATTAAGTTGTAGGAACATCCATGAGTTATGACCTTTATATGATAATGGAGCTCTCGTTGCTGATCATACTCTGACCCATTTCTGCTCGACTGAAGCTGCAGTGGTCGTATGTGTGTTATCATGAAGCCAGATGTTTTGAGTGAATCACGCATACACAAGTCCTGCTGTTGGCCATCTCAGAGTTTCCTGCTGCATACCTTTACATCTGCACATGGAAACTCTCCTTGCTCACCAGTCACTGGGTTCCACCAGTCTCCCCCAGTCGTGTTTTATGTAAAACATGACTTAACGTTAACCTTCTTCAAATGCAGCTGTCTTTGTTTTTGTGACAGACCAAATAAAAATACATCCTTCGCTGGCTCAAGTTGTTTATGTATGGAGTCCATTTTGACTATTTTTTGTCTCTGCCAATGATTCAGGTTGGACGTTAGAATAATATAGCACAGCATCTCCAAAGACGGTTAAAGGAAGTGTATAAATCCCTGGAAGATGATGAGACATGAGTATCGTCTCGGGTTGGGCTGTGAGCCATTTTCTAGGACTGCTCTCTAACTTGCTTTCTGAAAGGGATTGAAGTGGGAAAAGCTGGAACTTAAGTTTCATAAACGGGTGATTGGTGTCTTTGTATCCAAGACAAAGGAAAGACCTTCACAGGCCGACAGACCAGAGGAGACATCTACATCATCGTTGTGATGTCTATGTGCGTGTGCGTGCGTGTATGTGTGTGTGTGTCTGTGCGTGTGTGTGATGTGTGTGTGCGTGTATGTGTATGTGTGTCTGTGCGTGTGTGTGATGTGTGTGTGCATGTGTGTGTGTGTCTGCGTGTGTGTGATGTGTGTGTGATGTGTGTGTGTATGTGCGTGTGTGTGTGCGTGTGTGTGTGTATGTGTCTGTCTGTGTGTGTGTGTGTGTGCGTGAGAAAGAGAGTGAGTGGACGCGGTGCCAAATGGTGTGTGTTTAATGTTCGGAGAGAAAATGTCAATGTTGTGCACCTGAAGTTCTTAATTGCTGTCTTTGTGTGCATTAGCAGGACTGAGCGTGTGAGATGAAAGAGACGTGACCTTTTTGTTCTGATTCTTCCTCGCCGGACGGGAATTTGTTCTCCGCCTGAAGACTCCGCCCTCCAGGGTGAGGAGGCGGTCATGTGACCTCCCAGGGTGAATCCAGCAACGCTCACATCCTGTCTAATGCGTGATGACATGCTCTATATACCTACTGACCCAACGTACACACGGCCCATCACACCCCATGCATCTCCATGTTTAGTGCAACGCTGCACATGTAAAGGATTCTAATCGATGTTGTTATGGTTTTAAATTACAAACCATTAATCAAAATGTATATTCGTCATCACATTTGAATATAGATGTTCCAATAGCAGAAGGAAAAACGATGGCCGTTGTTAAAAAACTAAACAAAAAAGATATTGTATCTCTTGATATGCATTGAAGGCCACTCTACAACAAAGTCTGGCACTTTCTCTGTCTTATCTGAGGCCTCTGAGTGAACCTCAATCTCTCCTCTATATACACGTCTGCTTTATCATGTTATCCACAGCACACAGCAGTGCTGTTGCTGTGTTTGGTCACTTCCTGTTTTGCAGTAACTTCTGCAAATATACGCAAAGCCTTTCCGTGCCACAAACAGATAAACGAGAGGTTGTTTTTATAACGGGGTGTTAAGTAGCAGCCTCGCAGCAACGTGCTGTTTCCTGTCTGTTACAACACTGTCACTGAACGCGACCCACATCTCTGGAACAGCCTGTAAAACCAGAGGGTACATGGAAACACACGTAAACAAACACACATGTAAACACACGTAACCAAACACACATGTAAACACACATGGACACAATACACATGGAAACACACACACATGGAAACATGCTAAGTGGGATCAGAACACCATGACAGTTATCCTAAAGAGAGGGAAAACATGGGTTTGCTGTTGTTAAGGATAGACGAAAAGATGTCATTTTGTGTAGCTATGTAATGCGCATTTCTTTTCCACTTTTAAATATGATTTGAAGCTTAGAGTGTCATATGATGCTAACAGTCATGGCTGGCCACTATGAAGCACGGCTTCAGAGAAAGAGCTGATCCCAATCAGGCCCGATGGCGTTTTATCTGGGGAGTGGTGGAGGCCAGGGTCTTACCTTTCTAAAGACCACCCATCAACCTCCAGTCTCCCAGTGGGTTTTCATCATCATTATATACACATACAATATGCAATAACAGCAGGGAAAGAAAGTATACATTGAGGGAGAACACTGTAAGCCTTTATGGCACATTTAAGGAAGAAATATCTTCCTTTTTTAAGTTTATTTTACATTTGACCAAGTATTGAGAGCGCAAGAGAATACGAAAATATTTATTTGTAGGGTTAAATAGCCAGGGAAGGCACAGTAGATCAGATGATATAATTGTTCCAGCTGTTTTCCCTGACCTGAGCACACTGCTTCTACTATACTGACATAGGATCCCAAGTCTGTGTGCACGCATGTGTGTGTGTTTCTGTGTGAAATTGTGCATGTGTTTATCTGCATGCCTGTGTGTATATGCATGCATGCATGCATGCGTGTGTGTCTGCATGTACGTGTGTGTTCCTGTGTGTGTATGTGTGTTCCTGTGGGTGTTCCTGTGTGTGTGTGTGTGTGTGTGTGTGTGTGTGTGTGTGTGTGTGTTCCTGTGTGTGTGTGTGTGTGTGTGTGTGTCTGTGTGTTCCTGTGTGTTCCTGTGTGTTCCTGTGTGTGTGTGTGTGTTCCTGTGTGTGTGTGTGTGTTCCTGTGTGTGTGCGTGTGTGTTCTGTGTGTGTGTGTGTGTGTGTGTGTGCATGTACGTGTGTGCATGTACGTTTGTATGTTTGCGTGCCCATGGACCCATGCTTGGATATATCACCACCGTCACCAGTAACAACAACAAGGCTGTAAAGAAAATACTAACGACTATCTCATTAGGATACACTTATTAGGTGAGTTTACCACAAGCTGCAAGTCTACGTATTTATTTAGCTCGTCTAAATACGTTTCATTGGTTACTTTTAAACTGCGTTTCGCACGCGTTATCTGTTACTGGAAACACACTGGAGTGTGTTGTCTTGCGGTACAAGAGAAGTGTGTTATATTTACCTCCTTACCACCTCGAGGTCATCCACCACCCGGGCCTGTCAAACACGAACAACGTGCAGTTGTGTTCACCAGGAGGGTTCATGTCAGCTCAAAGATAACGCAGAGCGAAACGTGACACTTCCATAAAGATAGAGAGGAAAAAAGAAATCACGCAGCGACGTTCGTTCCAGAGACGGAAGAGCGGTGACGAGTGAAAAGGTCACAGGGGGGTGAGGGATTTGGGAAGTGAGGGAAATCGACCCGGCATTCTACATTCCACACTCTGCGCTTTGGGATTAGTTCAGCGACGGCATGTAGCCCGGCCGCCAGCACGGGTGAGATGGTGAAAACGTCGAGGAGTGCGGATGAGTCACCACCGCCACACTTGTGGAGCAGAACGCAAGAAACAGGGCTTCACATCCAGGGACTGAAATAGACGTGGTGTTCTTCTGTTCGCCTGCTTTTTACACTGAGTAGGAGGACATCCACCACCACGGAGACACGGAGCAGCTTTCTAGCTCCCACACACAGCCTTTCAATGTCTTACCACACTCTGCTGTACTTAGGTACTCGAGGCGAGCGTGTGTGTGTGTGTGTGTGTGTTAAGGGGAGGATGTGGGTGGTGATTGTGTGTACACACATGTTCGTTTCTTATTCTCTCGGAAATGACAATTTATCGAAAGCAATGTAAAAAAATCTTCATTCCAGAAAACATTCCAGTTCATTCATTTACTTAGAACACTTTACTAATGAGTATTATTTCACAACAGGTATCCATCCTATTGAATAGTGAAGATGGGTCACTTTGGTCGTCCGTCCACTAGAGGGCAGACTGGTACAGCGCAGAAAGATAGTGCGCAGGTACACATGAATGGTGGCTTCATCACACGTTCAAGTAAACAATTCAGTGCACAGCGTCAGATATATATATATATATATATTATGCACTATAATATAATCTTTATTTAACCTTTTTTACTTTTGTCATTCGTTTTTCATGCATTTTTGCTTCTGCAATAATTGTGTTCATCATAGGATGTACAGTTACAAACAAATGTCAACACATTTACATCCCCTACAATTGTACTGTTAAATGACTTCGCGAGTAAACAGTGTTGTATACGTCCAACACTCAGATCATTCACTCTGCAGCAATGGTCTAATCAAGCGTATTGAGTGTGTGGTTTTGTGCATTATTCATATTCAAATCCTTCTAGACTACATTAGGCCACATTCACTTGGCCCCTACACTGGTCTGATTTATTCAGAGTAGTGTGAACAGCTCACCACATAGACTCTGATCTGAATCGTTTTCATTGATCAGATTCATTTTAAGATGGTACATTTGGGCGCAAACATCTGCCCTGTGACTGCAATGTGCTCAGCAGAGGCAAAACACATTGGATTTGTAGGATACATTAAGGCCTGCAATATAAAACTGTGGCCCATACATTCCCTTCAAGCTCTCTCTCTCTCTCTCTCTCTCTCTCTCTCTCTCTCTCTCTCTCTCTCTCCCTGTCTGTCTGTCTGTCTGTCTGTCTGTCTGTCTGTCTGTCTGTCTGTCTGTCTGTCTGTCTGTCTGTCTGTCTGTCTGTCTCTCTCAACGACCCCCCCATCCTCTCTCTCTTAACCTCTCTTTCTCTCCCACTTTGTGCCACTCCATGGGAATGTTAGAGTGAGTTGTGCTGTTGCTGACTCCGAGTGGTGTGAGTGGAGTGTTATTTGTAGTCATGATGAATCTCCGCAGGCCTTGTCTGGCTTATCGTCCCAGACGAGGCGCTCTGATTGGCTCAAACCAAAGCTCAAACCAAAGCCCCCTTTGTCATCCAATTTGTCAATCATCTAAGAATAAAGTCGCTACCACAGGTGTGGGGAACAAATACGATTCTAGGTCATCTCGGTTGCCTCTCTGGAGAATACACGTAGAAGTGGTGTTGTATGATGTGTGTGCATGTGCGTGAGCATTTGTGTGTTTGTGGGCATATGTGTGTGTGTGTGGGTGTTTGTTGGAGCTTGTCTGCTTATATGTGACAAATGTGTTTTTCAACCCTAGCTTCTTTCACTCAAACATAGTTAGTTTATTTTTTTGGCTGTCACACACACACACACACACACACACAAGTGTGTGTTTGTGTGTGTGTGTGTGTGTGTGTGTGTGCTTATTGAAGCGAGGCATGATGGGAATTTTCCGACCAACATTCTCTCTAAATCTGCATTCTTCCGATGCGCCCGGACACAGCCCCAGGAGTATTCAGCCGGGATCCTTCAAGTCATTCAAAAGAGCCCGGAGTGCACCACACAGAAGGCTCCACACATGTCTCTGAAGGCAGCATGCAGTGAGGTCCCCCTGCCCAGGCCGAGGGGCGGACAGAGGCTCCCATCCCCCTTGGCCGGGGGCTGACCCCAGGGTGTACCCCTCGGCCCTGCGAGGGGGGAGGCAGACAGACGAGCCTGGGGGCTGAGGAGTGTGGTGGCGGCGCTCTTCAGCAGGACACCAACACCATGGTCTACAGGTAGGACCTACGTTCAGATCACATGACAAAGGTGCTTTTGTTTCAATATCCAGTGCTAAACTAAGTATTTGCTTTGTCTTATCGTTACGTTATTGTTAGAGTCTGGAGTTGTTTGAGGGCTACACATAGTTTGTGTTACAGAGATTCTCTTTATTCATAATCACAGCCCAGATATGCCTGGAAAAACTACAATATTTGTTGCGTAACATTCTGATAGCTCCTTCTCTCGCTCCATTTGTCGTTCATGACCTGCGCTCAAGCACAGTCAGCCTTAACACATCCACCGTGCCAGTCAACACTGCCAACACTTCCAAAGGTTCAGCATGGCATCGGCAAGGTTGGCTATCCTTTCATGTCTAATTCTCCCACTGCCTATTGATCAAACGCAGAAAATTTACCCTCACACACACACACACACACACACACACACACACACACACACACACACACACACACACACACACACACACACACACACACACACACACACACACAAACTAACACACACCAGGGCTCAACTGCTCCACACAGGAATATTATCTCGCCGGGAAAGGGCACATGAGGCAAGACGTGCCATCACTGCCACCTTCAAAGACGTGTTCATGGCCAATAAGGCAGAGGCGTAATCTATTTGAAGATCTGACTGTTGTTGTAATGGTTGCACAGCTGCACTGGTGGGGGACTGAACCATGTGTGCTGTGGGCTGGCTAGTGAGACGAACGATCTGATGGAAGACATTAGATTAGACTTACAAGTTGTTCCTTGAGGCTTGAGAAAATTCCCTCCAGTAGAGAATGTACAATACCAGGTCAATGTCGAGTTGGTTTTGATGTCTACTTTTGAAAATGAGTTGTTTCCAACCTAGATGATTATAATATTGTCTACGTAGTATAAACGATTGGATGATATCAATAAAGTATTTTATCTCAGATGTGGTAACATATGGATATTTGTACGTGTGTGTGTGTGTGTGTGTGTGTGTGTGTGTGTGTGTGTCCTGACAGGTGTGTTTGTGTGGGCGTCTGTTCATGTTTTGTGCTAAATGTGTCGACAAATGCACGCATAATTGTATTGAAAGCAGTCATGTGTCCTCGCCAATGTGAGTGTTTTAAGCGTACGGCAGTGCAAAGACATTTCCTATGGAATGTGTCTATAAATATGTACCGTGATCCATTATTCATCCTAATTGGCCCCCAGGAGCCCCGTCTCTCTCTGCTCACTGGGGTGTACGTCCCAGGCTCTGTGGGCGTCGGCTGCTGCTGGCAGGACTGAAGGAGGAAGTTCAAAACAACAGAAGTCATCCCTGGCTTTGGCATTTCATGTCGCTGGTCAGTCAGAGAACAGCTCTTCATGCCAGTTATAAAGACGGAGAGAAGTCACTCTGCAAGCTTCTCCTCCTGTCAGGCCAGGCCAGGCCTCCCAGCGAGGACATTTTGTCCATGTGTAGCTTCTCCTCCTGTCAGGGCGTGCTGATTGCCAGGCCTCCCAGCGAGGACATTTTGTCCATGTGTAGCTCGGCCAGAGGGCGTTCATATTGTTAGTGTCAGTATTAATTCTACAAGAATAATAGCATTTATCTAATTTACTGTGGTAGTGTAAAACAATGGTTAATAGTAGTAGTTATTAATACTACCACTACTACTAAAACTACTAGTCCTACAAACTACTACTACTACTACTACTAATATTACTACTACTTACACATTTGTTGTGATATTTCTTACTGTTTAACACATTTATTTCGGTAAATAGAGATGTGAGCGCGTAGGACTCAAACAATCCAGTAGAGACTTACAAAATGCAGCACGCCACCACCTGAACACAAAGTGTAGAGCAGTGAGTGCCCCCTTCCAAAGGGAAGCGTGGCCCATGGCTTCCTGCACTCTATAAACCCCCAAAACACTTTTTGCACTCAACAGAACACTGCAGTCCAAGACTGAGTGCTTTATCAGTGCATTTCATAAAACTATGCTGTGTGTACACTGTATACTGTGTGTACACTGTGTGTATACGCTGTGTGTACACTGTGTGTACACTGTGTGTACACTGTGTGTATACTGTGTGTACACTGTGTGTGTATACTGTGTGTACACTGTGTGTGTATACTGTGTGTACACTGTGTGTGTATACTGTGTGTACTGTGTGTACACTGTGTGTGTATGCTGTGTGTATGCTGTGTGTGTGTGTATACTGTGTGTACACTGTGTGTGTATACTGTGTCTACTGTGTGTACGCTGTGTGTGTGTATACTGTGTGTGTATACTGTGTGTGTATACTGTGTATACTGTGTGTGTATGCTGTGTGTGTATACTGTGTGTACGCTGTGTGTGTGTATACTGTGTGTACACTGTGTGTGTATACTGTGTGTACACTGTGTGTGTGTACTGTGTGTACGCTGTGTGTGTGTATACTGTGTGTGTGTATACTGTGTATACTGTGTGTGTATACTGTGTGTATGTTGTGTACCCTGTGTCATGGACGCGTCCTCTTTCCCCCCTCCTCCCCGGCACTGAGCAGCCCTGCGCCTGCAGGGGAGGTCACATGGGGGTCACATGGGGGTCACATGGGGGTCACATGGGGGTCACATGGGGGTCACTAAGCATGTGTTGACGCTGTCCCGCAAAAACAGATCGCCCGCCATCGCCGTCTCTTCGGCGCGGAGCGACGGGAACACGTTAAGCAGTAGAGTTCAATGAGGATGAGGAAGGCAGGAACACAGGAATGAGGAAGGATGTTAATGAGAAGTAGGGCGCTTGTGTTTCTGTCCATGTGGTCGGTTAACAGATGGTTGATGATGGCCGATGGCTGTGGTGCTAATGATGACTCGATTTCACGAGAATCATTTCGATGAGGGGGTGATGGGTGGTGATTTAGTGTTAATTGGACTGATGAATATTGCAGTAGTAGGTGATGTTGGTTGATGGGTTTGGTTTACATGTGGTTAACACACAGTCAACAAACAGATGACTGTGAGTCAGTTCTGTTTTTACATCCACGTGTCGTACATACAAACCACCTCCTGCCAAATCTGTACTTCCTTATAACTTTGTCTTGTTGGCGTCCATATGCAATCAGTGCAACCCCTATTAGCGCTGATTAAACAACATAGTGTACTGCATGCTAATGAGCAGAGCTATAGCCTATAGGAATGACTGGTCTGGAGAGAGGGGGGGGGGCGTGTTAAATGGTGATTTGGCATGGGGGTGAGACGCATGGCGTGAGGGTGGGGTAGGGGGAGGGAGCTAGAAGTAGAGCGATGAGTGGCGAGTAAAGGAGGGAGAGGAAAAACATAAGGAGACATATCAGAACGAGAGACTGACTGACTGACTGACTGACTGACTGCAGCAGTGATGACATCACGGGCTGCTTGTTACTTATTGGTTCACCCACTCCTTGTTTTACAGTTCCTCGACAGGAGGTGGTTAGTGATAAGGAAAGTCAGCTATTAAAGGCTGAATGCTCTTCTGAATTCAACAGGAAGAAAGTGAGACACACACACACAGCGAGAGAAAGAGAGATCCTTTTTGTTCTGTGTTCAGGGCTGCAATTATGTCCCCTAGTGCTAGCACCACAGCCTTATATTTCTTTATCACAGAGTATTATTAGTGGGTTAATTAACCCTCTGAATTTCTTTTTTATATACACGTTACTTATGAGAGACATGTACAATTATAGCTTGTGTGTTTTTTTTCTTTGTTCAACTGACACGCCACACACGACGTCCTCTGGGTGGCGTACACAGTTAATTGTCTCTCCGCCTCTACACGCTCACTGGGTGATGCAACGAAAAAAAGAGAAAACCTTCCCAGAGAACTCAATTATAGATCCTGACGAGAGCAATTATGGCGAGGTGGTTGTCCTTAGGCTACGGAGCCGATGCCCACTGGAGGATTCCGTCTTTTAGAACGGTACAGTTCTAGTTTACGCTTTTGACTGACACACTTTAGAATCGGGCTCGATGCGGACCAAACCAACAAACGTTGGTTCGGTCCGCGGGCCTCTGAGGGGACATTACGTCACAGCTCTGGAAACCCCCGAACCCCCACAGACCTTCGCACTGAGCGGGCGATGATCAAACGGAGCCAGGCTACAGCTTGGCTTTGGGGGGCAGACACAGAACTCAAGAGAGCGATAACTTGGAGCCTAAGAAAACCGGATTTTCACCGTGGTAACATGGGTATCTTTGTGCGTACGTAGGAGTGTGTGCCTAAATGTTCTTCCCTTGTGAAAGCTGTGTCATCCTGTAGTACCTGATTCTGCTTCACTCCCATGATGACAGAAAATGAGGACTACAGCCTGAACTAGTGGTTCCTAATCTGTTGTGACTTCTGAAGTCGCCCCTTGACGTGTGAGTTTGTCGTGCACCACCTCCCGCGCATGTAAGGCGTTAACCCGAGCGAGGGACAGGAAGAGGTGAACTCAATGAGCAGAGAAGACCTCAGTTCATCATTTGTTGATGTATTCCTTATTAGCGTAGTTTTATATTTGCATACAGCTTCTACAATTAACGTAACAACTAGGATTTTCCAAACAAAATAATACACAGACATTTGTTTTCAAATCTTCTAGCAAACACCCTTCTAGGTGTCCACACACACATAATAGACCGCAAAACATTAGCAATGGTAGACATGTAGCATAGAGATGAAATGTTCAGAACAACACTGACAGTTTATAGTTGAGTGCAAACGCTTTGGCTGACCTCACGTGCACGTGCGTGAACGTGCACGTGCACATGCATGTGCACATGCATGTGCCAGCAGCACATGTCGCTGTGCAGTGGCATGAGAAACACACACATTCACATCCCAGCTGTTTGCGTCTCTCACACATTTTCCCCATCACAGCTTGTGTTGTGTTCTGCTGTTATTCTCCCCTCATCGGAAACAGACCGCTATAGGTCAGACGCGCTCAGAACGGGGGATATAAATAAAAGCACCGTAACCTCGAGGTCTGGCGACGCTCAACCAGCCGTGAAATCCACCATTGTCACATTACCGCTCTGTGGGGGCGGTCGACCTCTCTCTCTCTCTCTCTCTCTCTCTCTCTCTCTCCCCCTCTCCATCCTCACCCATCCTCACCCATCAGCAGATGATGTATTTGACCAACAAAGTCCATCACATCACACACGTCTCATCAGAGTCACGATAGCATTTCTCACTTCCATTTCGACACCAGCAGATTGAACATGTGTGGTTGCATGGAAGTGGAGAAAACAACTCATTGTAATGTCATTAAAAAGAGCAAAGTGCATTCCCTGGGAGGGGGAGGAAGATGGATTGGAAGAAACGCGAGCGTGTACATACATCAATGTTTGAGTCATGTGATCTCGCTGTCATCAACAGCATCAGCGTGTGTGTTTGTGTGCATGTGGGTGTTTGTGTGCGTTGTTTTTGCACAGCACAAGATTTTCTCAGACTCACTCATCTTGAATCGTGCTTTTTTGCACACAGGATGACTCAAATACGGCACGTTATCTTGAACACCCGCACACACACACGCACACTAATACCCAAACGCACACACGAGCCAATCAGGCTCAGCTTTCCATCCATTCATTCAGTCTCTCTCTCTCTCTCTCTCTCTCTCTCTCTCTCTCTCTCTCTCTCTCTCTCTCTCTCTCTCTCTCTCTCTCTCTCTCTCTCTCTCTCTCTCTCTCTCTCTCTCTCTCTCTCTCTCTCTCTCTGGAGATGTGGCGCTAAAGTGAAACAGACTGCAGCTCCTGCAGCCAGTTAGTGAGGGACTGTAGCCTGCACACACTTCGTTTCTTGTTCATCCAGACGCACCACGCGTTGCTCCTTGTCTCCTCACTCTCTCTCTTTCTCTCGCTCTCTCTCTCGTTTTCTCTCTCTTCCTACATTCTCTGTCTCTCTCTTTGTCTCTCTCTTCCTCAATGTGCATCGGTCCTTTCCACCTCCACGGGATGAGGTGCCATGCACCCGCCTTTCCGCTCCTTCCTCTCCTCTCTCTCGCCTCGTGTCCTCCGCTGTCACCTCGTCATCCCTCCGTCTGACGGGGCATCCCCTCCTCCCCCCCACCCTCCTCCCTCCCACCCTCCTCCCTCCACCCACATCCTCTCCATGCTCTCCTCCAGGACCTTCCCCAGTTTGCCGTAGTCAGGGTTGTCTCTG
>JACYXH010000092.1:1145000-1155000 GCA_026745465.1 Lota lota | reverse complement strand
ATTATTATTTTTTGCAAAGAAACACAATGTTTTGACAAGTGCTTGTCAAATCATCTATTCTGGTTTCCATAAAAACATTGAGATTACCAGCCCCAATCTGCTGTCAGCTGCAAACAAGTGCTCCTATTGTAGGGACTGTTTATCTTACAAAGGGTCTTCTCGTCAAGCCTGGGAACAGATTAGTGCCGGGACTTTGAAGCTTTGCATTACTTAAAAAAAGTAAAGACAACAAGGCAGCTTTAATTATTCAGACGTGAAATATTCACTCACAGTTGTAGCGCTTTGTAGCTACAACTGTTGTAGCTACAAAGCGCTACAACAGTTGTAGCTACAAAGCGCTGCTCCAGCTCTGGAGCAGCGCTGGAATCACATGACAATCTTCAGAGTTGTATGGTCGTTCAAAACAGTTAGTTGTATGTGCTATTTTATAATCATGTTGTTTATTATGGTTTAAAATGATTTTATATTAAAATAATGTTATAAATGGTGGATAAGAGTCTTTAGTCATTGTGTTGAAAAGAGTCAAACCAAATAACAACAGTGCATAGATGACATTTCTGAACAGTACTATAGAACACGTATTTATCTATCTATATATTTGTACTATAAATAGCACCTGTGGGTCTTCACACACAGAACAAGTGTTTACTACTACCTAGAAGAATATCAGGCATAGCTTATTACTCTAGGTTATTGTTGTCGTATTTCTCCCTTCCTGTTCTTTGTTCTGGCCAAGACTGGCACCACATCAACGTGTCAGACTCAAGCCTTTATTTATCTTCTCTTTCTCCTGGCACTGGATTTCCTGTCTGCCACGTTTGGCAACACAGCCAACAGTAAGAAATCCAAAGATGCAGTCACTCCGGGAAACTGTCCCTGAGTGACATATAGTTTCCCATTCTAAAACAAGATTTGCTATCAGAATAGTTGCAATGGACTCCTCTGCCTCCTATCCTTTAAGAAAAGACTAAATAATACTTTTGAATTATTGCTAGCCGCTGTATCTCACTCAGAGAACTACCTCGACGACTACTGCTCTGAGTAATTGTAGCAATGTTGGCTCTGCGCGTGCCTGCGGCTCTTTGTACAAAGCAGGTGGAGGCAGTTGGCACACAAAGCGCTATCGAAAGCCTACTAAACCCCCTATCTTCAGCCCACAGCGTAGGGGATATTTGACAAAAGGCTTCCGACTGCATTCACTCTCCTCTTCCTCCTCTTTTCCTCTTCCTTTCCTCTCCTTCCCTTTCATGTCTCCTACTTTTCCATGGAATGCCCTCGCTCTGCCCCCCGCTCTATCCATCCATCGGGATCTCTTTCTTTTTCTTTCTCTCTCTGTCCCTTCATTATGTTCTGCTTCTCATGGTTTTGAGAAGAAGCCAGTGATTGAATGTGGGTTGTTTCTCTGAGGGTCTCTGTTTGTGATGACAGCATGTTGTCATCATGTACACGCAGGTGACACACATGTTATGGGGGAGTATGGATGTGTGTGTGTTTCTTTTAATCCTTTCCTCCCAAGCTATACTGGGAACATCTGAAGGCGTACACAGAAGCAGATGATGAGAGAGAGAGAGAGAGAGAGAGAGAGAGAGAGAGAGAGAGAGAGAGAGAGAGAGAGAGAGAGAGAGAGAGAGAGAGAGAGAGAGAGAGAGAGAGAGAGAGAGAGAGAGAGAGAGAGAGAGAGAGAGAGAGAGAGAGAGAGAGAGAGAGAGAGAGAGAGAGACCAGTGACTTCATTTAAAGTTGTCACGTTAATTAACTTGTCGGTTTCTTTTCGGTTCCTGATGATCACTTGGGGCAACTTTTCAGGGTGTTATACTATTTCTTTATTCGGTTATTGTGTACCCAAACACACACACTCACACACAAACACACTATACCAAACACTATACCAAACACACACACACGCGCACACACACACACACTCACACACACAGTGAATTATTCCACTCCAGGCCCAGTGGACATGGTGATGTAACACAGTGTGTGGTAAAGCTGGCTTCACATGATGTTCTAGCCAGTATTTCTGAGTATTCCTGCTGCGGGGTGGGGGGGGGGGGGGGGTGGGGGGGGGGGGGGGGGGGGGGGGGGGGGGGTACCAGACGGCAGGTTTGAGGCTCGGTTAGCTTGCTGCTGCACTGCAGCTGGGCATGCTAGCCCCTCTTCTGCTCCTTCCCTGGACAATGGCTAATCTGACGCCAGCAGACAGCCAGAGGGAAGGAGTTAGCTGTGTGTGTGTGTGTGAGTGCATATGTATTACTGCATGTTAGTGTAAGTGTACGTGAATGAGTGTGTGTCTGTGCATGCACGCGCATGCATACTTGTACGTGTGTGTATGTGTTTGTGTGTGTGTGTGTCTCTCTGTGTGTGTTTCTAGCATGTATGCTCTATGCAGTGTCAGTATGCAACAGGTGTGTGAGTGTGGGTGTGTGTGTTCATGCACTGATGCCTCTCTTGAGTCTATGGTGTTATGCTTTTCAATCTTCATTAACAACTTCAATTAATTTTCCAGGACTGGCGCTCAAGTCCTGGAGCGAATGTCACTCTCCACTGATAATCTCTGAGTGTCGAACACTTTCAATTTAAAATCCAAAAGAAAAGATGTTTGGCAAGAGTCTCATCAGGATTCATCCACCAATGAGAAGGTTTTCTGTCATGTTCACCTTTTTATGAGGCAGATTTGACTCTCGTTCTCTTAAGAATGTAAACTATCGGACAGACCGGGCTTTAAATGGGCTTCCTGAGACTCTGCCGCTGCACGTTGGAAGGTCATTAACTACAGAGAAGTTATATCCGTTTGGTTCTGAAAGCCAGAAGACGTTGTGGTTCTGTTGCTGAAGGGAGCCGTCAGCCTAGCAGAGACCACAGGTCTGATATTCTGCTGGTGCTTCCTCAACGCGCACATAAATCATCCTCTGGTTGGGTGTCACAATGTGTGTGTGTGTGTGTGTGTGTGTGTGTGTGTGTGTGTGTGTGTGTGTGTGCGTGGGTATGTGTCTGTGTCTGTCCGTGTGCGTTCGTGTGTGCCTATGTGTGTGTGTGTGTGTGTGTGCGCGTGCATGTGTGTCTGGATATGCTTGTTTGTGGGTGGGTGGGTGTGTGTGTACGTGTGTGTCTGCATGCGTGTGTGGGTGCGTGCGTGTGTGTGTCTGGATATACTTGTTTGTGGGTGTGTGTGTGTGTGTGTGGTTACTTTTCTTTGTAAATGGGTCTTGTTTGTGTAAAGAAGGACCACAACAACGACGGCAGGACCGGGGCTCATAAGCTTCCTCAATCACGAGCCATGAAGCCACGTCTCCCTGTCTGCCGTTTGAATCCAATCCTCTGATTTAGTTGTTATTGCTTCCCCCCCCCCCCAGTGAGGGGCATCGGGGTGTGGGGAGTGAGAGAGCGGTGCCTCGATAGTGATGTGTGGATCTAATAACGTGTGCTGGAGGGGTTGTTGCGTGCCCTAGCCCCCCCTGAGCATTACGCTTCATTCAGCATCCACCACATAAAACAACCCCCCCCACCCCGAAGCAGCACAGAGGAATGCATAATCGCAGCTCCATCAGCCGCTAACTTCTGCTTGAGGGAAACTCTAACTTTATTTAGAGTTCCAGATGCCCTTTGTGCTGTGGATTTAACACTGGGAAACTGCAATGTTGTCCAGACGGAAGGCAAGCCCATTTGCTTTATTTACTTATTTAGGTTTTGTTTGATAAAATTGCACTGGGATTGACGTTCATTGCGAGTGATGAAAAATACAATCTAAATTGCACATTAGTGTGAAACAGAGCAACAGGATTAAAATACAACCCGTGGACGCCTCATCAACCTCCATGAGCTCTCTGGTGGAAGTCTTCCGGTCACACACAACAACAAACAACTAGAAGCCCCTTTGTCTTGGGAAACGTAGCCCCCCTCTTCTTGTGTGTGTTTGTACTGCTGTGTGTGTAGCCATTCACTTTAGTAACAAACGCAGGTCATTTCAGAAGCCGATTTCTGTTTTTCTACGAACCATTTACTAATGAACAATTAATTAACTAATGAACAATTATCTGAAGGCCATTGATTGGCTGCCTCAACGTTCCCGCGGGAACATTGAGGCAGCCAATCAGATCCACCCACTCATTTCTCAACACAGACCCAGCAGGCACGTCAATCCCCCGTCCCCCGTCCCCCGTCCCCCGTCCCCCGTCCCCCGTCCCCCGTCCCCCGTCCCCCGTCCCCCGTCCCCCGTCCCCCGTCCCCCACCCCGTTCTCCATCCCCTATGTCACTTCCTGCCAGGAGCTGCGTGTCACATCAGCGGTCTGAAGCCAGGGTGTGAAACTTAAACAAAATGTGTGTGCCAGTGTTTTATTTTAGGTTTGTTGAAATATGTCTGCTTACTCATGGTGTGATTTTGCTCGTGTGTGTGTGTGTGTGTGTGTGTGTGTATTCTATCTGCATGCATTTGTGTGTTTGTGTGTATTCTATCTGCATGCATTTGTGTGTGTGTGTGTGTGTGTGTGTGTGTGTGTGTGTGTGCGTTTGGCATGCGTCCGTGCATGTGTGTGTGTGTTGTGTGTGTCTTACAATAAAAAATAATGCATAGTTGAATTCCAGGGAGAAAGAAGTCTGGGCTCCAACATATGCAATCTTTATCACGCACGCACGCACGCACGCACACACGCACGCACGCACACACACAAACACACACACATGCTTGCACTCTGCAGAACATTGCAGAAGCAGCTGTCATTTCCCATTTCAATCATAAAGAATGCTCCATGTCTTGAGGATGTTTGATCTATTTAGACTGGGGTGGCTTAGTCTCTCCACCTCTTTCCCTCTCTCTCTCTTTCTTCTACACTTCTTTTCCCTGGTTCTCTTTCCTCTTCCCCCTCTCATCCTTCTTTTTCACTTCCTCTCCCTCCCTTCTCTCCTGCTATTCCTTGTCGGCAACAATTTCTCAGACTCCCCCATAGGGACTTCTGGCTTAGTCACTGATTTTATTTTGTCTGTTACTCTTCCGATGAGTTAGTCTGTCGTTCCTTTTACGTTCCCTGTTCGGGAACGTAATTCCCTTTACGTCCTGTCTCTGGCATGCCGGTTCCTGCTCTGCCGGGTATGTTGATAAGTTCCCTTTCAGAAGTGCGGCTTTATCTATGGCCTTCAGTCTACCTGCACATGGTGGTTGGCTATGGTTTGGGTTGGAGATCGACAGGTGGACGTACTCTTTGTAAAGTATAGATGTAAAAAAACAAAAAGCTGCCAAAAAAACAACAAATGAAAATAGTCCTCTGAAAAATCTAACTGTGTTTGTAACTGTAAAGCAGTACGGGAGATCAGCCAGACGTTTGTTTGATGCTGCTGTTGCTATGGGGTGTGTGAGCGAAGCGGCTAGGAGAAGGCTACATTAAATGCCAACGCAGAGTACAGCAGGACGCTCATGAGTGGCGACATGTGAGGGGGCATCTTCAAATGACTCATCTGCGTCTCCAGCGCGGACGCTGGGAGGTTTGGGTGCCAGCCGAGCCTGAGTGGGTGTCCTGGACGCCGACTTACTGTTTACCAGCATGAGCATAGACAGCGTGACCCTCGACCCCTTAGTCCATTGGATTCTTTTACCTGTTTGCATATTTCAGATTCTCATTATTTTTGTTCGTCTCTGTTTTTGTATTTTTTTACGTTTTGCCGGGCACAGATACGGTCATATAGTCACATATACACACATACGCACGCACGCACGCACGCGCACTGCACGCACGCACACATATACACGCACACATACGCACGCACACACCCACACACACACGCACACACGCATACACACATAAACACACACGCATACACACAAAAACACACACACGCATACACACACATAAACACACACGCATAAACACACATAAACACACACACACACATAAACACACACATGCATACACACACACATGCATACATACACATAAACACACACACACACGCATACACACACATAAACATACACACACACGCATACACACACATGCATACACACACATATACACATCACCATGGCACAAAGGAGCCTAGTGCTTTGTACTCTTGTTTATCTCCAGAACAACAGCTGCAACAGAATCATTAGTGCTTTGAGTTGTTTACTTTCTCTCTCCTCTCACCGTGCTGACACAGTATGGACACAAACATATAATAATTCAAGGTTTTACTGCCACAGTGCAAATATCTCAAAAGTGATGGAAAACAGTGGCAAAGTTTGTAAACTACAGTTTCTCTGTGTAACTGGTCCATTTCTTTGAATTGGCCATCTTTTGGGGCACCTCAATAATAATTGGTGAGTTTTACCCGGAGGTTGTCGTTAATCAGAGGGATGTGTGAAAGGAAGATGAATCAAGCAAACGTAAATGTTCAACCGTGAGCATGACATCTCGCACACAGCCAAACCGTTGTGATGACAGTAAACGCAGCTCTCCTGCTCCTCATCTGTTGCTCTTGGCTGGTTCAAGAGTCCCAGCATTGCTACATAATTCATCACAGGAAAAAGAAGCTATCCAGCGTGTCTCTCAGAGCTGTGACGGCTCCAGCCAAGAAACATCTCTTAGTTTTTCTTCTGCCACGCCATTGACGCCTTATTAATAATGCTCCAACCAATCCCCCTGGCTTGATCCCAGCGGAGAATCCCCCCCAGGGACTGTCAGCTCCCATTAATTGCAGCCATCATGCCTTCATTTTCTAGGAAAAAGCTGTGTTCCTTTACCCTTTGCTTTGTGTGGCCAGCCCCACAGTGGTGCTGATGGATGTGGGAGTGATGTGGACTGGTGTCTGTAATTGAATTGGCTGTGAGCACCATCCGATCGCATAGACTCAGATTAATCTATCTGAGTCTGAGCTGGGATATGCCATTAGTAGCCTGTCCAAAGGAAACCACTCTTGGCATTTTCATGGGCTCATTTGTTGTAATGACTAAATGTAATTTCAGAGTCCTGTCGACTGGACAGCAGTGGAGGGTGGATATAAATGCACAGCGCTGACGTAACTGCAATTTTGTTTCCCAGTGCCCACTATCAGCTCTTCTGTCCGGCTGCTAGTAAAGGGGAAAAAACACTTATCTGTTTTGGTTGATTCACTTCGCCAAGGTTTGTGTGTGTGTGTATGTGTTTATGTGTGAGTGTGTATTTTTGTGTGTGTGTATATGTGTTTGTGTGTGTGTGTGTGTGTGTGTGTGTATGTGTGTGTGTGTGTGTGTGTGTATGCAGGCAAACGTTAATCATACGGCCATGGTGTCAAAACATATATTTTCAGACTCTTTTTCCAATCTTTTCCTCGTACCAAAGCGTCTGAATCTGAATCCCTCAGGTGGCCCCCTCCACACCGCAGAGCACTGATGCATTCTGGGAGAAGGCCTCATTTGCCACCATGTGTGTACCGTCTCGCCAGTAGTCTCTCGCACTCACCACGAGGCGTGAAGACACCTCCACTGGCACGAGACACAACAAACATCTCCTGATGTACCACCACTGTTTTCAGCAGACACACAACACAACACAACACAACACTAGCAGCACGCTCTGTCCTTATAGCCGCTGGGAACCTCTGGATCAAGAGGCTCTGTCCTTATAGCCGCTGTGAACCTCTGGATCAAGAGGCTCTGTCCTTATAGCCGCTGTGAACCTCTGGATCAAGAGGCTCTGTCCTTATAGCCGCTGTGAACCTCTGGATCAAGAGGCTCTGTCCTTATAGCCGCTGTGAACCTCTGGATCAAGAGGCTCTGTCCTTATAGCCGCTGTGAACCTCTGGATCAAGAGGCTCTGTCCTTGTAATAAGCAAGCAGCTCTGTGTTCCTCCTCAGCAGCGGTTGACCTGTGGTGGTTATTGGGAGGGAGGGAGGGAGGGAGGGAGGGAGGGAGGGAGGGAGGGAGGTGAACCAGAAGCCTTGCGCTATCTGGGCTAGTTGTCCCATAGCGGTGCTAACGAGCGCTGGGAGGTATTAATGCGGTTCAGCTGGGTGAGATGAGGTGGAAAATGAACCATGAGGGCACACGGTGCTCCTCACTGCTCCTCACTGGAGGGGAGGGGGGAGGGAGGGTGGGGAGGGAGGCAGGAGGGAGGGGAGGGAGGGGAGGGAGGCAGGAGGGAGGGGAGGGAGGGGAGGGGAGGAGAGGGGAGGGAGGGAGGGAGGAGGGGAGGGGAGGGAGGGGAGGGAGGGAGGGAGGGAGGGAGGGAGGGAGGGAGGGAGGGAGGGAGGGAGGGAGGGAGGGAGGGAGGGAGGGAGGGAGGGGACAGCCACCGTAAAGGCGGCAGGATTAATGAGAAGCTGTAATTCAGCAGGAAAAAGGCAGAGAGACAAAGAGTGAAGAAGTAGTTGTTTTGTTGCAGGTGTGTCCTCAGGTGTGTCCTCAGGTGTGTCCTCAGGTGTGTCCTCAGGTGTGTCCTCAGGTGTGTCCTCAGGTGTGTCCTCAGCAAGACGCCTAAACCCCAACTGCTCATTAATGACTTGAAAAATAAATCAGTTGTGATTCATGACAGGAAGAATGTCCACAAAGATCTGGTTCAAATAGGAAATGCTAATGCACCTAAAACACCAATCCCTATCCAAAAGAAATCAAATCTACTTCGTTCTCTGTCATCTTAACAATAATAAAGTGTTTATGATAAGGTAATGAATGTAATATATGGAAAAAACACTTTGAAATATATATTGGTATTGTATTACGAGTCTGTAGTCTCCTGGCATCCTCTCTTGGTTTTGAAGGACTACACTCTGAGAAAAAAATAAATGAACAACTGTATGCTCATCAGAACACTGCTATGTGTGTGTGTTGTTTCAGGAACCTGGGGAAATCTGGCCTACGTGTCTCCTGTCTGGGCCTGGGTGAGTTCAAATGATGGCATCAAATCTCATTAGTGCCCTACAAGTTCCATACTTGCTTCCGTGTGTTTGCGTGCATGTGTGTGCATGTGTGTGTGTGTGTGCGTGTGCATGCCTGCGCATGTATTCATGTGTGTGTCGAGAAGTTGGGGTCCCTGTATACCTCCTGCTGTATGTCCCTGTGTCGTCGTGTCCCTGTATAGGTGGGTGTAGCGTACAGGTCCTTGTATACCCTTGTCACTGTGTAGCTGATACCACACGTCCCCAACAGTCAGTGAACAAAAGGTAAAGGCAAACAGAACAGGAATACCTGAGTGGCCGCACATAGCTTCGGTTTGGGTTGGATGTTGAATGCCCAGAGGTAATCCCCCAGTATACAAAGGATTAACACAGTGCCAGAGCACCTGTGGCGAGAGAGAGAGAGAGAGAGAGAGAGAGAGAGAGAGAGAGAGAGAGAGAGAGAGAGAGAGAGAGAGAGAGAGAGAGAGAGAGAGAGAGAGAGAGAGAGAGAGAGAGAGAGAGAGAGAGAGAGAGAGAGAGAGGGGGGGGGGCTTTATTTGCTCTAGTCAACAAATGGTCTGATGATAGGTTTTTGTGACAAGGACACTGGGCCCAGGCACCACTGTAGCTCTGTGTAACAGGGATTCAGACGCCCACGCATTGTTGCCGCACACACACACACACACACACACAAACACACACACACACACACACATGTGCAGACACACACACACACACATGTGCGGAGTGCGTATACACAAATAGACAACTAGACAAGCCAAAAGGAGCAGGCACACACACAAGGACACTGTGTAGAAATACACATCCAGGGTCTCATTTCAAAGAACAAGATAAAAATAAATAATAATAAAATGTAATCAGACATTTCTGATACTGATAGATCATTATAATCTTCGATCAGAGCTGTGTTTTTAAATGACCTTTTCCAATCAAAGCCAAACAATTGCATATCTAACTGCAGAATGATTTGCCCACGGGTCCAATCTCTGCTGATTGTTGCCTCGTTATTTGTACATGACCAAGAAACCAGATTGGAAAACTTTACCGAACTGTTGATGGTTTCCAAAAACATAAGATGGCTTTTGTAAATTACTCCCACTTGTGTGTGTGTGTGTGTGTGTGTGTGTGTGTGTGTGTGTGTGTGTTTGTGCA
>JACYXH010000092.1:1027500-1140000 GCA_026745465.1 Lota lota | reverse complement strand
GAGAGACAGAGAGAGTGAGAGTGAGAGAGAGAGAGAGAGAGGTGAAGTGAGGAGACAAACAGGCAGCAGCTCAACAAGCTCAGCAAGGCTAAGGTGGAAGTAAAAAGCGAACAAAGTTGGAAAAATATGGTAAAAAAATGAAATTTCAGCGAGACTGAGGGAATGTGGGCCGACAGGTCGCTTGTTATAAACTGAAAAGGCAGATAGACAGGCAGGAAGGCAGGCAGACAGGCAGACAGGCAGACAGGCAGGCAGGCAGACAGACAGGCAGACAGACAGGCAGACAGGCAGACAGGCAGACAGGCAGGAAGGCAGGCAGACAGGCAGACAGACAGGCAGACAGGCAGGCAGACAGGCAGGAAGGCAGGCAGACAGGCAGGAAGGCAGGCAGACAGACAGGCAGACAGGCAGACAGGCAGGAAGGCAGGCAGACAGGCAGGAAGGCAGGCAGACAGGCAGACAGGCAGGAAGGCAGGCAGACAGGCAGACAGACAGGCAGACAGGCAGGAAGGCAGGCAGACAGGCAGGCAGACAGGCAGACAGACAGGCAGACAGGCAGGAAGGCAGACAGGCAGGAAGGCAGACAGGCAGGAAGGCAGGCAGACAGGCAGGCAGACAGACAGGCAGGCAGACAGACAGAAAAACAGAGTGATTCTTACTTGCGTACTTGCATTTATTTCTGAATGTGCCGTGTACAGAAGATCTTCTCATTGTTTATTATGATCTACATGAGAAGGAGAGAGTGGAAGAGGTTGTGGTCACATAGTGTGTTTGTTGTGACTGACGCAGATGTGTGTGTGTGTGTGTGTGTGTGTGTGTGTGTGTGTGTGTGTGTGTGTGTGTGTCCCTCCCCCAGGGCCGAGACAGAGAGGGGGCTGAACAGAAAGCACATCATCGAAGGTAAGCAGGTCAACACCTCCTCGCCACGGCTTCACCCTTCATGTCCACCCCCCACCACCACCACCCTGCACCCTGCTCTCCTCCTCTGTCTAACCTCTCCTCCTCCTTGTCCCAGCTCTCACCCCCACCACCACCCTGCACCCTGCTCTCCTCCTCTGTCTAACCTCTCCTCCTCCTTGTCCCAGCTCTCACCCCCACCACCACCCTGCACCCTGCTCTCCTCCTCTGTCTAACCTCTCCTCCTCCTTGTCCCAGCTCTCACCCCCACCACCACCCTGCACCCTGCTCTCCTCCTCTGTCTAACCTCTCCTCCTCCTTGTCCCAGCTCTCACCCCCACCACCACCCTGCACCCTGCTCTCCTCCTCTGTCTAACCTCTCCTCCTCCTTGTCCCAGCTCTCACCCCCACCACCACCCTGCACCCTGCTCTCCTCCTCTGTCTAACCTCTCCTCCTCCTTGTCCCAGCTCTCTGCCTCACTCACGTTTGATCGTCTGCTCTAGAGAGATAGATAAAGAGATGGATCCACCAGAGATGTTTGGTAGAAAGTATCCCGGAGTGTGTTCAAATGTTTTTAACATCATTTGTGTGGTTTAAGGAAACAATCCTGTAATAATCTCTTTCCTTAATCTTTCCTAAAACCTTCATTTTCATTATTTTCATACTTTTATTTTTCAAGGTCACGAGAAAAACCTTTGATGACAAAATATCTACACAGCCCTGCCACAATCCTCCCTGATCCCCAATCAATCACACAAACACGCACGCACACACACACACATACACACATACACACATACACACACACACACACACACATACACACATACACACACACACACACACACACACACATACACACACACACACACACACACACACACACACACACATACACACACACACACAAGGGCGCGTTCATAGACACAGTGCAGCAGTGACTCAGCTCTCTCTTATTAACATTCAACCACAGGCTCAGCACCCCCCCCCCCCCCCCCAAATATGCTTGGAGGGGGAGGGAGGGGCAACCCTGCTCTCTCCATTACCCTTCTCAAGCCATTACACAAAGAAATTGTGACAAAGTGAAGAAAAACGAGAGCGAGAGAGAGAGAGGGAGGGGGGAGAGGGGGAGAGAGGGAATTGAGAGGTGAGAGTTGTAATGAGCCAATCGATTGTCTCGACAATGGAATTCTCGTTAACCTGTTAATGTATGATGAAATCCATTCAGCTGCTGCTGTTTGCTAGCAGAATGAATTTGAGTTACTGAAGAGTTATATAATTTTTTTCGCAAAGTGAAGCAATGTTAAGCGGATCCAATGGGGAAAGAAATTGTTTAACTCTCAGTAGAACAATAATATAATAATAACATTGGAACAAAAAAAATCATGGTCATTGAGGGAACATTGACACACACACACACACACACACACACACACACAGAAACAAAAAAACATATTATTCTCTGCAGATTCACATTCTCCATACATGCATGTGAGTTTCGGCTAATCCACAGGACAGAGGAAGAGGAAGAGGCGGAGTCAGGCGACCTCATGCAAGAGAAGTGTGTGTGAGCGCGGGCGTGCAGAGGACAATAGTGGGAAGTACATAAGAGGAGGGATGTGAGTGTGATGGGAAGCAGAGGACAGTAGTGGGAAGTACATAAAAGGAGGGATGTGAGTGTGATGGGGGGCAGAGGACAGTAGTGGGAAGTACATAAGAGGAGGGATGTGAGTGTGATGGGAAGCAGAGGACAGTAGTGGGAAGTACATAAGAGGAGGGATGTGAGTGTGATGGGAAGCAGAGGACAGTAGTGGGAAGTACATAAGAGGAGGGATGTGAGTGTGATGGGATGCAGAGGGCTCCACTGGGTATTAGCAGTGTTGAGGGTTGCTCTGACAGTAATCTGGCATGAGCGTGCACATATACGTACACACGCACAGATACGCATGCAAGCAAGCGCGCACAAACACACACACACACACACACACACACACACACAGACGAGTGTCTTTCTCATGTTTCACCATTTGTCCTCTTGTTGCCGTATCACCCAATCTTTTTTTCACATTGATTGATATTTGGTGTATATTTCATGCCTTGATGAAAGAGATTCTCTTACTTTTCATAAAATGTATTGACTCGGCTCGGAGGGGTGGGTTGGTGTAGTGAGACTGGAGAATTACCTCTGATCCAAACATAAAGCCTGTAGAAGTGGCCTTCAGTCCTATTCAATGCTGAGACTGGTACTGTCACCTCAGTGACTAAAAAACCTTCGTCGCTGCACGCCATTGATAACTCCACATGGCCCTTGCTCTCACTCTCATTACATCTCTTTTCATGGTCCTCTGCGGTGACGCTTCGCTTCTCAGCTGCATGGTGTAAACCCCTTCTACCATTTCTCTCTGTGTTCTGTTTCTTTTTTGTCGATTGTCGGCTGCAGCAAAAAAAGGAAATTAAATGTGTATGGGTCTCTCTCTCTCTCTCTGTGAAGCAGAATGAGCCAGAATGTGCCTTAGGAAAGCATGTGTTCTGCTTACGTATCAAATTAGCCTAGTTTGCCGTGTCTTCTGCTCGAACAAGCTACAGAGTGATGTGCCCAATGAAAGTTGCAGTAATAGAAACGTTTTTATTTTTTTACCTCTCATTAATCCTTTTCGTTGCCTTTTTAATTTGACTTTTGTAGATTGGTCGATGAAGCTGGTGTATTGTATTATTAAACACACGACATGATTGCTAGACTAGATAGATAAAATAGACCCACAGTGCCATTAGAAGTCAGGATTGCTTTCAGTAGTAATTTTTTATTTATAGATTGGCTTTATATTTTAGGTTGTAAATAAGTAACTTAAGTGACATTCAAGTGTAGGTAACACTTCCATTAAGAAAGAGATGTTCTTCTTCTTCTGTGTTTCATCCTTCTTTATGTACCCACAATACATCATCCCTGAGCAAGATGCCCAACCCCACTAACAACGTGTATCTAAAAACCAAAACACCTGAAGTTGCTTTGGGTTAGGGCGTGTCTGCTAAAGGACTCAACAGGGAATAGTAAGAATAAGCTGCTGCATTCAAATGGATCTTCTGCACGTGTTCCCTGTGCCCCCTGTCCCCCCTATCCCCCTGTCCCCCTGTCCCCCCTGTCCCCCTGTCCCCCTGTCCCCCTGTCCCCCTGTCCCCCTGTCCCCCTGGCCCCCTGGCCCCCTGGCCCCCCTGTCCCCCCTGTCCCCCTGACCCCCTGGCCCCCCTGTCCCCCTGTCCCCCTGTCCCCCTGTCCCCCCTATCCCCCTGTCCCCCTGTCCCCCTGTCCCCCCTGTCCCCCTGTCCCCCCTGTCCCCCCTGACCCCCTGTCCCCCTGTCCCCCCTGTCCCCCTGTCCCCCCTGTCCCCCCTGTCCCCCTGGCCCCCTGTCCCCCTGTCCCCCCTGTCCCCCCTGTCCCCCTGACCCCCTGGCCCCCCTGTCCCCCTGGTCCCCCTGTCCCCCCTGTCCCCCTGACCCCCTGGCCCCCCTGTCCCCCTGTCCCCCTGTCCCCCCTGTCCCCCTGTCCCCCTGTCCCCCTGTCCCCCCTGACCCCCTGTCCCCCTGTCCCCCTGTCCCCCCTGTCCCCCTGTCCCCCTGTCCCCCTGGCCCCCCTGCCCCCCTGTCCCCCTGTCCCTGCAGGACTAAGGGGCTCCCTCCAGAGGATGCAGTTGGACTACGTGGACGTGGTGTTCGCCAACCGGCCCGACACCAACACTCCCATGGAGGGTGAGTGTGGCATGCTGCCGCACACACACACACACACACACTCACACACACTCACACATAGACACACACACACACACACACACACACTCACACACACACACACAGACACATATAGACACACACACACACACACTCACACATAGACACACACACACACAAGGACACACACACACATGCACACACACACGCACACACACACATGCACACACACACACACACACACTCACACATAGACACACACACGCACACACACAGACACATATAGACACACACACACACATGCACGCACTCACACACACACAGACACACACACACATGCACACACACAGGTGCACGTTACTCTGTCACCCAAGAACGTGTCACCAGTGCTGTGGCAACCTTTGCCTCTCCCGCCAACAATGTGTGTCCATACTTTCCTCTTTGTGTCTCTGCCTATTATCACACCGAGGTATACAACACCCGCTCAACCACACACACACACACACACACACACACACATATCAACACACACGCTCAACCACAAACATACATACACACACACCCACGCAACCAAACACATAACCCTGCACACAAACACTCAACTACACAAGAGACACAGAACAGATAAAGGCAGTCATGCACATTTATGTATCCAAATAAGCCGTACGGCGCACAAACACACAAACACACAAACACACACACACAATATATAATTTCCTTGTTATCTCTTCAGTTAATTCTGCCCAATTATTTTCTCTGTCTCCCTCGTACCCCGTATCCTAAGCCCCCCCTTCTCTCTCTCTCTCTCTCTCTCTCTCTCTTCTCTCTCTCTTTCTCTCTCTTCTCTTTCTCCCACTTTCACTCTTTCTAAGTCACTCTTTCATTCTCTCATCTCTCTGGGACAACTATCTTTCACGTGAACTGTTCACTCGCTCTCAGCCCTCCCTGCTCTTCTGAAGCAGGATTATCTCCCCCCATCCACCCTCCCACCCAACACACACACACCCTCCCACCCAACACACACACACACACACCCAACACACACACACACACACACCCAACACACACACACACCCTCCCAACACACACACACACACACACACACACACCCTCCCAACACACACACACACACACACACCCTCCCAACACACACACACACACACACACACACACCCTCCCTAAACCCCCAGGGGCATAGCTAGCTGATGTATTTTTGAGCTGGTCTCAGTAGACACAATGCCCTGCTGTGCTCTCTCTCTCTCTCTCAATCTCTCTCTCTCTCTCTCTCTCTCTCTCTCTCTCTCTCTCACTCACTCACTCACTCACTCACTCACTCACTCACTCACTCACTCACTCTGTCTCTCTCTCTTTCTTTCTTTCTGTCTCTCTTTCTCTTTCTCTCTGTCTCTCTTTCTCTTTCTCTGTCTCTGTCTCTGTCTCTGTCTCTGTCTCTGTCTCTGTCTCTGTCTCTCTCTCTCTCTCTCTCTCTCTCTCTCTCTCTCTCTCTCTCTCTCTCTCTCTCTCTCTCTCTCTCTCTCTCTCTCTCTCTCTCTCTCTCTATTCCTATACCACTGCTAAGTTTGTCCCTCCCATCACGCTGTTTCACTCCATCCCTGCTCTTTCCAGTCCTATTGCTCTGTGTGTGGAATCACCCCCCCCCCCCCCCCCCCTCCTGACCCCTGACCCCAGGCGTTCCCACACTATGCGCTGTGTTTCCTGGCAGTATTGCTCCAGTACCCCTTCATCAACACCGCTATGTTGCTGTATGTCTTCTTTAAGCAGCCCACTCAGTGAAGGCTATTTAACTACAAGCCCGAGTTCCTGGACCTGGATTCATTCGACTCAACTTCCTCTTTTTCCTTTGAACTAATATCCTCTATAATGTTCTATTATCATTTAGCATCCTTTTTCACATTGTCGTGACCTAGATGGGGTGTTTATAATGGAAGAAGCTGAGGGCATACTTCTATAACCTGAATGATCAGCAACAATCAACATATATTACATTACACAAATACAACAAATCGGACATAAATAGGACACCCTGAAAGCTGCTGGTGTACCCCCATAGGCTTCACATACCCCCCTGGTTGGGAATTCATTCTCTGGAGGTCTGGACCTCTCGTTTCCAGTCACCCCCTTCCCCCCCTCCCTCCCTCTGTTGTGTGGGGGAGGGAGGGGAGACAGACCAGGGCACAACAGCAGGAGTCCAAGCTGTCACACGGGAACCATGTCCAGAATGTAGCTGTCACGTGTAGCAGGAGGAGGAGAAGAGGAGGAGGGGGAGGGAAGGAGGAGAAGGAGGAGGAGGGGTTGGAGGAGCTGGAGAAGGAGGAGGAGGGAAGGAGATGGAGGAGGAGGAGGAGGAGGAGGAGGAGGAGGATAGGGGGGTGGAGGGGGTGGAGGAAGAGTCTGTGGAGACTGGTAGGAAGCAGAGCCCTGGGCTGGCAGTGTCCAGCTGTACGATAAGCTGTCTCACGGGATGAAGTCGCCTGACGACTGACGAGAACACACACACACACACACACACACACACACACACTCACACACACTCCCACATACTCACACACACACACACACACACACACGCACACTCACACATACTCACACTCACTCACACACACACACACACACACACACACACACACTCACAGTCACACACACACACACCCACACACACACACACTCACAGTCACACACTCACTCACACACACACACACACACACACTCACAGTCACACACACACACACCCACACACACACACACTCACAGTCACACACTCACACACACACACACACACACTCACAGTCACACACACACACACACACTCTCTCTCTCTCTCACACACACTCTCACACTCAAACACACACACACACACACACACACACACACCACAGACAAGACGGACAGGCATATGGATTAAGAGGCAGACAGGTAGATGGACGTATGTATGGGCAGGCAGATAGACAGACAGACAGACAGACAGACAGATAGACAGACTGGCGGGCAGACCTGCAGAAAGAACAACATCAGACAGACAAGCGATAGACGGACAAAAGATATTAAACCATGAAAGCAATATGATGTAATATGTGGTAATAAGAAAATGTTTATGAAGTTCATAAAGTTGTATTTATGCACAACACTCACACATGGCCAGTCCTATTCTCCCACCACCTCACTTTCCTGCATTAAAGATCAGGCACAATAACTTTTATTCTAAACAAATCACTATTTGTTTGCGTGTGTGCGTGCGTGCGTGCGTGCGTGTGTGTATGCCTGCATGCATGCTTGTGTATGTGCGTGCGCGTGTGTCTATGCACACTCTGATGCTGTACTCTATTCTATCTAACGTCTCATGCTGCCGTGTTTGTGACCTTGGCGTGGAGGCCGTGTTGCTGCCGCCATGCCTAGCTTCATCCTCATCAACGTTGTATTTCCTCTGGCAATCACTTCATCTCATCGTTAGCACACAGCCGTCAACTGCTGCTCTGTAGCCTACGTAATGTATCCTCCCCCTCTTCTTCATCTTCCATACCAGCACTCACCCAGTGCAGCAGCAACAGGAAGCCAGTGAGGGACAGGCTGGTACAGTACTAGATGCCCAACTCCCCGAAGCCAAGCCACGCTATTATTTCCCACTTAATTCCTGCGTGACCTTTCACTGGCTTTCAATTACGGAGGTGACACGACCGACGCGCTGCTGGGAAAGGCCAACCTGACTCCAGGCTGGCAAACCGGAGCACATTGTCTACAGAATGCCCACGGAGAGTAGGATGGGGGGCTCTTTAACCCCCAGGGGGGTCTGCAGTTTGTTCAATTATGTAAACTCTTCAGCTGTGCTGGTTTCTTTGTATATTATTTACACTGCATATATCATAGTTTATATCCGCTTGCACATTTATTTTGAATAGATCTTCTTCATCTTGCTCAATTCAAGGATGCCTAAGTGTTCATTGGGGTCTTTCGGCTTGGATTCAAACACCCTAACCACTACACTATTGTGCCCCCATTATATTTGAATATTTCTGCTTGTCATTTTAATTCACTCTACCTTGTTCACTTTCATTGGCCAGCTATTGACTTTCCTTACGCATGATGATGACAAACCATTCAAAAGTGTAAACAAAAGGAAAGCATGCAGTCGGCCTCTGCTCTCCTCAATCCACCATCCTTATCATGAATAGTGATGCTATGGTACAGAGAATATACAGCCTAGCATATTGTATCTATTACAGACAAATCCCTTAAGCACAACGTTGGAGACAAGTGGAACATGTTTTCTCTAGCCCTTTAGGTTCTTCCTTTCCACTGGTGAGCAAGACAATTTCACAGAGACAGTTTTAGAAAGCAAACCTATTCTTCAAAAACCTATTCTTCATCCCACTGCTGAGCCATTCATCTCCGCCTCAGTCCCCAGCCCTGTAACTTTGGTGTCTTTGAATGCCACACAATAAAGAACAATTATGGGGTAAGGACCCACACACAAATCATTATAATCAATATAGTTTTTTTAACAACAACCGTGTAACAAAAGCCTCCATCTGCTTTGAAACCTTGAAGACCTTTTGCGGTGTTAGTTATTGATCTTGGGTATGGTTTGAAAATCAATTGCGGTGAGCATAGAACATTTCTGCACGAACATTGTGCTCTGTATTTTGTATTGTTCAAGTACCTCCAGAAAAGACCTCCTGGTGATGAACCAACCTAAGACATCACAGATGTTCGTGCCTTTCGACTGCAAAGACTGAATGCTCCTCGTGCAAATCAAAGGCAATGTGCTGCATCCCTCAAGGACAGCATAACACCCAAACCTGGAGACACCGTGGCTCCTAATCAAGCCAGCGGGAGATCTTAGCCAAACTCATCCACTGAACATTCAACAAGATGACACCAACTCCAACACTGTCTTCGGTGTGCAGCTGGAGTATTTTCTAAAAATGGGATGGAAATTCTGCCGAAACAGCTTAAACTTTGTATTTGCGATGTCTCGGTGAAACATGTGGTTGGGCGTGAGTCACTGGCCAGAGGAAAGGAACTTTAGTGACAGAAATACATATGAAATATATATATGTATATATATATAAATGCACACACTACTGGGAGAGGCTACTGTGCTTCAGCCTGACATCCACCCACCCTCTGTGGTGACTAACCTAAGCTGCCCTACATTACATATTCATGGTCCTTAATAAACAACATGTAGCCTGGAGGCTCTTCCTCGCTGTACAATCATTTCTCTCTCTCTCTCTCTCTCTCTCTCTCTCTCTCTCTCTCTCTCTCTCTTTCATTCTATCTATCTATTTCACTCCCTCCCTCTTGTAACAGATGTACTTTTGTTCATTTATACGCCCACCTGCCTCACCCACACATGCTCTCTCTATCTCTTGATCTCTAGCTATCACACGCACCCCCTCTCTCTATCTCTCACACACACACACACACACACACACACACACACACACACACACACACACACACACACACACACACACACACACACACAGTTTAAAACATTTTCATTAGATGCTGCTTTGCATTCTCTACTCTCATTCCCCACAGTGCATGCAGGTTGTATATTTCACTAATGATGTTCAGCAGATGTCGTTGTTAAGTAATGGCATTCAGACAATTTCATCAAACAGGGAAGCAATTGCATGAATGAACTTAAATGTATGCTATAGTTTACCTAATAGATTATTCACTGAAGAACTCTATTGTTTTTCTTATCCTTATGCATCCAATATGGTAAATCATAAGCTTTTAATTGTACATTGCTTTCTGTCATGATACTACCCAGGCACATGAGCACGCACACACATGATGCACACACACACACACACACACACACGCACTCACACACACACAACCACACGCACACACACGCATGCACACACACACGCATGCACACACACGCACACACACACACACACACACACACACACCCACACACAGAACCCACGGCTTCTTTCTCTCCAATGAAGATATGCTGATGCCATCCACTGTCCACTCATTGACAATGCAATTTCTTTTGTATTATATCGAGAAATCTAGAAAACACTCACATTATAGAGGAAAAGAGTTGCCTTGGCTGAAATGTTGATTTAAAAAATGAAAGGAAAACAGACATTATACATGTTCACAATATTTGTATTAATTATCCATCATATTTCTGGAGCAAAACAGGTTCAGTGAACTGACACACTGTGTGCCTTACAGAGATCGTGAGGGCCATGACCCATGTGATCAACCAGGGCATGTCCATGTACTGGGGTACGTCACGCTGGTCCGCCATGGAAATCATGGTGAGTCTCTTCAACACGGACCCATTGATCTACGTAGCTCACCACTCACGCGATCCCTAAGGCCTCGGTAACCCTTACACACATAACTAGAAGTACATGACAGATTCCTGTCCATCGCTTTGAGAACAGTGAACGGTGAACTTTATTTTGAAGGAGAAGGGAGGATGCTTTGCTGTCCGCCTTGCTTCATTTTGGATTCATTCCCGTGGTGTCTTGTGTTTTGTCATCGATCCCGATGACGGTGATTCAGGAGGCGTACTCGGTAGCGCGGCAGTTCAACCTCATCCCTCCGGTGTGCGAGCAGGCCGAGTACCACTTCTTTCAGCGGGAGAAGGTGGAGACGCAGCTCCCTGAGCTCTATCACAAGATAGGCAAGTCATAGGTCATAGTCATAGTGTGACATTTCAACTAGCTTGTAGCTTAAAATAGCCTACACAAATCTGTAGTCAATGCTGATTGATAGTGATTTCAATAATGTTATCAATAAAATCACATCCTATAGCTGATACATTCTACAAATAAAATATTCTTGCCAGCCTGTACCTCTTTGTTTACAAGAATCATACAAATGACATTCCCAAAGCCCCTCCCACTCACCCAAAGCCCCTCCCACTCACCCAAAGCCCCTCCCACTCACGCCACCCAGCCAGCAGAGCTAAGCTAGTTCTCATCATCCAGTTGCACAGCCAGTTAGCGTGGACAGAACACTGTTATTGAGTCTTCTTAATCCTGAAAGTCTCAAGCCTACCAACTGGTAGGGGGCTCATCTGACACATTGCGAAAGAACTATATAATTCTAAAGTAATTTGTGGCTGTGTTTATGCTGTTTTCTGATTGGCTGTCCCAGGTGTGGGCGTGGTCTCGTGGTCTCCGTTGGCCTGTGGGATCATCACAGGGAAGTATGACAACGACATCCCAGAAACGTCCAGAGCCTCCATGAAGGTTTCAAACAGCAGTCACCCTTCTTTCGGGCAGACAACCCGTCAATATGTCATGTATTACAGCTCAAAAGAGAACAATGTTGTGATTTTATAATTGGTTGGTTGTTGGTTGTCTTGTCTATAGTTACTGTCGAATGTTTAATGTAATGCACCTCCTTCTTGTTTGTCTTATCATACGACCAATAAAGAGTTCAGACTCTTTCATGACCAAGGTCTGTGTTAAGGCATAGTAAATAGTAAATAGTAAATCCATCATGCATCTCCCGAAGCGTGTCTAACTGTTTCCCTCTCCGTTGTGATTGGCTGCAGCCATACCAGTGGCTGCGTGAGAAGATAACGAGCGAGGATGGGAGGAAGCAGCAGGCCAAACTGAAGGAGCTGACTCACATCGCGGAGAAGCTCGACTGCACCCTGCCACAGCTGGCCATAGGTACAAGACAGGGTCAAGGGTCAGGGGAAAACACATGACACTATCAGCTCTCTTTCATGTCTTTGATACTATGAAGGAGCAGGTTGGTTGACAAGTGCTGTACACTTAAACAGCAGATGTATAATATGACATTATGTCTTCGTGACCTCAGCTCTGTTTGTGATCATCCTTTTGATTCATGTGCTGTTAGTTTATGACTTTTTTTTATAACTTTGTCTGTAGATTTCCATGACCTTTGACTGTTGCCTGTTGACCCTTAACGTCAAGCCATTTTTCATTTGTATTATATTATCCACTGTGACTATATTCTGTATTTCTATATTTCTATAACGACAGCCTGGTGCCTGAGAAATGAGGGTGTGAGCTCTGTGCTGCTGGGCTCCTCTAACCCCGTCCAGCTAACAGAGAACCTGGGGGCCATTCAGGTACATGGGGGCCATCACACTGATATACTGTAAACAACACTGGCCAATGCATTACCAGTGAGTTGGCGGTGACTGATGGGAGCTGTGCCTTATATATGCCACTGTACCATGCCGTTTGAATCGTGTTTTGTGTCCTTATGTGTGTTTATTTAATATAGTATTTTGCTCATGGCCATGGTATGTTTCCTACTACGCACCTAATGCATGCTGGGCCATTGATTCGTCTCAATGTATCATTCAAGGTTCTTGTGAATGATCATAAACTATGGAATGAAACTTGACTTATTCCTTACTGTTTTTCTTTACATAACAACATACATTTATTTTGTCACAACAGGTGATTCCAAAGATGACAACAGGGATTGCCTCTGAAGTGGATAATTTACTGGGTAACCGTCCCTACAGTAAGAAGGATTACCACCCTTAGGATTCCTCTCCACAAATGTTTCAGAGCTTAGCCAATCAAAGCTCACTTCTCATAGCCATGGCACATTCATATGTGCCCAACCTTGCTTTTGTGTGTGTGTGTCTGTTTGTGGGTATGTGTGTGTGTGTGTTTGGGTGTGTGTCTGTGTTAATGAATGCATGTGTGTGTGTGTGTGTGTGTGTGTGTGTGTGTGTGTGTATGCGTGTGCCCATGTGTGTGTGACTGTGCAGCGAATATTGTGCTTGTCTAATGTCGCCTCCTCCTCAGTGTGAATATTAACCAGTAACTATTATTGATTATTGTAAATTGAACTCCTTGATAAAGCATGCATGCTTTAGCTACGCCAGCCGGCCAGCCCGCCCAGTTACTGCCAACTGGCCTGTCCATCTTAGTAAACTGACCTAAAAACTGCTTGAACAAAATATGAACAAAACCGCACTAACATTAGCGGCAACAACAGCAGAAGCTTCTAATCCAAAACGTACTTTACAGGATAGAAATCTCTTTAAACCGAAAACGTTTCCCTCAGCTTGTCGTAAAACATAAACGCATGGACGCATATCTGCCTGGAGCGACGTTTCTATGTCATTTAAATAAAATACAACTGTTACAGCCACTGCATCCCAGGACTGGTTTTAAGGAACGTAGCCGATCTGTAATGAACAGAACGTGTGTTCCAGACTGTACATGACAAGGTGTTCACTAAGTGGGTGTTTTGTGTAAAGACTGTGATGAAGTATAGTGCCTGCCCAGAGGAGACCGGATTACATGCCACGCTGACACCTGCTTGCGGCCGCAGTAGGCTGGTTGAAAATAAGATATTTTATAATGAAGTGTTTTAGTACGTGATAGACTGGGTTCCTACAATATTTCCTTCAACACCAAATGAGCTAAGTTTCATTGAAAACATCTGTATAGACTGTTATATCTATTTTCCTTCATAAGCAGCTATGTCAGAACAATGTTTTTATCTCCATGTGTTTGAATAATTACTTTTTAAAATTACAATAAAAAATTTATGATTATTGTATATTTCTTAACCCTCTCTCTGCAGTAGTGGAATTACATGTTAAACTCTTGTCGGATTTAGTGTGGCTGATAACGATGTCAGACTTTTTTTATTTTTAGATATTCGATGAGGAAAGTATGGGAAGTTAAGGGAATGTCCTCCAGACACTTTAGCATCCACTGAATACAACATCAGCCACCCCACCCATCGCACCAGGAACTTTCCATCTTCTCCCTGAAGCCTGTTCAGCTATGGCAATGATGTTTGTTCAATTTAAGCTTTCGGTCTAATAAAATGTGTATTTTCGGTGTTTGTTGTTACATTTGTACAGTCAAATAAATGCTGTATAATATATTTTCTTTGTGCATTTCTTGAATCATTGTCATTTAAATAAGGTCTAGCTCCAAAGAAGCCACCGTCCAAGTCTGGGCTGGTGAATGGCGCGGCTTGTTTCCATGGAAACAGAAGTAACACAAACAGGGAACGCTCGCCCATTGGACAGCTCCCCGGAAGTTCTTCAAAAGTCGCTTCTTCCTGAAACCGCGCTCAAACCCGCGATTTCCAAAATCTGTCGCAGTACGAAATCAGCAAAACAAGAAACGTAATTAGTACGTAAGAGTTTTTATTCTTTTCCTTTCATTTTGCGGGACTATACACGTGCACGCAGCGTGACGCCAACATAGGGTTGCTTTGCTCCATTCAGGGTTAGGGTTCCCGGAGCTAAACCCTGCTGCCCGGTGGCGACACAGCAGGGCGGACTGGATGCGAACTGAACCTGTCCTCACACACTTCGTATGGCCAGCTATCTTAACAGCGGACTGTAACCCGTACAAGTTGTAGATATCTTCCGGAAGGTTTTGGATAACTTGCTCTTTTTTATACATGTTTAATGCTATTTTGGTAGTCTGCAGATGAATCCAGCCAGGCTAGTTTAGTAGTTCGCTATCCAGTGCTATAATCTCATTTGAGGTCCTCAGAGAAAATGTCCTGCACCGACGCTCCTTCTGCACGGAGCCGCAGCGCCGTCAAAGGAGATACCATTTGTGTGGTCCCTGGTTTCTCCTCAAAGTGTGTGGAGGATGAGGATCAGGACTTGAACAAATCCTACCCTTCTGCTCGACGACCATTACACAAGAACGGGCCGTATCCAGGTGAGTGTAAAATGCAAAGACAATTTAGTACTAGATAAACTAGTAGATAATATATAGTATTACTACTACTAAAATTATTGATTATAATTTATTCGTTTATTGTAATACAAAAAAGAATTCCCTCATGGGATCATTAATGTAATCTGTATCTGTGCGTCTGGGCTACTGGATGATGAATGAATGTGTGACATCTATTTGGTCTTCAGGTTATTGCTTGAATGCAGGGACTTCAGTGGCGTCCCGCAACATCCAGATCTCCGTGCTCCACCATGACCCCGATGGGTCTCAGCATGCGTCCTTACCACACCCTTTCTCACCGTTTGAGATGGAGGAAGGCCTCTTCAGACAGCTCACCTCTGGGGATAAGGAAGTTGTCTCAGGACCCCTAGCTGTCATCAACCCTAACAAGGCTATCCTTACTGTGGACCACTAAACCAGAGAGGTATTGTGGGTTAAGCTATATCACAATGTCTTGACTTTGCTGGGAAATTCGCAAAGTCAAGAGTTTATAGTCACTAAACTTGAGAGAGAATAGTCTAGTGGTTCCAACCCCAATGTTGGCAGCCTACCTAATCCCTACCTCTATATGGACATGTTTATGAAAAAAGATCACCATAAGTCACTTTGGATAAAAGTGTCTGCTAAATGACTGAATAGTATGACTTAATAGGCTGTGTAAGTAAACACTGTCACGCTGTATTTGTTCTCTGCTCTTAAAGTAATGTGTCGCTTATGTTTATTGTACATTGACAGATCCTGGCAGCCAACCAGCAGGCCTGCAGGCTGTTTGAGTGTTCTGTGAGTGAGCTGGTTGGGAAGAAGTTGTGGGCTGTCCTGAGGAAGACCAGCCAGGTGCTGGACAAAGCCCTGAGTGAACGCTACCTGCAGCCAGACGGCAGCGTTGCAGCGATTTGTGGCAAAGTGGTGTGGAACTGCTTATCTTACTAGCGTCATCTTATTGATTCACATCTCCGTGGGTGCTCCACCCTCTGCAAATGTTTTCTTAGTTTTGCTCTCTGTTTGCTCTTTTGAGGTGGATGCAGTGACCTTGTCTGGGGAAGTGCCGGTGTCTGTTTGGGCCGAGGAGCGGCTCCACGACAGGCAGCAACACTGGCTTATCACCATGGAACAAGTGGAGAGGATATCTGCCTCCATTTCTTTGGCACAAGATGTAATCTGAATATTTACATTTTTCCCTTTTTATTGGCATTTATTCCACAATAGTTTCACATCAATGATATTATGATTGGATTCAATTGGTATGGAAAGTCCCGGCATACACATTTTTGTATTTTTGCCAATGAAAAAGAAGTCCTTGTCTTATCTACTATACTGTTTGCATATCCAGGGCGGCATCATCAGCTGTGACACAGTGTTTGCCCATCTCCATGGATACCTCCAGGCTGAGGAGTTGACCGGGGTGTCTATTATGGACTTAATCCCTGACTTACAAATCCCTGTTCAGGGTCATGTCATATCCAAAGTAAGCACCCATCAGAACCCACAACGCTGCCACGTCAAGGCAAGGGCTGCTGCCATGGCAACACTGAACTGCACCATCTTCGATACGTCTTAATATATACTTCTGTTGCCTAGATGCAGAGGATACAGAGAGTGTGTGGGCGGGGCAGGAAGGGCACGGCCGTCCCGCTGTGTGTCCGACTACAGGGGGAGGTGTTCTGTGGGAGGGCCCCCGGGGACCTGGCCAGGAGTGGAGAGGGTACCGAGCAGGGGCCCTCTGAACAGCCTCTGAGGACAGACCCATCTCCCGGTAAGACGTTTACAGAAGTCAGTGGTTCAGAGGGAGAGGGGCGGGGTCTGCTATGAGGAATGGACACGTTGATGTATGAATGAATGCAAGAAAACCTGTCAAACCAATAAAGTCGGCCTCAAAATAGAAATGGCTGACATGATGATGAACGACCGGGTCTTCCTTGGCCCTTTTTTTTTATATTAAATGACCTTTTGAGATTATTTATTTTTTAAAGACTATCTATCTAAGACAAAACCTGACTGTTCTGTTTTGCGCGTCGATTCCCTCATCAAGAAGCGAGCCCCTCTGCCGCCGTCTCAGCACCCTCCGCCCCAGCACCCTCCGGCCCAGCACCCTCCGCCCCAGCACCCTCCGCCCAGCACCCTCCGGCCCAGCACCCTCCGGCCCGGTCTTCTCAGGGACGGCGTGGGCGTTCGCCCCCCTGAGCAGCCTCCTCCTGCTGCGGCCCGCCGGCTCCATCTCCTCCATCCACGGCCACCTGGCCCTCAGCCTGTTCGGCTACGCCGAGGAGGAGCTGCTCGCCAAGGTTGGGGGACCCCGCCCTCCAGGCGGGGTCATCGTCTGCAGATCGCCGTATGCTTGCGTCACGGTTCTGTGGTCGATGCGCTGAGTCTCTTGTTGGTGTGACGTCCACAGAGCGTCACCTTCCTGATGCCTGGTTTCTACGGTTGGGTGTGCGGGTCGCACAGAGGCGCCAGTCCCCTGTGTCTATCCCGAGTGGGGGCCGGACTCGGGCCCTCGTCAGGTAAACCACTCCCACCACCCCGGGACATCCTGCCGCCGTGTCTGCACTGCCACAGTGGATTCCTTGTATTCCTTGCGTTGCCTTGGTTCCTGTTAGCTGTTGTGTCGCCTGCGTGATCAGAAAATGTGCAACGCGTTTAAGGATAAGCTGCTTCTCTGATTTATATGATATTACACACTTTTCGACATGTTGGTCACAGAGAATTTGACCTCCTTCTGTCTGTACCCCATAACTAGATGGTTACGCTAATGGTTCAGCTTCAGACCCCGGAAGCCCAATCAGCCGCCCCAGTAAGCCACTGGCCCGGAAAGACAAGCGCGACGACGGGAAAGGTTTGTTTTTCATCCTGTTAAACACGTTTATTCCGACATTATTTGCCTGTCTCTTGGATTGTATTTGGTTGTCATCCCAGATTTTTTTTAAACCGCCTGTTTAATATATGGTAACACTGAAATGCTGACAAGATGCTTTATAGTTAATCGACTTTCACATAGTAAGGCGTTGTGCTCACTCGAACTTGGGGCCCTGTTCAAATAAATCTTGTCAACCCAATGTGGTGACCCTACTAAAGTATCATCATAACATGATTAGGTACCACGTTCCACTCATGTTCCAAGTACCCAACTACTCACTTGGCTTGTCAAGACACGTGAGTCTCAGGATGGTGTCTTCCCAGACCCCTCTCTGCTGGTGGCGGGGGACATGGTCATGGCTCAGGATGGTGTCTTCCCAGACCCCTCTCTGCTGGTGGCGGGGGACATGGTCATGGTCCAGCAGGCCGCCCTCAACCGAAGCCCCGCAGGCCGAGGGAAGATCTTCACGGGGAACGGCGCCAGGCTGGAGAAACCAGACAGCGCGCCCTCCACCCTGACCGCGCCCACCGTCACCTCCACGCCCATGGTCACGTGAGTGCCTCTCCTTAACGTGTTCCCTTAGTGCCTCTCCTTCATGTGTTCCCTTAGTGCCTCTCCTTAACGTGTTCCCTTAGTGCCTCTCCTTCATGTGTTCCCTTAGTGCCTCTCCTTAACGTGTTCCCTTAGTTCCCCTCCTTCATGTGTTCCCTTAGTTCCTCTCCTTCATGTGTTCCCTTAATGCCTCTCCGTCATGTGTTCCCTTAGTTCCTCTCCTTCACATGTTCCCTTAGTTCCTCTCCTTCACGTGTTCCCTTAGTTCCTCTCCATGTGTTCCTTCACGTGTTGTGATCCCATTTTGAGGACGGAACATTCTTGTGACCCCAACTTCTTTTCTTGTCATCATCTGCCTGTGATATCAAAGCCTTAGCTTTTGCATGAGCATTGCACACTTGGTAGTTAGTCGTTTGCTCGTGGGCACGAATCATCAGGCAGTCTTTTTGTACATGTGGGGATGTTACGGGGGCTTTCAAACCTTTCATTTCTCTTTCATGTGCCTTGAAATATGTATAGCGTTTCAGTCGAGCCCAGATCCACGTCCAGGGTTGGGGAACATGTTTTTGTTCCCCCATCGCAGGGCGAACGACACCGCAGAGCTGATGGGTGCTGCTGGAGCCAGCAGCTCGTTAGCGTGCGCCGACGACACCCAGGCCCTGCTTGTGACCTTCGCCTTGGTGGAGCCCCCCCAGGGAGACGCCCTCTGCCTGGACCCCACCCAGGGACCCCCGGGACAGCGCACACATCCCGCTCCCCGGAGGGACGACCACTCCGTCATCGAGGTCATCCCAGGTGTGGGAACACCGGGGGATTTCCCCCTCGTTGCTCTGCTGTTGTTTTAAAGTCTTTCAACCCTGAGGGAAACAATTGTGTTGGAGGAATATTAATTGACGATGCTCGTTTTCTTTCATAACTAATGAGCCAGCTAGCGGGCACAAATTGCAGTGTTCCGAGTGTAGCTCTTCTTTTTAGATTATGACCGCTGCACTCTGTGCTCAAATGCTCTCGGTTCCTAAATGAGCGCTGATGGGCCCCTGTTCAATGAAAACAGCTGCTTTTGACATTGGGGAATTGTTTGAGTTCTTGTATATAGAGATGGTCTGTTCTAAAACTGCATCATTTCACCTCCACTGTTGTTTAACTTGAGTTTTTGTCTGTTCAGACACAGCCGTCCAAGCTGGAGTCAGGCCTTGTGTCTGCTCCACCGGAGGAGAGGGGACCTGCCCGCGCCCTGGTGCCTGTAACCTCCATGACTCCAGCTTTGAGATCATCTCCATGGGGAGCAGGTGAGCGACGCCAGGAAGCATGGCTCCTACCAGAGCTTTTTCATCTGGACCGTATCCGTCCGTCCACAGCACCCTCTAACCTTCAGCCCTCAAAGGTTTTAACACTGAAAACGCTCAGGCTAGCTAGAAATCCAGGTGTACTTTATGTATTTACAAGACTTACACAGTGTGTGTAATACTGGTATTACTTTTTCTCAAGGTCAAAAAAGTGAGCATAAAGCATCAAAAGTCAGAATATCTGCAGAGATATGAACTCAGTCCTAAAAGTCTCGCATTGCCAGTGAGACACAGTCAGGGATGGAAGGAGTTGACCGGGCCTCGATGACCTCGATGACGTCTTCTTCCTCCTGTCCACTTGATTGCAGGTCGTCGTCTGGCTTCTGCGAGAGGTTCGCCGGCCAGTTGGGTGCCTCCGCCTCGCCCCAGCCATGCCCGGGGGAGGAGGACTCCTGCTCCGCCCTGGTGGTGGACTCGGCCAGCTGCTTCCTGGACCTCCACACGAGCGATGACCAGGTGATCCGGGCCCTGGCGGACCTGGCCCTGAGCGCGGGGAGCATGGCGGTGCCTGACGGCAGCGAGGGCGACACCGCGGAGCTCCTGCGCACGCCCTCCCCCTTTGTGGTGGAGGACCCCCAGGACACGGGGGCCGGCGGAGAGCCCCGCCCTGAGGGGCAGCAGGAGGGAGGGGGGCCGGGCCAGTGGACCACCCTCTCCTCCATTGACAACGGCCAGGGCCCGGACGGCAAGATGAAGGTGCCGACGGACATTCCCTCCACGTCCACGCCGAAGAAGACGAGGGCCAACGGCTGCGTGCCGTCCCCAGGCGCTGAAGAGATCGCTGAAGGACAATATGAAGGAAGCGCCTACCATAGGGATGGTTCCAGAATAGGTTGGACTCTATTTATTCTCAAACTCCTCTCCCCCTGATTCCTGTCGCTACCTCTAAGTGGTTTTAATGTGTGTGTGCTAATTCCTGTACTGTCGCTGTAGATGTTCAGTGTGACGTGTGCAGAGCAGACCTGCCCGATGGCACCTCCATGTTCTCCGTTTGGCTGAGCGTTCCTGGTCAGCAGGGGGCGCTGATGCAGTCCTCGCTGCGCGACAACTCGGGCACCAGCCTTGGAGCGGTGGGCACTCTTACACAGAGGACTCACCATCACTGATCAGTATCACTACCGGGTCACCGCATCAACATGAGTTGAAGGCACTTCAAACTTAGTTTATATGGAACTATTGTGCTCTTATCTGGGGTTTCTTTTGGTCTCCCAGAGGATTGCAGAATCCTCCCAGGGGGACGTCCTGCGCTCCACCATGGACCTGGATCAGTCGCAGGCCTGCAACGGGCAGTTTGAGGAGGAGTATCAGCCCCTCAAGGCCGTGGGGAAAGGAGCCTTCGGCTTCGTCTGGAATGCGTTGAGGTGCTGCGATGGCCAGGAGGTGAGAGTCCCCGTAAATAACCTACATGCTCCCTTTGCCATGGAAACCTGAGCCAAACAGGGGCCAGTGTCGTTGCTGGGCTGTTGACTCTCAACCAAAAGGGTCGATCCCCACAGCCGACCTTTAGGCATCCTTGAGCGAGACGCCTAACCTCTACATGCATCCAGCTTCTGATTAAAGCTCGTGGTAAATGAAACAGTTGGACCGCCGCTCCCCTGCCAGCGTCATGCAGCAGAAGCGTATGAACTCACAGGAAGGGGCTCGTTGATGCTCTTGGTTGTGGGTGCAGGTGGTGGTGAAGTTCATCAAGAAGGCCCGGGTGGTGAGCGAATGCTGGGTGGAGGACCCCATGCTGGGACGGGTGAGCCAGGAGATCGCCATCCTGACGCGCATGCAGCATCACAACATCGTCAAGGTACCGTGCCGGTCTTTCACTACGGAACGCTTCTCCCTTTCCGAAGTAGCAGCGGGAGAACGTCCTGATCTCGGAAGGCCGGAGAAAGCCTTTTCCAAAAATTTAAAAAGGCGAGGTCCAATCAGCGCTGGGGGTAGGGAGTTTCAGATCATGATGAACAAGGACCGTGCAGTCAGACAAATAAAAAATGCATATATATATATATGTATGTAAATGTGTGGTTGTTGTCATTCAGGCAGTACACAGAATACAATTGGATCGATACAGACAAGATTAGCATGGTCACTTGTGTGTGACCTGTGTGTGTGTGTCCTGTCTGCAGGTGCTGGAGTGCTTTGAGAACAGCAGCTACTTCCAGATGGTGATGGAGAAGCACGGCGAGGGCCTGGATCTGTTTGAGTTCATAGACAAACAGCCCAGGCTGGACGAGGCCCTGGCCAGCTACATCTTCAGACAGGTACCCTGTACAGCAGAGGCTGGGCTCACTGGTTGAGCAAGTACTCCTGTGTTTACTTGTTTATTATAAGGATCACCATTAGAGGACACTATGTTTTTGATATTGGCAAAAACATAGGATTCTATTCATGTTTTCCTTTTTTTTTGTAACGGTGATAAAATGGCATAGATTACCATGTTGACGATCATATAAAACATATTACCACGTTAAGAAAAACTAAAACGGGTTTGCTCTTTAAGCCTCTCATTGGCCAGCGTTGTGCTTCTCCAGTTGGTGGCGGCGGTGTTCTACCTGCGCAGCAAGAACGTCCTTCACCGGGACATCAAGGACGAGAACATCATCATAGACAAGTGCTTCCACATCCGGCTCATCGACTTCGGCTCGGCGGCGGTGCTGGCGCCCGGGAAACTCTTCTACACGTTCTGCGGCACGCTGGAGTACTGCTCCCCCGAGGTGTTGCAGGGAACCCCGTACGTACGCACACCACCAGCCTCGCTTCTCCCCCCTCTCTCTCTGGCTCGCGACACAGGATTCACTGCCGTTGACTGGCATCATCCACCCATGGGCCATGGCTTGTTTCCTTTTTACTTCTTATCTACAGCTGGGCCAACATTGCCTAGCAATGTGGGTGTGTGTTTTTTAAGGCGTGCTGGTGAAAAGGGTTAACTGTTAGCCGTGGATGGTTAAATTATCATCTCTATATGAAATAAGTCTGCACACTGGAACAAACTCATTCCAGTGTGCAATGCTGAGCCCCCTCCTGTCAACTGAGAGGGTGAGAAGGTTTACAAACACACCCTTTATCACCTGTGTGTGTGTGTGTGTGTGTGTGTGTGTGTGTGTGTGTGTGTGTGTGTGTGTGTGTGTGTGTGTGTGTGTGTGTGTGTGTGTGTGTGTGTGTGTGTGTGTGTGTGTGTGTGTGTGTGTGTGTGTGTGTGTGTGTGTGTGTGTAGCTACAAGGGTCCAGAGCTGGAGATGTGGTCCCTGGGCGTGCTGCTTTACACGCTGTTGTTCAGTGAAAACCCCTTCTGTGGTGTGGAGGAGATCCTGCAGGCCAGACTCAAACCTCCATTCAACATCTCCACAGGTACCCCTCTACCTCCTCCTCTTACTGGTCAAGAGACATCCCAGTGGTGCGGTTTTTGAGCCCCTCACATTACTGGGTGAGACTGGTAGACAAGAGATATGGGTTTTTCAGATCATCTGAAACTTGAGAGTTGTGTTGTAAGAGCATCTGTGAAGTAAGAGGATTTTTGTAGTATGTGGCACATCTTTGTTCCTATTGCATCGTAATTGTGCTTCTTGTCCGTCTTACCTGTTCCAGATCTGCGTGACATGTTGTCAGACATGCTGCACCCTGAGCCGGAAAAGAGGATGACCCTTGACCAGCTCCTGCTGCAGTCCTGGGTCAGCCAGCCCATCTCTCTGGCCGAGTACAGCTGGACCGAGGTGGTCCCTTGCAGCCGGGGTGAGTAGATCAGCGGCACGTGGAGAATATTCCATTGTTTCCAGCATTTACTCATATTGGCAGACGCTTTTATCCAAAGTGACTCACGGTGAATTCATGTCATCAAGGAGCAGGTATGGATTAGCTGCCTACGGGTATGCATTGGATATTGGGACTCGAACCCAGTAGCTTTCCGGCTGGGAGTCGAACATCCTAGCCGCTACGCTAGTCTGCCTGGCACACGCACTGAAACGCTCTTCACTTCCTCCAGGTTTGCAACAGGACAACCAGCAGAGTCCCGCAGCGTTCCTGGGCCATGGGCTGTTCCCAAATACGGGCGAGGAGACACTTCCTGATGATTGTGATGATGGAGAGGAGGAGGAGGAGGAGGACTATGACGACGAAGAGCAGAATTCAATGGTGGCCCTTGAAAATGAGCTCCAGAAGTATCTGGCTGATGGCTAAGTCGTTATGAACTGAATCCCCTTGTCTTATGTGACCAGCTGTGAATCCAGCAAGAGGCTGTACTAAATGAAGAAAGGTACGCTTCACAGGTCTCAACGCCAAAGATCTCTAATCCAGCTCTCCACAAACTGCACCTTCACTAAGAATGCTAACATGACTGTTTTTAATAATATTGTCGCTCCAATGGATGAAAAAGGGAGTTTTTTTTGTATTGTGTATTTAGTGCTGATTGCTAGATGCAACACAATGATGAATTAATTGTTTTAATATACCGTCAGATTTATTGTTGTATTTATTTATGTCACTGATTCTACCCAGATTTGGACTATATACATGTTTATTATTTTGTATCAAGCAAAACCTACATTCATTATCAGAACTATTTAATTGCTGTAGATCTTAATTGTTAATTGTGCAGTTTCAATTTGTTCATTCATTCAGTTAGTGGATGCATATTCTTGTTTTAATGATACATTTATTTACACTATTTATTCAGTCACATGTAAATAAATATTTTATCAAATGCTTCTCGTGGATGTCATCTTTTCAGTACACAGTACAGTAAAAAAGAAACATACTTTAGAAAGGCAAATACGAAGCATTTTCAGCACTTTCTGTTTTCACTTTAAATAATGCAAATTTGAGTGCCCATTTGAATGGGCTTCAGTGTTTATTATATCCTTGACAAAATAAAAGCAATTATTAAATTAAAGCTTTTTCTCCATTTATAATGTCCAACGATGAAATCGAATCGGAATAGTGAACGACTTCACTGAGCAAGTAGGAACCATAGTCGAACAACTGCGGCTGAAGGAGGGAACTATTTTTATGACGGACAAACATGAGTACACTTGCTGGATGTCGGGTATGTAACGTCATTTACGTTCAGATTTGCGTTTTACATTTTAAATGAAGCCCTGTGCCGAAGACGTGTTCGTATTATAATCGGACCTGTACCGTAGATTAAAAACATACTTCAACAACCTTTAAGTTAGCAGGCTAACTCGTGCACTTCCTTTCATCCGATCCAGCAGCTGACCGTTACAGCTCGTTGACCGCTACATTGTACCAATTTCAAGAATGTGTTACTTTTCCTCCATCAGTATTCAAACCCACATTCTCCACTGTTACAGGTGCTGAGGTGGTCATTGCGAAGTTTGGCTTCACTTGCATTCGGTGCTGGGCAGCATGGAAGGCGTCTTGTTCGGCGACCGGTGACCGTATCGTGTAGACTTTCCTCATCCTCCACCGACCACGCCGTCAAGTCATGCCAGCCAGACGATGGCACATCGTATCCTCGGCAGCCGGTAACGGAGCTGTCACTACGGTCCTTTCTTGATATGGGATTCACAGACACCCAGGCTGAGCTGCTCCACCAGACTGTGTCCAAAGCCGCAGGGTCGGCGGCTGCGCAACAAACCCTGTCCGCTCTCACCACTCTTTTTGTGCTTGGCCTTAACCCGTCAAGTGTGCTCAAGGTGCTGGAGAAATGTCCCGAACTCCACCACATCAACGAATCCCAGTTGAACCAGCGCATAAACAACCTGCGTAAACTGGGATTAGTAGAAGGTGAGATTTAAGTAGATATAGCACAAAGTCGTTAGTGAAGGCATTCTCTGATCAAATGGAATTGGTGTGATTATCATAACTTAACTTCTGCTCTAATCTCTCTCCCAGGGAGTCTTCAGAGAGTTTTTGCCCATTACCCCCAGATCCTCACCGTCCCCGTGAAACGGATCAAGACTGTGGTGTTGTTCATCAGAGAGAAGTGCCTTTTCACCGTCCAACAGGTCGCAGAAATCCTCAGAGATAGTCCAGCCGTAGTACAGGAAGACCTGGACCAACTGGAGTACAAGTTCCAGGTCAGCATGCAGCTCAAACACAACAGTGGACACTGACATTATAACCTAGAGAAACGTCATCCATTTTACTTTGTACTTGACTATTATTATACATTTAGTTTTAGGACCATTTATTTGTGGTAAGAAAACATGATAAACATGTCAAATTATTTAATTTTCATTGAATAATTGAACATTAAATCATGGATTAACTGGGTTTTACAGTTTGTGTGTGTGTGTGTGTGTGTGTGTGTGTGTGTGTGTGTGTGTGTGTGTGTGTGTGTGTGTGTGTGTGTGTGTGTGTGTGTGTGTGTGTGTGTGTGTTTTTCCCCGAATGCTACAACTGTAAGTGTCTTTTTTTAACCAATGCCCAATCTTCCAACAGTATGTCTATTTCCGCATGGGTGTGAAGCAAGCAGAGATGGTGAAGTCCAAGCTGTTCCGCTTCTCCCTGGAAGAGGTGCGCTGTCGCCACTGCTTCCTGGAGCGCAGGGGCCTGTACCAGACCCCGGATAAGAAGGGGCAGACGCTCACGGAAAACCCCAAACTCAGCCAGATCCTCCACTTGGACCTGGAGACCTACCTCGCGGATGTTGCCCGGGCAACGGCGGAAGAATACGACACGTTTGGGAAAATGATCGAGAGGGAATGGAAGGAGGAGGTGTGGCGAGAGAGGGACATGGGAGCTGATAGCGACGACGACGATGATGATGATGATGATGATGAACAAGAGGAAGAGGTGGGAGGAGATAAGAGATCGTACACGAGGAAGAGGAAGTCTTAGGCCAGCACAATGCTGTTTGAAAATACAACTAAATTGACGTTTTCATTGAATATCAGACACCCAACATTGTCAAATAAATAAAACAGAATTGTTGATTTCACCACTCTGTGTTTGGTCAGCAGTTTGTACTCTGTACCCTAATGCTAAACAACACTTAAGGTTAATGTTACAATTTTTATTTGATTTGACTGAATAAATCGTTCGTATTCTCAACGACCACAGGACGTCCGATTAAATGTAGAAATGTGTTGCACTTTGCGTGGTCTGTCTGTCTGTCTGTCTGTCTGTCTGTCTGTACATTGTGTAATCGCCATCCAAGTAACCCTGGCCGGATATTGTAAATAATATTGTACACAATCGAGATAAATGAGATTCTGCCATACATCATCAATCTTGCACATTTTTCCTTCCTTCACATCCCTTTGACAGCCCACGTGTTTAACTTCCTGTAGTCACTTTGTTTTATTGAAGCAAAGTGGGACACACAGTGGTGAAAATCAACAGAACAGACCACGCAAAGTGCAACACACTTCTACATCCAGTCGGACGCCCTGTGGTCGTTGAGAATATGAACGATTAATTCAGTAAAATCGAATCAAAATGCATTCATGCATTTTTGCATCAATGGAAATACTCAGATCCGTCTTTGGATTAATGGAAGATACTTTCTGATCAAAGAAATTACACCGCCAATACATGACAAATTGTTATTGCAATATCTTGTAGCAAACAGCCCTGTGTGAGAGACCACTGAGCGCAGGCTAAGTGGTTACTTCACCCCAATGTTACCACGCAACAGCGAAGTGGACACAGCTTTGTCAAACTCTCTATTGTCTCCTTTAGTCAACAAAGACTACATCAGCTGATAAGCTCAGTGGTCCGCAGTACAGATCAGCCATTGATTTCTGGGAGCATTAAGCTTAATGGATGAGAAAGCGTAACGAGGGTCCGTTCTGGAGATCAGGTGAGAAGAAATCTTTGAGGCTCTGTGCTGCCGGGGCGGGGGGGAATATATTTTGACTCAACAACACGTCTGATAGTATTCTTTGTATGTTTGATCAATAGTTTTAACGATATCTGTCAATACTGTGAAAAGCAACGAGCGAGGCTTCTTTCACAGAACGGTTCCTCTTTTTGATGAGGAAGAACAAGTAAATGTTTTTTGATAATGACATCATATATTCTGTATTCTGATGTAAACTTCAGATATATTTGTATTATTTGAATATAATCATCAGGCTCTCTTGCTGCTGGGGTACATTTATTTGAACTAAAGTCATTTTTGTGTTATCAATAGTTTTGTATTACAATGACTGAAATCTTCAACACGGAAGAACAGGAACACATTTTTTATTACGACTACATATACACATGTATTTTCATGTAGGCTTAACTTAAATTGTTCACATTCTTGACATACAAAGTCCAAAACACATGCTGTGGGTGATATTTGAATATTATGTGTTTATTATGCTGCCACATAACAGAGTAGCATCTCCAACAAATGCAGTGAATGAACAAACAAGGACTTACCTTGATAAGATAAATATACAGGAAGTTTGAGTATGTGTGGCAGTGGTAATATACATTTGAGGTTATCAATGTTACAGTACAGACAGACCAATGACATAATAAATACATATATTACAAATATAAATATATAGAATTATTTTAGTATTTTCTCAGTTTGTTAACCTATGTATTTGAGTATTGGCTTAGGCAAATGAGAAGAGATTAAGGGTTTCCAAAAGTAAAATATAGCTTTGATATGCATATATAGTATAACAAAAAAGTAACGTGTCAATTGGCCTGTGTTTCCCTCAACAGTAAACGTTTGGAAGAAGAAGGCCTACAAAGTACAAACTCTACAGACAGCAAAAACAAAAACCTGGCACATTTCTCCAACTATATCCCTCAGGAAGGCAAAATGGATGCTTCCGTTAAAATGTCCAACCTCACACAGGAGTGGTTTGACTCCCTGCAGAGTTGGCGCTTGCAGTTCTTCTTCATCCCTGCCACCCTCGTTACATTGATCACGTTTTCCACCAACCCTGTGCTTCTCGCGTGCATCTTTCTGTCCCGCGCCTTGCGCCAGGAGACCCGCTACCTGCTGGTAGCCAACACCCTGGTTGCAGACCTGCTCTTCCTCATCCTGAACCTGGCCACGGTGTTCTGCAATGCTCTGGGCGTCCACATTCCCCCCATGCTTTGCCAGCTGGACATGGCCGTCACCGTCACGGCCTACTGCTGTGCCATCCTCACCGTCACCGTCATGGTGGCCGACACCTACGCCGCGGTGCGCTGGCCCCTCCACTACCGCGAGCTGCTGCCTCCGGCGCGCGCCGTCCGCATCATGGCGGGGCTGTGGGTGGTGGCGGCCCTGTACCCCGTCTCCATGTGGATCATGATGGAGATGACGCAGGAGAGCTCCTCCTCCGAGACGCCCATCTGCCTGGTGCTCATCTCGCTGGGCTTCATCCAGGCCACCAACATGGTGGGGGTGCACATCTACTTCTGCACGGCGGCCTTCGTCTGCACCGTGCTCATCGTCTACTGCTACGTGCGGCTCTACATGGTCACCAAGACCCAGGGCATCTGGCAGAGCCGCTACTCCCGGGCTCGGGTCACGCTGCTGGCCCATGGGGTCCTGCTGCTGCTCTACTTCCTGCCGGGCCTGGTGTTCACCGTGGAGCTCTTCCTGTTCCAGCAGAAGGACGTGAGCCAGGACGCACGCGTGTGGATCAACACCATCAACACGTGCATCCTCATGCTGCTGCCCAGGGCCTTCGCCCCCTGCCTGTACGGCCTGAGGTACAGGGAGATCTCCGACACGCTGGTGCAGCTCCTGCACCGCCACCGGAGACTCAGTCAGGGGACGGGGGCCTGAGGACTCCGTCAGGTGACGGGGGCCTGAGGACTCAGTCAGGTGACGGGGGCCTGAGGACTCTGCAGGAACTGTGTCATGGACGTCAGTGTGCTCCGGTTAAACACAAGGTTCCCAATCACCGTGATGATTCATGTATTGCATGCACTGCAAGACATATCACCTGATTTGCCCGGGAAGTACTCTCTTATCTTATCTTAGAACGTACCATGACCAAACCACCGTGTATTTATACTTATTTTTTATGTATTTAATTTTTCAAGCAACTTTTATATGTCAAACATTTCTTGTAGACCTCAAAAACAAAATTATTCAATTATTTGTGGATATCAGAGATGAAAGCATATATATATTTTCATGTAATTCATTCGATGTTGATATGCATATCAAGATGATGTGGATCAAGTGAAATGCATAAACATTTCAAACAAATAAAACTGTACCCTCCCCTTTTTTAAACTGTACCCTCAGCTATTTCCGAGAGGTGAATGTTGCTTTTCCCCTTGATTCTGCTTAAAGGGCTCTGCTCTCCCAAAGGGGCCCAGAATGAAAACATATTGCTGATCTAAATGATGAAACCTTTTTATGTGGCTAACCATCACGTTCGACTATCGTCAATCCCGAAATGGCTTTGTAAGGTAGGTAACCGTGTCAACAGAGTGCAGTATGAGTTCAACGTAAAAGCCATTTGGCTTGGCATTGGGATGGCTTTTATGGCCATCGCATCAAAGCACTTTTTGAGGTTTTTGTTTGCCAAAGCGAGGTGTCCAAGGAGATCAAGTGCAAAGACAACACATCGACTTGGCAATCTGAGGCACTGGAGCAGAATGGGAAAAAACAGCCAACTCTCACTCAGAGGGAGCCCCAGCCCCGGAGGAGCAGTGGATGGATGGATTGAGAGGATCCAGGAGCCATGGAGGGGAACCAGCAGCTGGTTCACTCGCTGCATTGTGCCTTCAGCAAGTGGTACAACAGCTCGGGCGGCGCCGAGGGGCCCATGGCTTTGTCCCATCAGACCAACGTCTCCAAGTCCTTGCAGAGACAGATGGAGGACTTCGCCAGCGAGTGGCAGGTCCTAATGCCCCCACGCCAGACGGGGATAATGCATGTGTGCCCCATACTGGGCTTCCTGGCGGTGTCCTTTGTGGTTCCGGTCATCGTGGGCAACATATTAAACAGGTGAGGGATACACATTCTTTACACGAAGGTCCGCTCTAAAGATATTTGAACTGATTTGAAATGACTGATCCAGAGGTCAATCTACCCAGGGAATCTTTCACTACGAGTCGTGTTATCTCTGGTCCACTCACCGTGGAGAAATGTCAGACGAGTTACTTATATAGCTGTAGCTATACCGTGAGCCACTAGAGACTGCTAACGGGAACCCTAACACATTGCAGTTGTAAATATGTTACTGTTTTAGGGTGGCCCCAGTGATACATACCATTTGATCAAATGTAATCTAATGAATGCTTGTAGGCCGCAGATGTGCCAGGAGACGCGGTACATCCTTCTGGCCAACGTGTTGCTCAGTGACCTGCTGTTTGTCACCGTGTGCATGCTGAGCACCTGCCTGAATGCAGCCGGGGTGTTGATGTCAGAGTGGGCCTGCGCTACCCAACTCTTCCTGCTGGCGGCGCTGTACAGCTCTGGAATACTCAGCACCATGGCCATGGTCCTGGATACTCTGCTGGCGGTGCTGGTGCCCCTGCGCTACTTTACCCTGTGGCCGGTCTCCAGGTTATAACGATGGAAAACTAAAACTCTGTTTTGAAACTGGGTCATGTGGGTGCGACAGCCAGGTGTTACAATTAGTTTTCATTTTAATATAGTGTTCAAATGAAAGGACAGGTAAACAATAGGAACCAAAGCTTTGTCCTCCCCTAAGTGTCTAATTTTACATTGACCTATACACACACACACACACACACACACACACACACACACACACACACACACACACACACACACACACACACACACACACACACACACACACACACACACACACACACACACAAACCATCACTACCTGTTCTGTTTGTCTAAGGACCAGGCGAGCCATTGCTGGTATCTGGGCTGTATCCATGCTCTTACCGGCTGGGTTTGTGGGAGTGTTTACCTGGCGCCTTTCTGGACCCTGCCACCTCCACTTCTGCTCTGTTCCCCTTCTACTGGTGCTGACCGTCAGTTACTCCCCGCCCTTGCAGGTGCTTTCACTCGTCCCTATCCCTCCTATGTGTGCTGATCGTTTGATCCCCGTTTTGTTGAGGGGTTTTCCTTCTTTGCGTTGAAGCGTTGTGACTCTACAACCCTCCACCAGATGGCGATGCTGCTGTCTGTGGCGGCCGTGCTGCTGATCTTACTGCTGGTCTTCTCCGGCTACGTGGCCGTGTGCTGCCGCACCTGCAAGGCGGGCGTGTGGAAGGGCGAGCGCTCGTCCCGGGCCAAAGGCACCTTCCTCATCCACTACCTGCACCTCTTCCTGTCCTTCTGCCCCATGCTGGTCCTGGCCACCAAGCTGCTGCTGTACAGCTACTACGGCGTGCAGGACCTGCGCACCGACCTGTGGGTGTCTCTGGTCATGTGCAACGTGCTGCTGGTGCTGCCCAAAGCCCTCGGGCCCTACCTGTACGGCTTCAGATACAGGGACCTGAGGAAGGCCCTGCTCCTCTTCTACGGCGTCAGACGGGACTCCTCGCTCATCGTCCCCATCACCTGAACTTGAGCCGAAGAATTAAACAATGGACCTTGAAAAAAAGAATAAGCAAAGACATTGTGTTATTTGTGGTTAATTAAATCGTATAAAAGCCTTTTCTTTCTTATTTCATTTTTTAACGTGTGTTAATAACTTAACAGGTTGGTTGAGTGTGTAAAGTCTCCCCCTGTACACCTTGGTGTCATACAGCATTCACAGTGTGCTACCAGCTGCTCCACGAGGCCAGGTGCTATACCACACACAGGAAGTAGCATGCCGTCGTCTTCTTAATGGCCCAACTGTGAAGCAGACAGGAATAGCGTAGCTCTCAAGGAAAGGACCATTCCAAGGAAGTGGCAATGCTGTCGCTGTGACTCACCAATGTAAACACAAGAAATATATGCCATGGGAGGAAGAGGGCAAAATAAATGTAATAAATTGTTCATTGTCGTCCTTCCTGACAGGTGTTCCCTTTTCAAACAATTGCTTGTTTTGACTTGGTCAGTAAAATGGAGTCAATTATGTTATGAATGACTGAGTCAATACTGACTAATAAAGTACGCATTAAATCTAAACAATAAATCCATAAACATGACGTAGCGATACACGATAGAAAAGTTTTCCAAAACATTATTCATAATGTTTTGGAAAACAGTTACAGTTATCGTTACATTGTTTTCGTTTTAACATTATGAATACGTATTTCTTTTAACAGACTTTTACTTAATAATGTAATAATGTAAAGTTATCGTAAACTATAATATTCGGACAAAAAGAAAGAACTTAAAGCGGAAGCCTCACATGTTTAAACTTTTTGTACACGGAGCTTTGTTTGCAAACAAAATACAGCCACGTGGAGCGATGGTGCAGTCTGGGAAGTGTTGTTTCGTGGGGCTGCCCATTAATGATAATCCAAACAAATGAAATACATTACCCAGAAAGCATCTGGCACTTCAGCTGACCGAGCTCTTGGGGGAGTTTTTTTAGGCCGTGACAAGCAGGCTCTGTGTTTACAGCAACTTCAGAGCTTTGTCGTTGCCCTCATAACAAAGTCATAATGTCTGGGCATTGTAACCGCCCGCTTGTTTACCACGCACACTTTTAAGCGCGTTCAATAAACGGATATTGATATACATTTAAAGGATTCGCAAAAATTTTTTTTTTTTGTTTTTCCTCACTATTGTTTTTCAATTTATAATTTTAAGTCCTTCAGCTGAAGAAAAACGTTTTTCTGAAACCTGTGGATAAGGTATGCATGTTTTTACATGTTTTTACAGTTATGGAGATTTTTGAGGCGTCTTTACTGAACAGATGTAGAATCGAGATGCATGTGTTTGTGTGTGTTTGTGTGTTTGTGTGTGTTTGTTACGGGCTAACGGGTCGGCACGAGGCAACTTTCCTTTGTCTACAAACTACTTCGCGCGTGCATTAGGCCTACCTGTCTCTGTACCTTGTCCTAACCCTGAGTTAATTCCCAACATGTGTTAGCCTATTTATTGATCTATTTGTGTAAATATTTATTTATTTATTATTCACACGTGTTTATATATTTGTGTGTGTGGTTGTTTATAAAGTTATGTATTGTGTTTCTTTATTTGGATAACATCTGCTCTATGATAGGGTAGACATAATTACAACCTTCTGACCGGGCCTATATTGTTTTCCTGACCTACCTGAACAGATGGACAAAAACTAAACCCAGGTTCAACTTAAATTGTAGACCCACCATTGACTGCTTTAAGGTGTTGATGGGATTATGTGTTATAAATCTATAGAAAGTGTTTAATGTTATCCCATTATGTGATCTCAATGATTTCTCAGTTAGCAACATCAATTTTTTCCCCTGGTTTTATTTCCTAGTTTTAAAAATGATACAAATAATGAAGGTTCATCTCGAACACCTAGTTAGCCACATTTTGGACTGGAAGGTTGTTGTTCAGAGATGGTGAAGTAGCTCTCCTGTCTCTCCGCCCCCACACCAATTCAAAACAAATTTGATTGACATGTAGGTAGGCCGTGCAACCATTACTCAACCCTTTCCCGCCCTCCCTCTTTGTCTCCTAGCCTTCACTGTGCTGCAGGGCACAGCTGGTTCACCGCTAGTTAATAGTTGAAGTGATGTACCAGCTATGTTATGTATCTGGATTTGTTTTGGCTCTCAAATTTCTCATTCCTCGGGGGGGGAAAAAGAAGGATGTTTACTCAAGCGTGATGCAAGGCAGCGTAGAACCACCCCCTGAGTATTGATAATCCAACTTGTTTTGCTTCCAGCAACATGCACACTCCTCTGTGTGCTGCTGATGGTTCAGGCTGTACACCAACAGTGAACAATTGCTGACTTGCTAGTCAACTTTCCATTACAATCCAATAAATGGCTGTGTGCCTTTTTACCAGATAGTTATTCATAACGCTGAGGACCAGTTGAAGTGTTATAAAAACAAAGCCCATGTGGTTTATCTGTTTTATAGCACACACAATGTGAATGTTTCAGTCGATTATCTGATGAGATAATTGATACATGTTGTCTTTTGATCAATTCCAGATCCACTTGGCTTCCAGTAGAAGGTGTGTTGAAGGTGGCAGGCATGGTGCTGATCCTGGGCAGAAGGCTGAACAGGGAAGAGTCTGTGACAAGAGACTCTCCTGCTGTCAAACGCAAGGTGCCCCCAAATACCGCAGCCCTTAATCTTATCTCGTCTCGGTTCCGCGGTCTGTAAGGTTCAGGCGTAAACCTTTTTACACCCCGAACGTGACGCTGTTCCTGTTCAATAACCTCTAACGTCTCTGTAATATCCCCCTCAGATCTTTGAGGTGGACCCCAAAACACTGAACAGTCAGGATGTCTTCGATTTCAACTGTGGCTCCGTCCACTCGGAGGCCATCCTGCAGGTGTTCAACGAGTTCCGGGACTGCCGCCTGTTCACCGACGTGGTGATCAGCGTGCAGGGCCGCGAGTTCCCCTGCCACCGCGCCGTGCTCTCCGCCTGCTCCTCCTACTTCCGAGCCATGTTCTGCAACGACCACCGGGAGAGCCGGGAAATGCTGGTGGAGATCAACGGCATCCTGGCCGAGGCCATGGACTCCTTCCTCAGCTTCGTGTACAGCGGCCACGCCAAGATCACCACGGACAACGTGCAGTTCCTGTTCGAGACCTCCAGCCTGTTCCAGATCGCCACGCTGCGCGACGCCTGCGCGAAGTTCCTGGAGGACCAGCTGGACCCTTGCAACTGCCTGGGGATCCAGCGCTTTGCCAACGCCCACGCCCTCAAGCATCTGGCCAGCCGCTGCCGCATCTACGCCCTGGCCAACTTCGCGGAGGTGGCCCATCACGAGGAGTTCCTGGACCTGCAGCGGGAAGAGCTGGAGGAGTACACGGCCAGCGACGAGCTGGCCGTGGGCAAGGAGGAGATGGTGTTCGAGGCGGTGATGCGCTGGGTGTACCACGGCCTGGAGCACCGGAAGCCCATGCTCAAGGAACTGCTGCACCACGTCCGCATGCCACTGCTGCACCCCAACTACTTTGTCCAGACGGTGGAGGGGGACCACCTCATTCAGAACGCCCCGGAGTGCTACCAGCTGCTGCACGAGGCCCGGCGCTACCACGTGCTGGGCAACGAGATGATGTCCCCCAGAACCCGACCACGCAGGTAACCTGGAAACGGGGTTCATGACCAGGCGTGTGTTGTCTTGTCCATCAGAGCGTCGTAATAATCCACATAACCCCCCCCCCCGCAAGATCTGCTCTGTTTCTAGGGAAATCATTTTGTTTGTACATTGATCCTCCCTCAACCGTTCTCATTTCCTTTACCGGTAAGTTAAGGGACTACATTCCCTGTGGGGAAATCAGAAGGGGACAATAAAACTCACATCTTTGTGTGGTTTAGGGTGACAAGCCAATAACCCTGATATTCCTGTTTTTCTGGATTCAAAAAGGGAAAGAGTTATTTGTCTGAACAGACTAAGTCCCCATTAACTGGGATGTGCTTAGCAGCCGTCTTTTGAAATCAGAAATACACCATGTGAGGTGTGCGTCCTCCCGTTGTACTTCCCACTCACGCCAGACCCCTAGTGGTTAAAGACCTCATAAATAAGGCATTGAATAGCGTGCAGCTGGCAGCGCCGTGGTAACAGAACAGCTGCACCCTGGTGGAGCACCAGCCAGGGTTTGAGTGTGAACGGTGAGTCAGTTCACACTGCCGTGGGACCTTTGTCCCTGGCACGTTGCGTCATGGTCCATGCAGATCTGAGGATCAGCCCAGCAGGCTGCCCGTCCTCTTCCTCCTGTCTGCCTCAGATGCCCCCAGGGCCCCTGCGCTGAATACATGCCCCATTATACTCGCAGCTACTGAATGGGGAGAGAGGGCCTGAACCCCCTTCATGTTAGAAGTATACCCCTGGAACCACAAACAAGACCCTAAACAGACCGGTGAGACCACCTGTCCTTTGAGGTCTTGTCATGGATCATAGCGCCAGTCATGCACCAAATCTGATACACACATACACACACACACACAAATCTAAATACAATCTGTATTCCCATAGTGTAATCTGCATGTCATCTCTACACCTTCGTTCCACGCAGGTCTACGGGCTTCTCTGAGGTGATAGTGGTGGTGGGGGGCTGTGAGCGCGTGGGGGGCTTCAACCTGCCCTACACTGAGTGCTACGACCCAGTCACCGGAGAATGGAAGTCGATGGCCAAGCTGCCTGAGTTCACCAAGTCAGAGTACGCTGTCTGCGCCCTCCGCAACGACATCCTGGTGTCAGGTGAGCGCCCGAGTACAGTGCTCCACACGCTGTAGGAGTCAAAGCAGGGTGAGCTCCAGAGTACAGTGCTCCACACGCTGTAGGAGTCAAAGCAGGGTGAGCTCCAGAGTACAGTGCTCCACACGCTGTAGGAGTCAAAGCAGGGTGAGCTCCAGAGTACAGTGCTCCACACGCTGTAGGAGTCAAAGCAGGGTGAGCTCCAGAGTACAGTGCTCCACACGCTGTAGGAGTCAAAGCAGGGTGAGCTCCAGAGTACAGTGCTCCACACGCTGTAGGAGTCAAAGCAGGGTGAGCTCCAGAGTACAGTGCTCCACACGCTGTAGGAGTCAAAGCAGGGTGAGCTCCAGAGTACAGTGCTCCACACGCTGTAGGAGTCAAAGCAGGGTGAGCTCCAGAGTACAGTGCTCCACACGCTGTAGGAGTCAAAGCAGGGTGAGCTCCAGAGTACAGTGCTCCACACGCTGTAGGAGTCAAAGCAGGGTGAGCTCCAGAGTACAGTGCTCCACACGCTGTAGGAGTCAAAGCAGGGTTGGATGGTGTCTTGAGTATATATGTCCTTATAATATTTATACTGTCCATTAGGATCTTTGTTTTTCAAATACACTTTTAAGTCTATTTCCATCCGATGGCTTAAAAGTGCGCTGTGGTCTTACGGTACAGACGAATAGCCCTGGATTTCAGCGGACGTGTTGTTCGAAGGGCTGAGATGGCTGTTCGCCATGTCGTGTTATTTCTGCAGCCACAGCCCGTTTGAGTCGAAGGAAAATTTGAGATCAACATCTGGATGCACTCTCTGTGCTCAGTGTCACGGCAAGCCCTTCCTTATTGGCCGACGCGACCGGTCTCTTTCCAACCATTGGCCGATACACCAGATCACCTTTACATAAACTATTACAGCATTCTTAAATCCCAAGGAGAATAGACAATTTGCCAGTTTTTGATCATCTACAATGACGGCATGAAATCTGTTTTGACAACCTCTTTCTATTTGTTGTTTACTGAAAGTACAAACGTATGTCATGGCTAGGGCACCCCCTGCATTCTATTTCATTTCAAGCTGTTTTACAAATGAGAGAGAGAGAGAGAGAGAGAGAGAGAGAGAGAGAGAGAGAGAGAGAGAGAGAGAGAGAGAGAGAGAGAGAGAGAGAGAGAGAGAGAGAGAGAGAGAGAGAGAGAGAGAGAGAGAGAGAGAGAGAGAGAGAGAGAGAGAGAGAGAGAGAGAGAGAGAGAGAGAGAGAGAGAGAGAGAGAGAGAGAACTGCTGTATTTATATTCAGGCTCTCACGTGTGTGTGCTATCAATCAGCTGTAAAGGGCTGCCTGGAAAAGTCAACACTTAGCCTCTCATATTACACAGATACATACACACATATTACACGGATTCATTCCTTTTACATTTGACCCCTTGCCTTTAGCATGTTTATTTAGCATTTAGTTATAGCTCTGTCTGTCTGTCTCTCCCTTGCTCTCTCTCTCTCTGCTGTAGATCAATATGGGGACCAGCGTAGCTGTGTTAACCGTCTAGTAAGCCAAGTTCTGGAAATAGACTGTGATCTCTGTTGGATATACTGTAGCTTCTATCTTAGTCTTTCTACTCCCTTAGGAGGAATCCTGACTGGGATTAAACTGCATCAGCTGCAGACCGAATCAAACCCTTGCCTTGTCCCTGAACTAGCACTGAAACCCTTAACTGGAATAAATATTGGTTTGCTGTAACAACAAGGTAGCAAAGTCAAGTGTGCAGGAAACATTTTTAGAAGTAATCTATGGCCTCTGCACACAAACTCAGCAGTAATGTGTGTGGAGAATGTCATCATCCAGTGGGTTGCTGATAGCAGCAGTTGTGCTAGCTTGACATAGCGAAGCTCGGATATCCAAAGTCACGGACATTTTTGAAATTGTTGTTTTCAGCAAGCCATCAAGTCCTTCAAATAGTGATTCATAAAAGCAGTGGTCAGAAGATCGTCCTCCTAAGATGTGGTAGAACTAGACCGACCAAAGCTTTCTGTAATAACAGATAGATCGATTTATTTTAACTATTGTATATCATGCACTAGACAGTCTGGCTATGCATGTTGTTTTAGGCAGTGACGTGCATGCATAGACAGACACTACATGCAGTAAAAGATGATTCGTTTTTTACTATGGCCAACCCTTGTTTACTTTTTGTCTGCATTGAACAAAAACAAAGGGATCATTTTAGATTTTCTTGTCTGAATAACATGAAAACCTGCTAGTCTGTACTCACTAGTTGTCTGGTGTATAAACTGCGGGGGCCTCATGACGTCACGCTGACACTTTTATGGCAACGAACATCCAGCCGCTAACAGCTGTAGTTGAAAAGAAATCAACGCAGTCCCATATAATGGTTTCCCTATAAAGTATAGTCTGTACAGGTGAGCCCACGAGATCGAGGCTGACTTGGTTAGTTTACGCCTAGTGTGCAATTAGCTTTAGATTTTGAAGGTGTCAGTCTCATATATTTTTATATTTAGTTATATATATTTATTTATATAATACACTGATTAGTTCCCATGATGTCAATTGATGTCTTTGTGTGAAATGACTCAGTTCCTCATCGCTCTTATTTTGATGTTAGCTGACACACACACACACACACACACACACACACACACACACACACACACTGTGTTCCCTTCTCGCACGTGTAAGATGACTAGAAGAGAAGAGCCCACAGCCATCACATTTTCCGTTGATGTCAAGTGCAGTCTTGAAATATAATAAAGACGAAGGGGTCATTTTGTAATTTAATTTTTATATATGGCAATGGGGTATCCCCTGCAAAGAAACTTGTTCTCGCTGCATATTTGCTCAGCTTAACCTCCATTCAGGCCTGTGTGGGCCGGTATCCGGCTTCAGTTTAACTGGCAGGTGTTTGGAAACACAGGGGGGGGGGTTCAATAGGGCCATCGTTTGGGCTTGTTCAGAACGTGCTGATCGTGGTCACGCCGTAATATGATTGGCTGGCTGCTGAATGTTGTTGGTCTCCCTGACTCCAATGACAAAAGAAGTTTCCTTTACAGGACTCAGGCCACATGCTGCTGTTGTTCTTGTCTCTAAAGTGTGTGCTCTAAGCAGTACAACTGATGTTGCATCTTGTAATCACGTGTGTATGTTTCCAGTTGAGTGTGTTTACCAAGGGACCACGCTTAGAAACCAAGTCAGGGTCTAAGCTTGGAAACCGTCAGCAGGGTATGAAAGCATAATGCGCGTTGGCACCAACCAGAAGATTAGTCATTGATTGTTACGCATGATTTCAATCAAGACAATAGTTTTCAATGAGGTAATTATAAAAACCACAAAACAAAAAATGACAACAGCAACGGTGGAAATGTGCTTTGTGCCACAGGCGGTCGCATCAACAGCAGGGATGTGTGGATGTATAACTCCCAGCTCAACTTCTGGATCAGAGTGGCATCCCTCAACAAAGGCCGCTGGAGACACAAGATGGCCGTCCTACTGGGCAAGGTAAACATGCTAACATAAACCACAAGTAATTGTAAAGCATACGTGTACCATCTCATCTGTAAAACAAAGCACTTTGTAAATTACGTTCAGCAGGGACACAATCACTTCTAGGGAAACACACACACACACACACACACACACGAGCACGCACTGTTATTGTGCTACCTATAGTGTTTTGTAATACCCAGACTACCTTAAGTTCTCCTGGAATTTCGTGAACAGAAAATATGGGCCTGCAGCTTATGGGATATTCCCGGTTTTTATTTTTGTGTACCATCATTCGCTCACAACTACTTACCAGTACATGTAAAGACATCGTGTGTTGGTCACCAATCACAATTAACAGTAACGACTTACACAAAGTAGGCATAAAGTACCTCTACACATTGGTACTTACTCTTTTGTCATGAAGAACCAACATTGAATTCCTTAGAGACGGGCTTTGGAATTCCTTGAATGTTTGTCCCCTGTAGTTTGGAGCGTCTAAAAGGGACAGGAATTGGCGACAGGATTTCTTGCTCCTCCTCCATCCAGGTTTCTGGGCGACTTCCAGTGATCTAATATGACACATCTCATTTTCCACTTAGTTGCCCCAGGGCTTTGTAAACCGCCAGTTCATGTTATTAATGCCAGATCCACCCAGAAGCAACTGACACGGTCCTTTCCAATATTTCCATATGAGCCAAAGCCAACACTTTAACCGATGCATCAAGTAAGTCACTTCAGTGCATTGATACTTTTACATATTCCGTTCCCAATATATGCATGTATTCATACAGAAAGTGTACATGGTGTATGTATGGGATGCCAAACAGGAATGTGGATCGGGTGCAAGTCCCAGTAAATCAGTTAACTTCCTGTTTACGTCCGACCCAACGGTGACACTTGAGCTGAAGATGTGAGGCGTCTAGGGCAGCACAGAAGGCAGTGGGGAGTTTGACGGTTAAACACTGACTTGAGTTCACTGCCCTAAATCAAGCCCTCCTCTGTTGTGTTCCCGTTGACTCGCCTGCAGCCCGTTGGACACGTTGGCGTTGCTGTCTGTGTCTGTACCCCCGTGTCTGTACCCCCGTGTCTGTACCCCCGTGTCTGTACCCCCGTGTCTGTACCCCCGTGTCTGTACCCCCACCGTGTCTGTACCCCCACCGTGTCTGTACCCCCACCGTGTCTGTACCATGATTATCAGCGTGTCATGTAATTACTATTAGGATTGCGTTAAGTACCACAAACCCATGTGGCCTTAGTCAAATCTGGCAAATACGACCCAAGCAGTTAAACATACGGAAACACATATTTACACATCCATATATGGAGTCACACACACACACACACACACACACACACACACACACACACACACACACACACACACACACACACATACATACATAATAGATATTCCCAGTCAGCTTTAGACCCTGAATGGGTGTCTTTCATCGGAAACAGACAGCTTTTTGTCTCTGTCACATCTATTGTGCAAACAAACACATGCTCTCTCTTTAGGGTCCTGGGGGCATGAGACCGCTTTGGTCTTGCGTTGGTCTCACACACACACATACCACACATGCGCAAGTTTAAAACAAATGAACTACGTTCTACCAAAACAATGAAGTAATCAGATTTGGCCTGCTCCAAAAGACACGCCATTGGCCTCACAGAGTCCTGTGAACACAGTATAAGGTTGTACAGATATGCCTCCCCACTTGGCTCCATCATATCCACTGAAAGAACACGAGGGACGTTATGTATTCAACTTGAACTCCTCTATCATTGAAACATTGAAAAGGTGCACAGAGGCCCCGGTGTAAAATCACGGTGCTAAAATGAGACCAATCCCTGTAGTCTAAATACTTCTTTGAGGTTTAGAACAAGACACCGTGGTTAGGGAAGATGAGTGTGGTGCCCCCCCCCCCCCCCCCCCCCCCCCCCCCGTGTAATTACAGACTGTAGCAGAATGTCGAGCAGTATGTCACAGCAAGTGTTTATTTTGCATAGGTACTTCCGACGGGGGACGCACACACACACACACACACACACACATGACGTTCACATACTGTCTCAAAAGGCTGAACGATTCCTGACGCACTCGTCTTCCACGAGGACCTGTAATTCAGGTCCACTTCCTGTATCTGTCAGGCACATGTGGGTCTGCTCTTTGTTCTCCTTCTTGTCTTAACCTCCCTGTGTTTTCAGTGTTGAGACCACCAACAATTTCTGTAGCTCTCAGTTTCCCCCATTCCCTACTTCCGGGCTAAAAGGAGCCCTCGATCCTGCATGGTTTCATCATCTTTCCAGTGGGTTTCCCTTCTTATATGTTTGTATTTAACTTTTTCTAACTTCTTGGGGGGCTCACACTCCATTCCTTACTTTGACTGTCATTTCATCTTTTGAGGAGACAGCTGTTTTCGTTTGCTGGCTTTGGCAACTAAATACTAGGGTTGGCAATATGTAGTGTTTGGTGAACACACACACACACACACGCACACCAACATACGCACGCATGTACACACACACACACATATACACACACATATACGTATACACATATACACACATAAATACATGGCAGTGGTTAGATAAAGGTCACTCATGGAATATGTTGTTACAAGAAGTGGTAGTTGATTGGTTGACTATTCTTATCTCACCTTAATTGCTATGCAAATAGTCTGGTGTTTTCCCGATGTTGATTATTTTTTTCCTTTCCTCTTGCGATCTATGTTTCTTTCTTTCCCTCTGTTCTTTCTCTCGCCACGTGATTGTTCTGGAAGGCCTTGAGGCTGAAGGGTTGTGCAACACCAACTTGTTGATCATTTTCCGTGTGCTCCGTTGCTACCAGTCCCACTGCTTGTTTTTTACCGCAATATAATATAACCGCAATCCTCCATTACCCACCCTTACTGAGCATTTTCATTATCAACTTAAAAAGTCTTATAAAAATACATGTATCCATTTTGTGTCTCAGTCGTGGCAGTTTATCAGCAATAACGATCATGTCGACACCCCCATTCCTCCTGACACAATGTTGTCGAGTAAGAGTCATACAATAAGTCAAGTCCACAAGACCAACACCTGCCTTGGATCACATGATGCAAGTGACCTAAATCAAAGGGGTGGCGTAGGAGGGTTGTAAGTACACAGTCACCCAGGAGGAGGGAAACTGGCCTGTGGTTTGGGTAGCCACAGTTGGACATAATGGGGGAACAAAGAGGAGAGAGAGCGAATCGGTCACGTTAGATTGTGACGCATTACATCACTCTGGCCGCTTGCCAGACGGACCGCTTGGCTTTCGGCGCAAGGAACCGGATGAACAGGAGATGGAATGACCTACACACGCGTGTGTGTGCACCGTGTGCCAGTGGGGTGCATGTGCACATGGTTTGCGTTTAAACCGATTGAGGGAAAACACTTTGTGTCCCACAGGTCTACGCGGTTGGTGGCTACGACGGCCAGACCCGTCTGACTAGCGTGGAGTGCTACGACTCCTTCTCCAACCGCTGGACAGAGGTGGCCTCCATGAAGGAGGCGGTCAGCTCTCCAGCGGTGGCCAGCTGTGCAGGAAAGCTCTTCGTCATCGGGGGAGGTCCAGACGACAACACCTGCTCGGATAAGGTGGGCAACAGAACAGACATGCACGTGCCTCCAAAATGACAGGCGTAGACAGCCCATAATAACAGTGGGACGGTAAATGCAAATCCTTTTCCGGAAAATTCCCAAGTACCTGATGATTGAGTATTGTTTCTTATCAATCAAATACTTGAGATGCTGACTTAAATGACACCCAGTTCCTGGAATTACTGAATACTTCCTTCTGTTCAGAAGAAAATAACAATGTATTGTGTTCAATTAAGAAGAACATGAAGACAAATGTGGCTGTGCCACTATTGTCTAGTGGTTAGTCTTGTCAAGCTAGCATATCAATGTTAAATGCGTCAACAACTCACCCATGGTGATCGTTTTGATGCTAATATGTGCGTACTGCAGTATTTCAGGTTTAATGGCTGATGAGGGATGCGTCAGACGTTTGTTTCTGACTTATTCACCTGTCACTGGATGACACCCAGGGGGCCGAGAGCCGAGACAGGCTGAGCACATTCATCCCGGTCCTACAGCATTACATCAGTAACGATATATATCAGACAAGGTTATTAAAACAGGGTGCTATCTTATATTACCACCCTGTGATAAATGGTGTGATTACATTAGTGACTTGATCATCCATGACGGGACAATCCAACAGCCGTTGGATTCTCCTATCCCCAAAGTAACCTGGGAGGACGTAAACAGGAAGACGCTCACAGTGAAGGGATCTCTAGCCAGAGGACCATTTTCTACCCTAGAATAGCCGGTTTTGCTTGTTTATATATAGCTTTGTTTGCCGAACACAAATGGGCAGGCCTGCGATGGACAGTCAATTGCAAAAAGAAGTATGACCCAGACCCTTTGTCTGCGTAATTACCTTTGTCTGGGTACTAATTTGCATCGCGCAGAATGGCTCCGACTGTCGCCCGGCGGCTCATCCCTCGTGTGCCGTGGTTTGTTGACATCATCCCAAAGAAGGTCACGTGACCACCTTGACTGGATGGTTACACAATATGTGTTGTTAACATGAACTGTAGTTAGGACATTAATTGTGACAAATACTAATATTTAAAAGTGCACGGGAGGATCTAATGCCAGACTGCTGAACCACTGAAAATAAGATGCATCGATCTTTCTTTCTGCATTCCTGTTCTCAGCACGGCCGGCAGGGAAAACCGCAGAAGGTTTTTACCCAGATGTCCCAGATTCATTATTTCTCCTTTCAGTGTAAAACAAATATAATCCATCGTTTCACTGTAATCTTTAGAAGTCAACGCCGATACATTGTGCGTGACAGGTCCAGTGCTACGACCCAGAGGCTGACACCTGGATGCTAAGAGCCAACATCCCCATCGCCAAGCGCTGCATCACCGCCGTGTCCCTCAACAACCTGATCTACGTGGCCGGTGGGCTCACCAAGGCCATTTTCTGCTACGACCCTGTAGAGGACTACTGGATGCACGTGGTCCACACCTTTAGCAAACTGGTAATCATTCTTACAGGCGTGCAGTGCTGCTGCTGCTGCATGCCACAGGCCGATTGATGGCAACGTGTTTCTAAGGCTTTTTCTTTTTGTTCTTTCTCTCGCCGACCCTTCCTCTCACTGTTGGTCGGTCTTCTTGCTGGCTTTCAGTAAGAGGCTGTAAACAATCATTTACTCTCACAATGAAAGATGTAAAAATAAGAATATATCAATGCAAAGAGCTCTCTCTCACTCACTCTCTCCCTCTCTCACTTACTCTCTCACTCTCTCTCTCTCACTCACTCACTCTCTCTCTCTCTCTCACTCACTCACTCACTCACTCACTCACTCACTCACTCACTCACTCACTCACTCACTCACTCACTCACTTACTCTCTCACTCACTTACTCTCTCACTCTCTCTCTCTCTCTCACTCACTCACTCACTCACTCACTCACTCACTCACTTACTCTCTCACTCACTTACTCTCTCACTCTCTCTCTCTCTCTCACTCACTCACTCACTCACTCACTCACTCTCTCACTCACTCTTGTCATCTCTTTTGTTTCTGGTTGTCAGTAAACAAAAGTTTGCTCTCACAATCAAAGATCAATACAAAGATCTCTCTTTCTAATCAGTGTGTGTGTGTGTGTCTGTGTGTTTGTGTGTGTGTGTGTGTGCGTGCGTGCATGTGTGTGTGTGCGCGCTCTTCCCTCCCCCCTACCAGGAGAGCTGTGGCATGTCGGTGTGTAACGGGAAGATCTTCATCCTGGGGGGGCGCGGGGAGAGCGGCGAGGCGTCCGACGGCATCCTGTGCTACGACCCCGCCTCCGGCATCATCACTGGTGTGGCCGCCATGCCCCGGCCCATCTCCTACCACGGCTGTGTCACCATCCACCGCTACAACGAGAAGTTCCACAAGCCCTGACCCGTAAACAAATGACCACAACACACACACGCACACACACGCACGCACACACACACACACGCATACACATACACACGCACACACACACACACACGCATACACACACGCACGCACACACACACACGCATACACACACAGACACACGCACGCACACACACACACGCATACACACACACAGACACACACACACACGCACGCGCACGCACGCACACACACACGCACACACACACACACACACACACACACGTGCATGCACACACACGTGCATGCACACACACGTGCACGCACACACACACACGGTTCAAAGGACGCTCTTGGAGAACGTTAGCTCAAAGACACACAAGCACTGGTACACACGACGCGAGCGTGCCGACATACACGAAGCCGTTCAGATGTTCGCGGTCTTTTCATAGCTTCATGTAGCAGCACGCTGGGCGATGGTGTTAGAAGTTATACTGTTGACTACCCACTTTATTTCTTACTCCAATGTAGAGGAGTCTTATTAGTATTTCTGTAGAGCCGCAGCATTGGTGTTGGACACAACGAGACTTGAAAATAATAACAATGATTAAGGCTGGTCGATTTTAAATTCAAGTCGGCTTAACAGTGACTTGCAAAGTTAGATGAGATAAGATAGTACTGTATTAATTTGTAAATTCTCCAGAAAAAACTGCATTACTAATTCAATGTGGTTTTAGCATAGCACTATCTTTTTCTATTTGTAGCTAGGGAATAAGTCATAGTTTGCAAGGGTTGCAAGGTTTGAGACAGCTGTACTTAATAACCATGTGATACTTCAGCGTCCCCTGTAAAGAAAACATCACATATCTCGAAAATGGCCTCCATAACAATTCCCCAAAACTTAACGTGACCTCTTGGTAAAGACGGGCAAACAGTCTGCAAGCTGTCCGTATTGCCGTCAATATCAGAGATCAACAAACAACCCTTGAACCCGAGCAGTCCGAGCAACACAGATAAGGAGAAATATGTTATCTATGAAGCTCCCAACACACCACGTTCCCTCTTCTTGCACTTCCTGTTGGGGTTTCCTTTGTGCCTTGCCTCTCATTTCCTGCAGGCCGGTCAATGTGAGCCAGGGCTACAATACACACAGAGTCCACTTCCTTTTTCTCTCTCGTCGGCATGGACTCGCTAACTTATAACCTTGTCGACTTTGCATGTCTGTTTGTTTGCAGTGATACTTCCCCTGCAGTGATACTTCCCCTGAACCATAATGCCATTAACGTAATCTAGAATTTATGCAGTTGTTGTTAGCATTACCATTACACACAATACTGATCTTTTTTTATTTTATTTTAACTATTAAATGATGCCTTTTTTATAACAAATGTTACACGGTTGGTATAGGTTTAGAAAGCCTGTCAATTGCATACAGGATAATAAATGGGTGTGGGTGATTTTTAGTTAGAGGCCTTTGCAGATCAAACTCAAAGACTATTTTGATTAAGTGATGGTTTGTGTGTGTTGTGCATGAGACTTTTGGGTGTTTGGCCAGAATGTGTAACAGCCATGGAGATGTGTCAAAAATGGTAGCATTTTTATATTGCACCCTCTGTTCATTTGTATACATCTGCATGCCTTGTCTGAATCTGATCAGTTATCAGCACTTTGTCACCGCTCTCACCTTACACAACCAAATGTAACTCGGGTAACCATGGATACCTCCTTGTGTTTACAGCCGGGCAGATGTGGCGCCTGTACCTCACACAGGAGTGATTGAGATTGGACTAGTTCTGGTCATGATGTCAGTAAAGACACATTTTTTTTATACCATGGTCAATATAGATGGAGTAAAGATTTGCTGTGAATATGGTAACGTTATGTTTTGTGATGTTCATCTTTTATTTAATGTCTCTTCTATATTTACATTATAATGTATTTCTGTATCCAAGAGCCCCACATTGTGCACTTTGACAGATCCCTGTTGAACACAGAACAGCGTGACTGTAAATATGATAACCTTTTTCTTTTTTTTACTGTATCAGTAAATGTTCTTTGCGGTCATGTGACGTATTTGAGTTGAGAGAGGGGTTGAGGGGCTTGTCAGTGACCCCTGCTGGGTCCGGTATGCTATGACATCAACAAGAGCACTCTGTCCAAATGCGGTGTGAGGCATTTCACCGCCGGTTAAAGGTAGAGTTTTAATATGACTTTATGTTCAAGGTATAAAAAAAAAAAGCATGGATTGGATAATCGAAAGTTCGTTAAAGGGAACATACACAGCAGGATAGTGTTCACGTGGTGAGGGTGTTTGACTCTCTGGCTGAAAGGTACTGGGTTCGATCCCTCATGTCTACATTTGACCTGTAGGTATCCCAGATGCCTAACCCCTACCTACTGCCTCATTGCATGGATATCAATTCACAGTAAGACGCTTTGGATAAATGCATCTGCCAAATTACTAGGTAACTTGACAATACTGGATCCAGCAGAGTTCTGACAGGCCAAGGAAAGTTGAAAGAAAGTGAGCGTGCATAAGAGAGTGAGTTGCAGGTGGTGTGCGTCTGTGATTTCACTGAGTATTTACTACTCCCAAATGGACCCAAACAAAGTCCTTTTGTAATGCATTGTCGTGTTTTCTATAATAGTGTAGTCGAGGGTGTTAATGTTATCCTCTGTATTCTGTAGTCTCCTTCCTGACTTTTTAAATAATAGGTCATTTTTGTAATTGGTTATGGGATTGCGTGTGTGTGACGTGTGTATTTTTGACTTCCATGTTCACAAATTATGCCCTATATTTGAATAAATAGAAATAGGTAACTCTGACAAAATATATTGGATTCACTTTCAAAGAGGACTTCAAAATTGTTGCATGGTTAATGTATGCAGGGTGGAGGCTTCTACCTACTTTATACTGAGTTCTAACCCGTGTGCCTTAACGACGGAATAAACTAGATACATGTATTTGACAGTATGTTCTGACATTGTCAATGAAACACCAATAAAGACATTCTTTCTACTGATGCATGTGTGCAGTGTTCTCAGTGATACAATTTAAGTGATGAAACCGTTGCGATATTAGTGGTCACATTCAATCCATCATTCTATGTGTATCATCGCATTCACGAGACTTACTTTGCACTTGCTTATATGTCAGCCTCATTCAATTGTTGATCAAATCTTCATAAAAAAATAAGCACTTTGAAACTATTTTGCTGAACCAGAGCATTTTAACAAACAATATGTCATCCAATATTTCTCCACACAAACTCTTTAGCCTATATATTTAAATTCCCTTATCCATTATGTTTGGAATTAACATAATTAGACTAAAGCAATTCTTCAAACTGGGTTATATAGACAGCCATTTGATACAACAATCCATGTAATCAGATATGTGTTAGTATCTGATGTGTCATCTTGTAGGAGATAGCCCATTATTCCAACAGAAGAATGTTTGAGACAAGTATAGTTGTGCTTTTCCCAGATTGAGTTGATAATTATGTTATTTATATAATTCCATTTTTATTCTCTTTGCTATTAACTACAGCTAGTTTGTATGGTAGAATAGCGGTACATGGTGGCTGCTTTCAAGAATTGCATGGCCAATTACCACGATTTAGCTTAGATGCTCACTTTGAAATGTCATTAAGTTATAACACACATATCCAAGATTAATGTAACCGACAGTAGTGCCGGGGTTTGTACACAGTGCATTATACAAAGAAACACCTTCTAACGGTTTGTAGCAGTACGTTCAAGGATTCTATCATATTTGATCTCTAATAATCACATGTGTGCTAACTTTGCTAGCAGGAGCTGGACCAGCTAGCCCAGTGCTGTTAGCTCCTCGGCTAACTTGGTTGGTAATCTCTCGTCCGCCCGGCTGGCACCCGGTGGCTGCAGTAGCAAGAGGTAACACGCCACGCCGACTTTTACTGAACGTGAAAGAAAACCCGGAAAATAGGAAATCTGTTTTGTCTAACACCGTGAACGATATGTTACGAATTTAATTAGTCGAAGGGTTTAGAATATATGTGCTGTAATGGTCGTGCAGAATGCTACAAAACAATGCTAGCTGGAGGTACCTCTACCCGGGGCTAGTCTAGGTTTCGGGCCGCAATCAGTGAAATGCAGGCGGCTATTTACCCAGTGGCTCCGAGCGAGGAGTTGGCCTAAACCCGGCTAACTACAAGTTTATATGCAGACACAATTTGCATAACATTGCAACTGTTAGTGTTAACAATGCTGTTGGCTTTTGCTTTTGTTTTTTAATGTTTGGCAGTCATGTCAGGGATCAAGAGGAAAATAGATGATAATGATCCGGACTACGAAGACGTATCACATATCCAGGGGAGCAAACGAAATAAAGTAGTCGAACATAATGGTAAGGTTCTGCTGCGGTCGGAGCACCAGCATCACACCACGGGCAACATGCGGATGAGTCCTACCATTGACCGTGCATGGTCTGTGTTGTAGTACCTGCTTTAATATCAATGATTAACATCACACTGTATGTTCTCACATTGCCAGCACGGGAGGCAACAGTGCAGAAGATTGAAGCCATCATCAGAGAGCAGTTTTCTCTAGAGATGAAGAATAAGGAGCATGAGATAGAAGTTATAAGCCAGGTAACTGGATGCCATCGCAACATCTGTATCATGTCATGATGATGCTCCCTCTTATAATAACCATATCTGTGTTGTGGATTTAACTTGTTTAATTTCTTAATGCTTGATGCAGCGACTCAATGACGCAAGGAGGATGATGGACAAGCTAAGGGCTTGCATAGTGGCCAATTACTATGCCAACGCTGGACTGACCAAAATCCCAGAGGTAAACACTGGGGCGTGTATATATTCACACTTTCCCCTGTAGGGTTGCTAACATAAATTCTCAATATGTTTTGAGTTGGTGTGAAACTACTGCTAAAGAAGCCCCAGCTGAAGGGAATAAGAGTCGTACCAAAATGTCAGCACGCTACCAGTAGGACTCATTCAGCAAGATGACCCTGACCCGCTCATTAATGACCTCTAAATAAATTCCCCACAAGTCACTTACCTAAGTGCTAAACGAGTAACTAGTAAAAACCTCCTTTCTGCCTCTGCGGCGGTTCCAGCACGCCGCCAAGAGCGACGCCGCAGTGCTTAACCACCCCGCCATCAGGCGCTTCCTGGAGTGCCCCTCCCGCTCCTCCTCGCCACTCAACCAGGGCTCCGAGACGCCCTCCGTACCGCCCTCCGAGTGCGAGTCCCTCTCCCAGCACGGGGACGGGGCAGAGCGGGCGTCGTGGAGGCAGGGCGGCCGCGGTGAACGCCGGCCTGGCCGCAACACGGGGAAAGTGAGTCAGAGTCACGGGTCACGGATCAGTCGCGTGGAGGGATGGATCGCTTTCGGATCAAACCATCAAATGCGGTGTGTCGTTATTTTAGAGGTGTCACCCATTGGCCGTTTGATGGTGATGTTTGGCTCTGCGCCGCAGGACACGTTTGGCGTTTCCGCGGAGACGGCGGAGCCGAGGGCGGCCTGCCACACCAGCGGAGACGAGGCCTCCCGGCTCTTCATGAAGAAGACCATAGTGGTGGGGAACGTCTCCAAGTGAGTCTGTCTAGCATCGTCACCGCCGTTTACCTGCGATGACACAGTATTTTGATGCTCTGTGCTACATTGTTGACGTTGAAATACTTGCTCTATATACTTTCTTTGTTACCTCATGTTCTCTTCCTAGTGGAACACCCACACTTCTCAGAAGCTGCTGCTTGACTTCAAGCTCACCTTCTGATCAGTAGCTTCCCCACTCTACCTGTGCCCCTTGGACACATTTCTCTCCTATGTCACCTGCCAAGTCCTCCTAGCTCACATTCTTCCTGTAAGAAAATGCAGGAAATGCCCAAACGCTTTATTTATTTTTACCTTCTTTCTTATCCCTCATCTCTCTCTGTTTCTTAAATCTCTCTCTCTCTGTCTCTCTGTCTCTGTCTCTCTGTCTGTCTCTCTGTCTCTCTGTCTCTGTCTCTCTGTCTGTCTCTCTGTCTCTGTCTCTCTGTCTCTGTCTCTCTGTCTCTCTGTCTGTCTCTCTGTCTCTGTCTCTCTCTGTCTCTCTCTCTGTCTCTGTCTCTGTCTCTGTCTCTGTCTCTCTCTCTCTCTCTGTCTGTCTCTCTGTCTCTGTCTCTCTCTGTCTCTCTCTCTGTCTCTGTCTCTCTGTCTCTCTCTCTGTCTCTGTCTCTCTGTCTCTCTCTCTGTCTCTGTCTCTCTCTCTGTCTCTGTCTCTCTGTCTCTGTCTCTCTGTCTCTGTCTCTCTCTCTGTCTCTGTCTCTGTCTCTGTCTCTCTCTCTGTCTCTGTCTCTGTCTCTCTCTGTCTCTGTCTCTCTGTCTGTCTCTCTCTGTCTCTCAGGTACATCCCGCCAGATAAGCGGGAAGAGAACGATCAGTCGACCCACAAGTGGATGCTCTATGTCCGGGGCTGCCGACGGGAGCCCAGCATCGATCACTTTGTAAAGAAAGTCTGGTTCTTCCTGCACCCCAGCTATAAACCCAACGACCTGGTGGAAGTGAGGTGTGTGTGTGGAACGTACGCTGAACAAAAGTTGAAAAGTTAGTTCTGCATTGGCTAGCAGTGCTTTTGCAGTTCAGCAGAGCACCATAGTGTTGTTCTCTCCCCCCCCCCCCCCCCCCCCCCCCCCCCCCAAAACCAGTTGTTCTTCCTCAGAAGCACAGTTAGTATTTCTCAGAATGGTGTCAGTCTTGGGATCACAGCTTCTAGTCCTACCTCCATTTGGCTCCACCTGCCAGAAATGGAGAGAGAGGGAGAAACAGGGTTTGGCAACGTGTTATCCACCTTTAGGGGGAAGTAGGTCAAAATCTCAATATGTTGTTGAGAGCAGTCGGCTGTCTAACAACCTTTGCCACAGTGATCTCAATTCTGGCGTTGAGCACACAGCCATTTGAAGGACCCTGTACAACAGCGCCCCCCTGTGGACTCAGTTTTTCCCTGCTTCAAGTACAATAACAACAACACAGCATAATGTACAAAAGGTCATGTCCATACGCCTCACAGGCCGTCAGAGCTCCGTGACACTGGCGAGCCCACAGTGAGTCAGATATAATTCAACCAGGGTAAATGTGAATGAATGACACGGACACTCCCTGCTTACGCGGACGCCATGATCGCTGTGTAGGCCTACAGTCTTGGCACTTGTTGCTTTTTGGGAGGAGGAAGAGGAGGAGATGACTTCCCTTTTAAACTGGGACTTGACTTTGCTAGACTGTGGGCCTGAAGGGCTGAGGTTACCCTCCTGAATCCTTTTTGTAAAATGTGTTCCAGGATTATGGTTTCCCTGTTGGCTTTTGAGTGAATGCAAGCCACACTGATACTAATGCTGTAATGCTGGTTTAGCTGACGAGGCCCTCTCCTCAGCTAAACCACAGCCTCCCATTCTCAATCCCGCTGACTGGTCTTCATCCCAACCTCTTCACAACTCTTTACTGAGTCTGACACAGACTTCAGTTGAGATGCCTTTTAGTGAGGAATGTGACACACTGCTTATAGGTCAAGCAAAGGTGTGTGTGTGAGTGTGTGTGTGAGTGTGAGTGAGTGTGTGTGTGTGTGTGTATGTATATGTGTGTGTATGTATATGTGTGTGTGAGTGTGTGTGTGTGTGTGTGTGTGTGTATATGAGTGTGTGTGTGTGTGTGTGTGTGTGTATATGTATATGTGTGTGTGTGTATATGAGTGTGTGTGTATATGTGTATGTATGTGTGTGTGTGTATATGAGTGTGTGTGAGTACAGGCCTCCCAGTAATACGTGGCTGTAGGAGGCTGCTAGTTGAGCCTTTGCTCTGTGTGCTTTAAAGAAGTGCCCTGAGTTATTGACTTTTCCTAGGAACATATACTCCCAGCAACTCGATGCAATTCTCAGAACAAGCAGATTATTATTTAGCACACCCATTGTTATGCATCCTCCGTAGCCGCCTACACCCAGAAGCCTTCTCCAAAAGCATGCTTAAATCGTACGTGTGTGTGTGTGTGTGTGTGTGTGTGTGTGTGTGTGTGTGTGTCCTCAAGTGAACCCCCTTTCCATCTGACGCGCCGAGGCTGGGGGGAGTTCCCTGTCAGGATCCAGATCCACTTCAAAGACCCCCGCAACAAGCGCGTCGACATCATCCACCAGTTGAAGGTTTGGCCCCCGTTGGAGACGGCTCACTCAATTTTTCGCTTCCTAAAATAAACATTCTCCTCGCTACCTCTTTGCACAATTTCCTATCTCTGCCGTAAGTAAAAGATAAATGACACAAATGGTGCACATGGATGACAGTTAGCCACTTGCGCTAACTTTATTTTGTCCCATAAATGTTCGACCTAGAAGTTCATGTTGAATTTTCTCAAAGAGGAATACTGTTTGGCTTGTGCTTGCTTTGTGGATTTGGCTTTGATCGATCTCACCCTCCCACAGTTGGACAGGACGTATACGGGACTGCAGACACTAGGAGCAGAGACTGTAAGTAGATCACACGGCACACGTCTCTGTGCTACTCCCACTCAAGGCCACGATCGCCCCCCCCCCCCAAGTAACCCCGGCTCGTGTGTGTGCGTCAGGTGGTGGACGTGGAGCTCCACAGGGACTCCCTGGTGGACGACCATCTCCCTCTGCCCCCCTCCTCTAAGCTGAGGCGCGGGGCCGCCAGCCCCCCCTCCCCCCTCCCCCTCTCTCAGGCCGCGGGGCGTCCCGGCTCCCCCGCCGCGCCCCTGCAGGACGACATGTTGGACAAAGGTGAGGTGTTGAGCCTGTTTCCATGGATGCATGATTCAGAGGAAGACTGGGGTGTACTTTTAAGACGATGCTGTGATTATGTAAACGTCTCGGTGGGATTGCTGTACTCCATTTGCGGTCCCGTTTTGTCGTTCCAAGTTATTAGCTACTAATTGTTTCCCATCGCTCTTCCGCGCACGAGTCGTCGATGTAAAAAACCGAACAAAAGGTACTAATTGTTGTGTCTAATTACAGTGGCTCGGTGGGAGGAGTCTGTCGGTGTCTCCTGTCTTACCGTCCCGGTGTTTGCAGAAGCTTTTTGTTTAGTCATTTTCTCACACAGAGATAACTGTTGCTTGTACAGACATTTACTCGTTTGGTGTACATATATACATAGACACCAGCACTGCTCTGGAAAGTAAAGGAGAAAACCAGATATATATGCACACGTTTGTAATCATTTAAAACCAAAGGAACTAGCCATCCGAGGTCTTGTGAAACTCAAACTTGATACAGATGCTGGCAGTAATGAATGCCCTTGCCCAGTGCTTCAGTCCCTGTCTGTTGTGCGGGGGTAGCAGGTGCTGGGCGATACAGCGTGATGCAGCTCCAAACATTACCAAGAAAGTTGTTTACCTCAACTTCTGGCATTTATCTTGGCACTGGGTTAGAGGGATGTCAATGTAGCCTCTGCGTGAACTGCAGGCCAGGAGATAGTTTAGTTTGATTACCTCTGCTCCCACCACACATTACTCCTCTCAACCCCCCACCCCCCCTCTTCGTCCCCTCCCCCGACTCCTGCCCCTCCTTTTACCCTCCCCGCTAAACCTTTGCTCACATCCCAGTAAATAATTGATGAAGTTGAAGAAAATGGCTTTCCATCCAAGCTGTCCAATTGACCCCCCTCCCTGTACCCCCTCCCTGTACCCCCCTCCCTGTACCCCTCTATCTGTACCCCTCTATCTGTACCCTCTGCCTGTACCCCTTCCCTTTAACCTCTATCTGTACCCCCTCCCTGTACCCCTTCCCTTTAACCTCTATCTGTACCCCCTCCCTATACACCCTCCCTGTACCCCTTCCCTGTACCCCCCTCCCTGTACACCCTCCCTGTACCCCTTCCCTGTACCCCCCTCCCTGTACCCCCTCCCTGTACCCCTTCCCTGTACCCCTCTATCTGTACCCCCTCTATCTGTACCCCCTCCCTGTACCCCTCTATCTGCACCCCCTCCCTGTACCCCCTCCCTGTACCCCCTCCCTGTACCCCCTCCCTATACCCCCACCCTGTACCCCCTCCCTGTACCCCCTCCCTGTACCCCTCTATCTGTACCCCCTCCCTGTACCCCTCTATCTGTACCCCCTCCCTGTACCCCCTCCCTGTACCCCCTCCCTGTACCTCCTCCCTGTACCCCCTCCCTGTACCCCCTCCCTGTACCCCCTCCCTGTACCCCCTCCCTGTACCCCCTCCCTGTACCCCCTCCCTGTACCTCCTCCCTGTACCCCCTCCCTGTACCCCCTCCCTGTACCCCCTCCCTGTACCTCCTCCCTGTACCCCCTCCCTGTACCCCCTCCCTGTACCCCCTCCCTGTACACCCTCCCTGTACCCCTCTATCTGTACCCCCTCCCTGTACCCCCTCCCTGTACCCCCTCCCTGTACCTCCTCCCTGTACCCCCTCCCTGTACCCCCTCCCTGTACCCCTCTATCTGTACCCCCTCCCTGTACCCCCTCCCTGTACCTCCTCCCTGTACCCCCTCCCTGTACCCCCTCCCTGTACCCCCTCCCTGTACCCCTCTATCCGTGGGTTCCAGGTGCTGCCTTGCTAATTAATTCACGGAGAGAAGTTTTCCGTGTTGTGCTTTCCTCTTCCTCCTTTTCAAACGGCCGCCACTCCTCCATCGCCAGGTCTGATCAAAACAGAGACGTGCGGGGCCGCGGGGGCCCACAGCGAGGGCCTCTGCGCCGCCGAACGCACCCCGACCCGACCCAAAGCCAGCGACAAGGTCACCCTGGGCTCCCACGGCAACTCTGCGTTCCAGCCAATCACGGCGAGCTGTAAGATCGTCCCCCAGGCACAGTCGCCCCCCCCCGCCGAGGCGCCCAGCAGGTCCTTCCAGCCAATCACCATGAGCTGCAAAATTGTGTCGGGTAATTATCTCCACCTGGCCCAACGTTTTTCTTTTTGTCTTTGCTTTACTTCCTCTAACTTGTCGTTTCGTACAGCAGCGGTACAAGCAGTCAAAGTGGCAGTTGGAACAGCCTTCCAGTTCATTTGCATGGCGAACAATGACTTTGATTTAGATTTCCTTATCAATTTAGCATAGCTGGAGCAGAGGGAAGATCCTAACAGTACTTCTTCTCCCATTAATGACTTGTGACATAAATATGGAAATCAGTAACACTATAATATTCTGGCTGTTGTTTTCGCCTCTCCTATTCCTGTCATGTTTTTCCCCTATTTCAGTTGGCCTATTTATTTTCTTGTCATTGTCTCATAGTGTTACATCTTCTGCACTGCCCAGAGGGGAACATATCTAATAGAATAAATATATTTCATCAGTTCTTTTGAAGTCCGTGGACCATGGCGATTTGCATAACATGCAAATAAAAACTGCTGTGTATACAGATACAACTGTTCACAGTCTGTGTCCAGCCTTTTAAAGTTAGGCGAGGCAGATTTCGACAGTATCCAAACAAAAATAGATCTCAGCCCTCCCTTCAGGCCTTCCTCTAAAGCCTCTCCCACGAAACACACGGCTGGCTGGCTTTAGGAACGGGGTCCGCCTTGTGGAAGACTCGGGTCGTGCTCCATGAGCGCACGGGCATAGCGCCCGCAGGTAGACGGCTAGGTAGGCAGACAGACAGGTAAGCTGTCCAATCATTTCATTTGGGCTAAATGAAATGATTGGACAGCCTTATTACAGGCCTGTGACAGCCACAGATAACAGATTAAAAAAATATATCTATTATCAGAGCATTTGGTTTATTGATTGCTGTCGGGATGCATGAGTATTTCAACAAACATGAAAAACTCTTCTGAAATAAATTGCCTAGCCTAGCTTTATTTCAACTTTCCACATTATAAAGCATTTTTCGTTTCCTTTTTCTTTTTTTTCTCAGGCTCCCCTGTCTCCACCCCCAGCCACTCCCCACTACCCCGCACCCCCACCACCTCCACCCCCGTCCACAGCAAGCAGGGCTCCTCCACCATGCTCAACAACCCTTACATCATCGTCGACAAACCTGGCCACGCCCCTGCCACAGGTAACTCCGCCCCCACTGCGCCAGCAGGGCTGCCACTAAATTGGTTGCCTTTATATGTAACCTTTTGAACTCTGCTGTGCAATATAAATTATATAGTGGCTCACTTACGAAAGATGACATTGGCCAGCGATATTTTGCCTTTGGTCAGCTCCCCCAAGTTAAACTCAAAGTTGAACTTGCCTCTAACATTAGTAAGAAAGCTTGCACACTAAGCTTTTCCCCTGAAGTCCCTGGTCGACGCTACCACACAGAATGGTCGCGAAAGCTGTGCAGTTGCCATATTAAACACAAGATTGCTTTTGACACAAAGTAATGTAGCTGTCAAGAGGAGTGAATGTGGCTGTGGAGAGCAGGACAGGGGCTGGGTCACTGTTGCCCTTGTCAGTCCAAGTAAATGATTTAGGGTTTCATGCGCAAAGATATTGATTACAGCTATTTTGTGACACATCATTTTTGTATTCAATTGTTTTGGCTTTTCTTTTGTGTATGGAAACATACATTAGTGACATGCTTTATCTATAATTCTGGATGAAGTTCATGCTCTCAATATCGTATATTAACAAACACTATATATTATGCTAATCAATATATTATGCACGTTTGTTAATATAATATAGAAAAGGGTTTTGAATATTGGTAATCTTCAGTGAATGGAAGTATTGTTCAGACCCTGAAGCCTAGTCCTAGTTGGTAGAAACAGGTGCCAATATATGATATAACGGTGTGTGTGTCCACTGCCTTGAGCCCTGACATCACTTCCTGTGTCCTTGCGGCACACAGGAAGTAGTGCCACTTGGGATGTGAACGGTGATCTCCCAGCCGCCCCCGTGGAGTGCAGAGAAGAGTGGCTGTTTCTGAAAGTCTGTGTGCACTCGCACAGATGACGAATCACATTCAGAGTGCTTGTCTTGCTTCCACACACCCACGTGTACTGACACGTGCACTCGCACACAAAAGCACCCGACATTTTCTCATCCCTCACATTTGCGCCTCATGGCGCTACTGTGTATACACTCTATATGCACTCTATATACACTCTATATACACTCTGTATACACTCTATATACACTCTTTTTTTGCATTTTGATGCATATTCTGAAAAGCAACCCGATGTTAGTTATGAACATCTGGGGATAAGTGGTACAGTCCTGATTTCCCAATTCAGACACTCACAGATAATGTAACAGTAAGGCAATTGATTCATTGCTGTGAAGCGACAGGCACGTTTATACTAAGTCGTTTTAATTGCTGTATGTCTTAAGACCTGCGTCTACGTCCCTCGCTCTGGCATCATGACACCTGGTGAGCACGTAGCACGTTGTTCTCTGACCAGCGTCACCATGGTTACCAGGCTAAGCTGGGGTCCAGGGCTGGATGTGCTGCTCTATGTTCCTGGTGTCAACGATGCGTGAATACCGCTGTGGTCTGGGGTATTAGAAAAGACCAGATGGTGATTCAACCTGCTGTCGCTGTAGGCGTGGAGCGACCCTGTGTTCAGTTCCTCTTCATCCGGCCTTCCTGCCTCTCTTCACGGTCCTGTCCGCGACGGGCCAAAAGCCCATTCAGAAAGAAGGAACGGATATAAATAAAGAAAAATGATCTATTCCTTAACACGCACTCATGTCAACCACCAGCCAATTCACGTTGCCATCAAAACCTTTTCCTACAAACTGAGACAGCAATTTTTGAGCAGACAAATTGACGTGCATTTTTCCTGGACCTTTGGAAGTCCAGATCCTAAAGAAGTCCTACTGCCTAAATTAATGTTTCTATTTGCACCTACGTTTCTCTGTGTGCCCCTCACTTTTTATACTTAAAGTGATGGACTACAGGATCTGAAAATGTAAAACAACCAAACATATCACAAAGGGGTGTATCACCTACACACCTACCGAATATCTTGTCCGGAAAATCTCACAAAGTATTGATATGCATCTCTAAGGCAGCTAAGATTTTGTGTAGTTTGTACCGTAGCTTCATTCAGCTGCACTATTGCCATAATGTGAGTGTACGGTAATTGGTTACACACACACACACACACACACACACACACACACACACACACACACACACACACACACACACACACACACACACACACACACACACACACACACACACACACACACACACACACACACACACACACACACACACACACACACCTTCCTCTTCGTGCCTCTGGTTTGCCAAACCGGCCCACCTTCCTCCCACACAAGCTCTTTCCAGAGGGCTCCAGCAGAACCAGTCAGGCCAGAGAGCCCTTGGGTGGGGCGTGGGTGTCGGTGCTGGCTCACCAGCACTGTGTTTTAACATTGTTCCCAAACACAGTGCCAGGAGGGGTGTTAACGGTTCACTAGGTAAAGCATTTAGGCTGATTAGAGATCTGCTTGTCAAGTCAATGCGTTGCTGTCTAAACGGCACACGGAAACCATAATATCATCTGCTATTTGGGTATTTATTTTACTATTTCCTCATTTAGCAAACGCTTTGTCTGAAAGGGGGACTTGCGATGAATTCAGATGCATGCATCAGGTTGCAGGTATGGTCAGGCATCTTGCTCAGGGAGGCCTAGGACATGGGAATCGATCACAGAACCAACCACTAAATGATTTTCCTCTGCCTGTGTGTTCTCCTCCTCCCCCCCCCCCCCACAGTGGGCCCCTCTACCAAGCAGTCCGTCAGCCAGGGCCCCCGCGCTCCGGCACCCAAAGTTCACGCCACCGGCGGCTTCCTGTCCTCGGGAATGAAGGTGAGCTGCCACCGAAACAGTTGAAGACATCAGTTACTAAATATGTGCAATGTAAATGCCCCCGTGCAGCAGTGGTTGAGTTCTCCTGTTGGCACATTCAAAGTCTCTTGCCCTCCCTCTCTCTTGCAAGCGGTGTGGTATTAATAGTTTTGCACTGTGCTATCTTCAGCTGTGTGTGTGTGTGTGTGTGTCTTGGCAAGCTCTTTAACTGGGACATCACTCTGAAGACACGACGGGAGGGGGGCGAGAGAGGGGTACATGCAAAAAGATTCAATTGCGTTCTCACAGATAGGCTGTTCAAGCCCTGCAGTAAAGCAAAAACCCTCACACTCGCGCCACCTCGTCTTCAAGAAAACGTGTGTGGGGGGGGGGGGGCAGGGTTCAGCTGCTTTTCTCTGCTCTGGGGCTTAGTCGCAGCGTTGTCCTGTGTGAACCTCAGAGTGCTACACTGCTGCTGGAACTTCTGAGAGTGATTAAAAACCAGCAGCTAAATTAGGATGTTGACTTTGAGCAAGAACTGCACCAGGCACCGAGTTTAGTGCTCCATGCATAGATACGTCCCCCTGCAGATGTACAGAGGGAAAAACGCCATAGATCTAATCTAGAGCGTGTGAAGGGGTTTTCATTGCTGAAGTGGTGGGTGAATGTGTGATCATCTAAAGGATGATGGGGTTGTCATTGCTGTAGTGGTGGGTGAATGTGTGATCATCTAAAGGATGATGGGGTTGTCATTGCTGTAGTGGTGGGTGAATGTGTGATCATCTAGAGGATGATGGGGTTGTCATTGCTGTAGTGGTGGGTGAATGTGTGATCATCTAGAGGATGATGGGGTTGTCATTGCTGTAGTGGTGGGTGAATGTGTGATCATCTAGAGCGTGTGAAGGGGTTTTCGTTGCGGCTCGGCCTTGCTTCGTCCTCATGTGCTCTGGTGCTTTATTTGTCCTTTTTGAAGGTAATAATCAAGCAGGAGCCGGGCGAAGTTTCCACTCAGCAGCAGATGGTTTCCACGGCAACCGCCCAGCAGCAGCAGTCGGTTGCCACGGCGGCGCACCAGTTTGTCGCAGTGAAGGGCGGTCATGTCGTCTCCATGTCTCCCCAGAAACCGGCGGGAGGGGCCACCGCGGCCGTGACAAGCAAGGTGTGACACACACACGCGCACGCACGCACACACACACACACACACACACACACACACACACACAACACACACACACACACACACTCGATATGTCTTTGGTGCTCAATAGCACTATAAAGCCTACTTTGAACTCTGTTTTCCTTGCGCTTCCTTCCGCTAGATGCTGGGCATCCCTGTCAGCTCTGCCCTCCAGTCTGCAGTGAAACAGGTGGCCATCAGCAGCGGGCAGATTCTGGTCGCCAAGGGGAACCCCTCCAGCTCCAAGGGGATGGCCGGCAAGCAGGTGGTGGCCCAGGGCGTGGCCAAGGCCATCGTCAGCGGGGCGGGCGGTGTGGCTGGTCAGCAGGTTTCCACCAAGACCGCCGGCGGATCGGGAAGTGGAAAGGGCGGAGGTCAGGGTTCAAGCGGGATCCATTAGCCTGGGGTTTAGGAGCACAGTCGGGCTTTGTTGATTGTCCTGTCACTTTCCGCACGAGGGAACTGAATGAAACGTAGTGTGGGGCTGAGGTGTCGACTCCCGGTCAAAAGGGCTGGCTCCCAAGATGCCCTAACCCCTGCATGCTCAGCAATGTACCTCAAAACCCCGAGCAAACCTCGGTTGCTTTCGATACCAGCATGCGCTCGATGAGTTTGACCCAATCCAATATTACATGTGACGCATGCTGTTGTTTTATTTATTCACGGGAAAATGTGCTGTGGTGTTTTGTGCGTGCGTGTGGTCCTCAGTGATGGCCACTCTCCAGCTGCCTGCCAACAACCTGGCCAACCTGGCCAACCTGCCCCCCGGGACCAAGCTGTACCTAACCACCAACAGCAAGAACCCCTCTGGGAAGGGCAAGCTGCTGCTCATCCCCCAGGGGGCCATCCTCCGCGCCTCCAACTCAGCAGGTACCGGCCTGCCTCCCTGGGGAGGGACTTATCCTCGGTGTTGTGTTGCTAAGGTGGCCGTGGCTCCAAATGAAGCAGGTCTCGTCGTCCCGGGACAATATAAATGGCAGCTGGGACGCAGAGATACGGGGTCTGGGACAGTAGAGAAATAGTGTTTTCTAAAGGTCCTTTCCCATCAGGCCCATAAACGTCATGAAAAGGCGAGAGACACTGCAGCATTTTCTGATAAAATAAATTGCGCTTGGACATAGGACAGGTTGTCCAGGTCTGTTTGATTGTCCAGGTCTGACAGCTTGTCCAGGTCTGACAGCTTGTCCAGGTCTGACAGCTTGTCCAGGTCTGACAGCTTGTCCAGGTCTGACAGCTTGTCCAGGTCTGACAGCTTGTCCAGGTCTGACACATTGTCCAGGTCTGACACATTGTCCAGGTCTGACACATTGTCCAGGTCTGACACATTGTCCAGGTCTGACAGCTTGTCCAGGTCTGACAGCTTGTCCAGGTCTGACACATTGTCCAGGTCTGACACATTGTCCAGGTCTGACAGCTTGTCCAGGTCTGACAGCTTGTCCAGGTCTGACACATTGTCCAGGTCTGACAGCTTGTCCAGGTCTGACAGCTTGTCCAGGTCTGACAGCTTGTCCAGGTCTGACACATTGTCCAGGTCTGACACATTGTCCAGGTCTGACAGCTTGTCCAGGTCTGACACATTGTCCAGGTCTGACACATTGTCCAGGTCTGACAGCTTGTCCAGGTCTGACACATTGTCCAGGTCTGACACATTGTCCAGGTCTGACACATTGTCCAGGTCTGACACATTGTCCAGGTCTGTTGAGTCAACCCTCAACAGAATTGGAAGTTTTGAAGGTGATGCTGGAAATGACCTCACGCCCACATCCACAGATTAAACTTGCTTCACGACCCATCACAACCTTTTGAAACTAACGGAAGATATAAGAACCAACCCTATTTGGATCCAGTTAGATGGCAAATGTTTCTTTACCTATTAACTACCTTTCGTACCGCACCATTTCAAAACAACATTGGTATGTGACCCAGTGTTTCAATCAGTTACCAGTTCCCCAGTAAACACCTTGAGGGATGCGAGCTGGCCTGGAATCCTGGGGCTGCTAAACAGCAGGCATCCTCACTGGTGAACTGGTTTTGGAGTCTACATGTTTCTGGAGTCAACATGTGCCACGGTGAAATCGGCCAATTTTGAATTAAATGGATCGTATTAATGCCTTGAGTAAGTTTTAACGTGACTAGTCTCATGGGTGTTGTTTGTTTTACTCGTTTGTGTGGTGTGCGTGTGCGTGTTTGTGTGTGGTGTGCTGCGTGTGCGTGTGTGGTGTGTGTGTGTGTGTGCGTGTTTCCTGTATCTTAGGCCAGCAGTCCCACAGCAGCTCGTCTACAGGCACAGGAGGATCGCACACCCCCTCCTCTTCCTCCTCTTCCTCTACCTCCAGTAGCCTGCCGTCAAACCTCTCGTACACGTCATACATCCTCAAGCAGACCCCTCAGGTACACGCACGCACGCGCGCGCACGCGCACGCGCACACACACACACACACACACACACACACACACACACACACACACACACACACACACACACACACACACACACACACACACACACACACACACACACACACACACACACACACACACACACACACTAACCCATTGGCCTAATGCCTTAGGCAATAAAAAGGAGCAGTAGGCAATATTTCTGTAAATAATTCAAAACAGTTATCTGTTATGAGCAGTTATATGTAAATCTGATACGCCAATAAAAAAACTAAATCTTAAGAGTGCCTTTTGACTGTGTAGTAGGCTGTCAAAAATGGTTCAACTCACCGGCCAAAAACAACCAATCAGGGCTGTTTTTATAGCTACCAATCAGGAAAATGATCTACAGAGTGAAGTTCCTGGTTGTCTGCCTTTCTCTGACCAACTATGCTAATCTGCCTGTGCACGATTGGTCATAGTTTAGTAGGAGGGTTTTAGGGCGGGGGGGTGTTTTTTTGGTCTTTTCAAATTCTTGTCCGTTAGTGGAACTTCATCTAAATCTTGGCTACTGCTCCTTTAACCTTGCTTAAGACTCAACACTTTGCATCACATATCTTGTATGCCGTTTAGAGAGTATTTTCTACAAAGGGGGTTGTTTGAACTGGGACTGTTTTTTACATCCTGAGTGGTACGGTGGAGTGTGGCATGTTAAATACAGCGGCATTGATTCAGCAGTCAGCTTTTGGAACAATGCTGTTTGCTTTGAAGCCAGCCAAATACGAAGGAGCTGCAGCCCTGCTGACTTTCACTGGGTCAGATGCATTTCTTGTTTTATTTCTACACGGCCTATACTTCTCCACTTTTACATTTGCTCTGTCTGTGTCATGGTTAGCCAGCTTTTTAAAAAGGAGCGTTGAATGAGATTGTTGGCAGACAGTTGGTAGACGTTGTGTCATTTGAGGGCCATTCAACTGTGGATCAAAGTAGTGTGCCAAACACTTGTCTCAAAGACAAGTGTCAAAGCCTCAAAGCTCATCGATAAATAGCTTGGTGCCCAATCTAAAAGTCTTGTTTCTCCCAGGGGACCTTTTTGGTTGGCCAGCCAGCGCAGGGATCGGGGAAGCAGGGGGGGTCCAGCTCCTCGACCTCCTCGACCTCCTCGACCTCCCCGGCCACCCAGCAGGCCGGCCGGGTGATCGCCAGACAGAAGGCCGCCATCTTGGCCCAGGTGTGTGTCTGTCTGGGTGTGTGGAGGGAGATAAGATGGCACCGTCCTTGTTAAGGTTTCCAATGTCCGTTGTATCTTTTGTGTTCATGCGGCCATGCGTCAGTCCTGCGTGCTACTAATAGCTTAGTAACGTCTTACTCAACTACAGAGCTGACATTTTGTATGAGTTTAGCTCACACTTTTGAATTTTAGCTGCTACGACGGTGGCAGCTCACTTTGGCTTGATTATTACTTTTAATGAACATCGATTTTGGCCATGGATCAATATGTAATTTTATCCATGTCAGCTCACAGTGCCCAAAAGGAAAACAGCGTCCGGTTTCTCTCTCGCTCTATATATTTCAGTTTCCCCTGGCTTCAGCCACGCTTCTCCCAGCGGGAGAGTTGTTATCGTGTCCTCAGATAGCCTACCTGCTTATTAACAGTTTTGCTGTGTGATGACACATTTATTTTGAGCACAGCGCCTTTTTCCCCGCCTGTAGCCAAGTTGAAACCTATCATACACATTGTTCTGTTTTATCCTGCAGCACCGCAGGCTGAGCTGTAGACGACTCAATTTAGAATAAACCAACAATACTTGGTGTTATTAAGTATTATATACGTGTGTGTGTGTGTGTGTCCTCCAAGCCTTAGGAACCACTGGTGTAGTCCTGGCTTCCCTCTGAGGTGCCTAGCTGGAGGCGGTCTCTTCATCATTTTGCCTAACTCTTTTTGTCTTAAATATAACTTAATCTCTGGTGGTCCCCCCGCCATCTGCCCCCTCCCAGGGACCTTTGCCTTGGCTGCTAATACATTGGCTAGCTAATGCATGTCCGCTGTTGTCTTCATTCAGCTGAGGTTTGGCCCGTGGGACGTGAATGGCCGTTTTTAGGGGATGTGCACGGTGAGGTTTTTCATGGACGCGATGGCACTTTGATGGGTGCTGACCTACATGCACAGATGGATTAAAACCCACCTGGGGATTGTATTGATTCACTGTGGTTTGAGGTCAACGCTGCGTCACTGGCCTCCCAGGCAGCCCTGGTCTGAGGTCCACTCGGCCCCTCGTCGTCTCCCCATTCAAACACTGACTCAGCACCTCCTCTCCCGCGTGATTGGCAGGTGGTGGGCGGCGCCCAGGGCTCCCAGGTGAAGCTGTCGGACGGCTCCGTGAAGTCGGCCTCAGCGGCGGCAGGCCCCCTGTCCAAGCCGGGGACCACCACCTTGAGGATGGCGGGCGGGGTCATCACCGCCGCAAGCTCCACCCCCAGCTCTGTCAGTACCGCCACGGCAGCCGACCAGCCGCAGGCTAGTGTGACTGCTCTCGCTCTCTTGCTCTCTCTCTCTCGCTCGCTCGCCCTCTCCCTCTCCCCCCCCTCTCTCTCTCTCTCCCTCGCTCTCTCACTCTCTCTCTCTCTCTCGCTCTCCCCCTCTCTCTCTCTTTCTGTCTCTCTCTCTCTCTCTCTCTCCCTCGCTCTCTCACTCTCTCTCTCTCTCTCGCTCTCCCCCTCTCTCTCTCTTTCTGTCTCTCTCTCTCTCTCTCGCTCTCTCCTACCCACAAGTCCTTCTGTTGTTTGGTGAAATGAACAGATGAGATGGAGCCCATCCAGGGTGAAACTGCCGTCAGACTATTAAATCACCAAACACACACACATTTTAAAGCGTTTCAATAATGCCTAACTGTTCTAGTTTGGCATTGCAATATTCAGTGGAAGGTTAAACTGCCATCTATTATGTGCCGTCAGATTAGTTGCACACAATCATTAATTTTCCGTCCCTGCCAATGCTGTGAAATCAGCTCGACTGCTCCCTGAACATCTATCTGTTGCTCCGTCACATTTTCTTTGCTTGAATGTGTTCAATAGTAGCTAGTAGGGCTGGGTGTCTTGATACTTTTAATGTGTCTAATGATTATATGTGAAACATGCCAGTAAAGCGATTCCATTCATCAATCCCTATGCACACATGTGGTATATTGCCCTTTCTGCATCTGCCTTTTGGGAGTGAATGTTGGGCGACATCGTACTTTGTCGTCTCATGTTGTCTGTTAACGTGATGTCTTCTGAAGCAATCCTAATGGCTGGCTTCGTTTTGCCCCCCACGCGCCTGGAAAATAGAATGGGTGTCTGAAATGGGGTTTAATCATAGAAACAGAGTACGAACGTTTGACTAGAACTGGCTGAAATGTTCAGAGTAAAAAGAGTGCCGCTGCCATCACTGATGTCTTTTCGTTCAATTCCGATTGCTTTGGATGCAGAGATGATTACATTCAGCCAGAAACGCTTTCATGGTGGAACTTGGAGCAGGGTGCAGAAGACAAGAAGTTGCTGAAGGGGTGTCTGTGTCTGTTGAGGGCTAAGTATTTAGATGTCTAGTAGGTCGTCTTGGTAGGTGATCGAACGCAAATGGAGTAGGAGCTGAAATCGAATCTGTTCAACCAGACCATGTCTGGCATCCGTTTGAAGTAGTTATGGTAGTAATATGACTGTACCTGCAACTTACTATGGAACTACACTCTAGGCTAGTTTTCCAGTCAACTGCAAACCACTTGTGTTCCCTTTTGACTGACTTTGACAAACCAGATGGAGGAACTCCCGTTCCCAAATATTTGACATGGTTTTGATGTACAAAGTAGTACTATGACTTCAATGTAATGACTGATGCGGTCGAAGCACTAAAGTCAAAGTGTTGCACAGATCTCTCTCTCCATTGATCTTCCTGAAGCCTGTGACACAGTCCATCATATAATGAGAGACTGCTGCGTATAGGACTGTGCCAGGGGTTGGTTCGTTGGTACATCGCCTGACCTGACGCGGCTGGGTAGCTGTAGCTTCTCAGGTGCTGCGTATAGGACTGTGCCAGGGGTTGGTTCGTTGGTACATCGCCTGACCTGACGCGGCTGGGTAGCTGTAGCTTCTCAGGTGCTGCATATAGGACTGTGCCAGGGGTTGGTTCGTTGCATGAGGTTTACCTCATAAGTTCAGTTTTGGGCCCAGCCCTTTTTCTTTTTTATACATACTATATTTCATTGAGTTTCTGATGCTGCGGTTCCTGCTTATGCTAATGACACCGTTGTGCAGTGCTGTGTCAGCACTGTTGCATTAGCCTTTAAATCTTTGCCGTTTGCATTTACTATCCTTTGCTATATTTATTAGGATGTCATGTCTTCACCAGCTAAAAATTGTGCTGAATGCGGCAAAAAAACTAGAAACAAGATTCACAATATGAAGGGAGGCACAGTAATAAGTCACAGTAAGGGGCTATCTGAGCAGTGTGTTTGACACCGACCCATCTTATAAGTATTATACTGACCATCTAATAAAAAAATAAAAATAAGTAGCTGAAATTGAATTTAAATCTCGCCTGTCCGTTCTTGAGCTGAACATGTCGGACACAGTCTATCAGGGAGTCCCCCTGAGATTCATAGCTGGGGGTGAAGCTCTCACGCAGCGCTGCACACACTATCCCTGGTCGTCTGTTGTGCCCGGGCCGCCTGCCTGCCACCACTCGTGTGTATCGGCCGTCACTGGTTCCCTGTCATACGTCTGTCCAGCCGTGGCCTGCTTTCTGCTCACCTAATGTGTGTGTGTGTGTGTGTGTGTGTGTGTGTGTGTGTGTGTGTGTGTGGGGGGGTGTGTAGTGGCTTTGTTAGACTCCTACGCTAAATTGCATCTCCCCCCCCCCCCCCCCCCCCCCCCCCCCGGCAGGCTTTCTAATTACATATTTTTATGGTTACTTTACTGTACATTTCACTTTTTATATCCTGCTTATATTTGATTCCGTGCTCCGTTTATGAATTTGTTACCGCAGTCGTTGATCAATATTTCAATGGAAGTCTCTTTGCAGTCTGCACAGCTAGAACGAGAGCTCCAGTGCACAGAGCAGCTGGCAATGCACGTCTGGTCTCTGCAACACACCCACCAAACCCCATCGATATGCGACCTATCCTTACTACCACTGGGACTTTTGAGTGCATTTGTTGTTCTTTTTTGTACGTTTTAGTGTTAGTTTGTTCTAAAGGTGGCAGGTTTGAGTTCAGAGACCCCCTAGAGTTCTTAGAGCAATGGGTCGTTGTTTTCATCCATCTCCCTGCTGCAGAATATCGCCTCTTTTTTTTTATGAAAGCACATTTTCAAAGTTCATATTTAAGCGCTGATTAAATGGCACTTTCTGATTTAAAACGGCACATTAGACGATTCTCAAAACTGGCGTGTACAGCACTCCGTGTTAAATGAAACACTTTTCATTCTGCTGCTAATGGTCCCTCCTTATAACGTAATACTTGTATTTATAAAATGTATGATGTGTAACAATACCAAGGAGACCGTCCAACCCTTTGTCACCGTGTTCAAGGCTTGTTACATCTCCGCTAAGGATTAGCGTTTGGAGAGCATTTCCGGTCAGAATAAGAAAGTACACCGACGGGAGGGTTTAATAATAACAATAATGTCTTCATTAAACCCTGCTGAAACGATCTAGTCGCTAAACGTTCTACTGCAGTATAAAAGCGCTTGTTGTATCCAGTGTGCTTTATCAGCAGGAAGGCTGTCCTCTTCAGCCCTTATTACTGGGGAAATATGTCTGACATTACAGTTGGAAATCTGGAGGATTTGTGTTTTAGTTGATGACTGCACCCCTCCAAGCAGAAAAATAGGCAGGCTTTGAATGGATGCTGCATATGTCTGGTGGCCCCACCTGGGCATCACGCGAGGAGCCGTACACATTAGCTAGTGATTAAAGCTTTGCTCTATTTGGCTTTGCCTCATTAAGCCCAGATATGCAGCGGCACCAAATGCCGTTCCATGGGCGCGGTGGGCTCTGTCACAGACACAACCCCGTCACACGCAGTAGAAAGACGCTCAGTGACATGGACCTTTTTAAAAGAAATCTATGAAAATATTGAAATATTCTAGGAATTTTGTGGACAGTTGAACAAATAAATATTGAGCTCTTGCAGTGTGGAAATGCAAGGCCTCTTGGCACGTACCCCCCTGACCATGTTAATTGGGGGTGTTGGGGTGCTGCCAGTGGGAGACTTCATTGTCTTGGACAGAATTCCATAAACCCAGTGACCTTAAGCGTCTCGCTATGGGAACCGTTCTGAGAGGAAATGGGGGAGCTTGTGTAAACTGAGAACAGGAACAGTTCCACTACACAACGTGCAACCTTTTGAATAAAACCAGGTTTTGTGTGCGTTGGTGATGTTGATAATGATGCTTTCATTGTAGTTTCAAATTAAACTGTTGCAAACTAGGAAACTGTTGCCAAGTCATTGGCTGCATAAATGCTCAGTAGTTGCTCCATACTTGTGTTCACCTCGCTGATGAACGGTCAACTCACAGTTCAACACCCGTTAGTTCAACACCCGTTAGTTCAACACCCGTTAGTTCAACACCCGTTAGTTCAACACCCGTTAGTTCAACACCCGTTAGTTCAACACCCGTTAGTTCAACACCCCAACCTCGAGCGCGGGGGGGGCTCCTCGGCACCAGTGTTGTGGTGCAGTCGGTCTGTACAGCAGTCTGTACAGCAGTCTGTACAGCAGTCTGTACAGCAGTCTGTACAGCAGTCTGTACAGCAGTCTGTACAGCAGTCGGTACAGCGGTCTGTACAGCAGTCGGTACAGCGGTCTGTACAGCAGTCTGTACAGCAGTCTGTACAGCGGTCTGTACAGCAGTCGGTACAGCAGTCTGTACAGCAGTCTGTACAGCGGTCTGTACAGCAGTCGGTACAGCGGTCTGTATGCTGACGGCTGTGTGCGGTGCTTTCTCCCTGCAGACTGCGGAGGTCACCAGGCCGACGCCCCAGCAGCACCACCCCGTCCTGATGGCGGCCAACCAGGCGGCGGTCATCAACGCTGCCAAGAACGCCAGCGCAGCCGCTAGCTGCAGCCTGGCTAAGAGCGCCGCGGCCGCCCTGGTCAGAGCGGGCAGCGGTAAGGCCGCGGCGGGGGCTAGCGCGCTAACGGTGGCCAAGAGCATCGCCAACATGCCGGTCGTGGGTTTGCCCAAAGGGGCCAGCGTGGTGGGCGGCGGCAAAGCCCCTGGGACGTCATTGGTCAGTATGGCGGGAGGCGGGAAGACCAGTTCCACTCTGTCAGGTAGGTCCACCTCGTCGCTGGTGTGTGTTGGTTTAATGGTTTGCTTTATTAACCGAGATGTACCTTGATGGTTAAGCATGAACATTAGCGGAGACAACCCTTTTCAAACGGGGAAGGAGAACGAACCATTTGAAGTCTACTAGAAAGTGTTAGCCCATCTGCTATCGTTCCTCAGGCATGCTGAAGATCCACGCGGGGAGTTCAGGGGGGTCCCAGCAGACGGTCTTAAGCGGCCCCGCCAACCAGCTCAAGCCGCTGGCGGTGGGGCCCGGCGCCATGCAGTCCATACTCATGCCCGTTGGCAAAGGTGAGCGAGAGACAGTACCCCAGCCTGCCTCGTTGTCTCTCGACCGATGGGTCTTAAACTGTCGTATTCATGTTTGACGCTATATCCTAAGAAAATGAGAATAGTAGCTTTATTTCTTTTTATTGTGTTTTGTTGCTCAAATGATAACACACTGTTGAGCCTTCATGCGTGTGTGTGTGTCCTTTGTGTGTAGCCGTGTCAAAAGGCCCAGTCCTCAGTGCTCCTTCCTCTTCCTCCTCCACCATCACCCCTGGAGCAGCCGGGGCTGGAGCCTCCCCCAGTCCTGCCAGCCAGGCCCCCCTAGCGCTCACCCTGCCTCTGGCACAAGGTGAGAGGAGACGCCCCCCACACACCTTTCACTCCTCTCACTCTCTTCCTCCTCCCTGTTCAGCCCCCTCCCATCCTGACACATCCTCTCCTCCACCAGTATTGACATTCTCTCTCTCTCTCTCTCTCTCTCTCTCTCTCTCTCTCTCTCTCTCTCTCTCTCTCTCTCTCTCTCTCTCTCTCTCTCTCTCTCTCTGTCTCTGTCTCTGTCTCTCTCTCTCTCTCTCTCTGTCTCTCTCTCTCTCTCTCTCTCTCTCTCTCTCTCTCTCTCTCTCTCTCTCTCTCTCTCTCTCTCTCTCTCTCTCTCTCTCTCTCTGTCTCTCTCTGTCTCTCTCTCTCTCTCTCTCTCTCTCTCTCTCTCTCTCTCTCTCTCTCTCTCTCTCTCTCTCTCTCCCCCCTCCTACAGTTAAAACAGAGCCATGTGCGGCCACGCCCGTCACGTCCCCCGTTTCCTCCTCCGCCCCGACCCTCCTCCCGCCCGCCGGACCCCCCACCTCCACCGTGGTCGCCCCCACCTTCAAGACAGAGCAGGGGCCCGACACCTCGCTGCACCACCTCATCAAGTGAGGACCACGCAGACTCAAACACCTCAGGGAGGACCACACACACACACACCAGGGAGGACCACACACACACACACCAGGGAGGACCACACACACACACACCAGGGAGGACCACACACACACACCACAGGGAGGACCACACACACACACACACCACAGGGAGGACCACACACACACACACCAGGGAGGACCACACACACACACACCAGGGAGGACCACACACACACACACCAGGGAGGACCACACACACACACACCAGGGAGGACCACACACACACACACCAGGGAGGACCACACACACACACACCAGGGAGGACCACACACACACACACCAGGGAGGACCACACACACACACACCAGGGAGGACCACACACACACACACCAGGGAGGACCACACACACACACACCAGGGAGGACCACACACACACACACCAGGGAGGACCACACACACACACACACCAGGGAGGACCACACACACACACACCAGGGAGGACCACACACACACCACAGGGAGGACCACACACACACCACAGGGAGGACCACACACACACCACAGGGAGGACCACACACACACACACACCACAGGGAGGACCACACACACACACCCCAGGGAGGACCACGCACACACACACACCACAGGGAGGACCACACACACACACACACCACAGGGAGGACCACACACACACACACACCCCAGGGAGGACCACACACACACACACCAGGGAGGACCACACACACACACACACCACAGGGAGGACCACACACACACACACCAGGGAGGACCACACACACACACACACCACAGGGAGGACCACACACACACACACCATAGGGAGGACCACACACACACCCCAGGGAGGACCACACACACACCCACAGGGAGGACCACACACACACACACCACAGGGAGGACCTTGCACACGCAGACGCACAAACACCACACCACACCTCAGGGAGGACCACGCACACGCAGACGCACAAACACCACACCACACCTCAGGGAGGACCACGCACACGCAGACGCACAAACACCACACCACACCTCAGGGAGGACCACGCACACGCAGACGCACAAACACCACACCACACCTCAGGGAGGACCACGCACACGCAGACGCACAAACACCACACCACACCACAGGGAGGACCACACACACGCAGACGCACACACACCTCACCTCGCTGTCGCATCCTGATTGGATTGCCTGGGAAAGGCAGCTCACTAGGTTTTAGTGTTTTAATAATGGATAGTAAGAACGTGGTGCCTGCCTACACAGTGATGAGTCGTGACCGTAGCTCAGCCTCGGGGTGTGTGTGCCGGTTGTGTGACGGTGGTGTGCGTCGTGTGTGTGTCCTCAGCACGGAGCACACGGAGACCATGATGCAGCTGCTGACCGCCGTGGTCAAGAAGTTCCCGCTCATCGTGCCGGACAAAAGTATGTGCACGCTTTCAGCCATCTCCACGGCAACTAATGAGGGTGTGGCCCCGGCCGGTGTAACGGGTCCGTGTGTCTGTTTAGCGGAAGACTCCCATCCCTTCTGCGCCGCGTCGGAAGACCAGTACTACTCGTGGAACATCGGCAAGCGCCGCGCGTCGGAGGTGAGCGGGAGCACAGAGGGGGGGGTGGGGGGGGGGGGGGGGGGGGGGGGGGGGGTGCGTGGGTGTAGGCGTGTGTGGGTTATTAAGCATCAACGGTTAAGAATAAATGTACTATAAAGAAGTACTATTGAAGATTTCTTTATGGAAAGTAGGGCTACGTAATTTCAAGCTTTGGAAATGAGCTACGATTCTGAAGGTATATTTGAATAATTGAATAGCATTAACCAATGAAGTATCTTTCCCAGCTGAAGGGGATAACCTTGTAATTGTGTCTATTATACTGAATTCACATCCAGTTGTGTGTCTGTAAACCTGACGTGTGTGTGCGTGTGTGTGTGTGTGTGTAAACCTGACAGGTATGCAGGCTAAAATATTTTTATAGTATTCTTCCTCCCTTGTTTTGGGCAGTGAGCAGAAAAAGAGAGAAGGATTCCTATTGAAAAACGCTAAAACGGAACGTCGGATCTCAGTTCGTCTTTTCACACGTTGTACCGTTGCACACGGTGTACCGTTGCACACGGTGTACCTTTTCACACGGTGTACCGTTGCACACGTTGTACCGTTGCACACGTTGTACCGTTGCACAAGTTGTACCGTTGCACACGGTGTACCTTTTCACACGGTGTACCGTTGCACACGTTGTACCGTTGCACACGTTGTACCGTTGCACACGTTGTACCGTTGCACACGGTGTACCTTTTCACACGGTGTACCGTTGCACACGTTGTACACTCGTAAGCGCTGTGCTGCTCCTCTGTGGCTCAGCACAACGGGCTGGGGAGGGATTCACGTGTGGAGGACTCAAACCCTGTGTGACAGTAGCGGTGTCGCCTGTTATGAGTGTGTCTGGGCCCCAGCAGCCCTTGATTGGCAGTGGAAAATTGTATTGTCTTGCCCCCCCCCTCCCCCTCGTCTCTGTGTACCAGGGGCCGCGTGTGCAGTATTCAACCACATCGAATCAGCAGGCTTTCTGCTTGCCTTGTGGCGTTCCTGTTCCCATGCAGGGCAGATTTTCCATGCCCATGCCTCTGTTCATAACGGCTTCATCGCCAGGTTCCCTGTCTTCCTGTCCTGCCGCACCGCTCTCAGCCTCTGTTCATAACGGCTTCATCGCCAGGTTCCCTGTCTTCCTGTCCTGCCGCACCGCTCTCAGCCTCTGTTCATAACGGCTTCATCGCCAGGTTCCCTGTCTTCCTGTCCTGCCGCACCGCTCTCAGCCTCTGTTCATAACGGCTTCATCGCCAGGTTCCCTGTCTTCCTGTCCTGCCGCACCGCTCTCAGCCTCTGTTCCCTGACCTACACACGACCAGTTCATCATCCACTTCGTTTAAAAGCCATTATTCAAAGGACCAGGCGTTTTGGTGTGTGGCTTGTGTGGCGAGTGTGTTGCCTGAATGGCGTTTTGGTGTGTGGCTTGTGTTGCGAGTGTGTTGCCTGAATGGCGTTTTGGTGTGTGGATTGTGTTGCGAGTGTGTTGCCTGAATGGCGTTTTGGTGTGTGGATTGTGTAGCGAGTGTGTTGCCTGAATGGCGTTTTGGTGTGTGGATTGTGTGGCGAGTGTGTTGCCTGAATGGCGTTTTGGTGTGTGGATTGTGTGGCGAGTGTGTTGCCTGAATGGCGTTTTGGTGTGTGGCTTGTGTGGCGAGTGTGTTGCCTGAATGGCGTTTTGGTGTGTGGCTTGTGTTGCGAGTGTGTTGCCTGAATGGCGTTTTGGTGTGTGGATTGTGTTGCGAGTGTGTTGCCTGAATGGCGTTTTGGTGTGTGGATTGTGTAGCGAGTGTGTTGCCTGAATGGCGTTTTGGTGTGTGGATTGTGTGGCGAGTGTGTTGCCTGAATGGCGTTTTGGTGTGTGGCTTGTGTTGCGAGTGTGTTGCCTGAATGGCGTTTCGGTGTGTGGCTTGTGTTGCGAGTGTGTTGCCTGAATGGCGTTTCGGTGTGTGGCTTGTGTTGCGAGTGTGTTGCCTGAATGGCGTTTTGGTGTGTGGATTGTGTGGCGAGTGTGTTGCCTGAACACACTATCTGTACTGTGTTTCAGCTCCAGCGGGCGGTGGCGGTGAAGAGGGTGGTCCAGGATGTGCTGGACCGCTCGCCCCGGCTCCAGGCCCTGACCCCGCCCAAGACCAGGGAGGTTGTCCAGTGGTGCCGGCAGAGGGGTTACACCCCGCCGGACCCCGAGCCCCAGCGCCGGGACGACGAGGAGTCCATGGAGGACATCCTCACCCAGATAGACAGCGAGCCCGGTGAGTCTCCAGCCGCTAGCGTTACAGGATAGACAGCCCGCTGAGTCTCCAGCCGCTAGCGTTACAGGATAGACAGCCCGCTGAGTCTCCAGCCGCTAGCGTTACAGGATAGACAGCCCGGTGAGTCTCCAGCCGCTAGCGTTACAGGATAGACAGCCCGCTGAGTCTCCAGCCGCTAGCGTTACAGGATAGACAGCCCGCTGAGTCTCCAGCCGCTAGCGTTACAGGATAGACAGCCCGGTGAGTCTCCAGCCGCTAGCGTTACAGGATAGACAGCCCGCTGAGTCTCCAGCCGCTAGCGTTACAGGATAGACAGCCCGCTGAGTCTCCAGCCGCTAGCGTTACAGGATAGACAGCCCGGTGAGTCTCCAGCCGCTAGCGTTACAGGATAGACAGCCCGGTGAGTCTCCAGCCGCTAGCGTTACAGGATAGACAGCCCGGTGAGTCTCCAGCCGCTAGCGTTACAGGATAGACAGCCCGCTGAGTCTCCAGCCGCTAGCGTTACAGGATAGACAGCCCGGTGAGTCTCCAGCCGCTAGCGTTACAGGATAGACAGCCCGCTGAGTCTCCAGCCGCTAGCGTTACAGGATAGACAGCCCGGTGAGTCTCCAGCCGCTAGCGTTACAGGATAGACAGCCCGCTGAGTCTCCAGCCGCTAGCGTTACAGGATAGACAGCCCGCTGAGTCTCCAGCCGCTAGCGTTACAGGATAGACAGCCCGCTGAGTCTCCAGCCGCTAGCGTTACAGCGTCTGTTAGTTTTTCACTTGGACTAAGGTGTCACAGAAATCAGCACTGTTGTCCCAAATCATCACCAAAATAAAACTAGAGTATCACCAGTAACGACTAAAGAGACTACTGCTGCGCTCAAATCCAGTACAAATAAAGATAAGATGTACAGAGTCGTGGTGAAAAGTCCAAATGGCTGTGAAATATTCCGGTTTTGTTCAGAATCAGAAAAGCTTTATTGCCAAGTACGCTTTTTAAACATACAAGGAATTTGTCTTGGTGATGTAGGTGCACGTCACGTTCTCTATTGCAGGTTAAACTGAACAAACAAAATAAATATAAATATATGTATAAATATATACACACAAATTGTTTTGTTCTATTGTTCAGTAAAGCACTTGCTTGTAACTTGCTTTCTAAAGGTGCTTTTCCAATAAAGTCATAATGGCTGGAAAAGATATGGGCTAAAGAATGGGATTGTGTCAGGAGCCCACCGTTTGTCCTAATGAGTGAGGAGCAGGCTAGTGTCAAGGCGCTCTCCCTGTGTTGCTTCTATTCACAGGTAGGGCAGGTAATTAGATGTCTGCTTGGGTGACAGGACTGCAGAGTTTGGTGACTCAACACCCTTGCATAAGACTACGACTCATCACTACCCACCCGTGATGTCTGTCTCTCTCTAGCTAGCTGTCTGTCTCTCCATCTCTCCAATACACCATGTTGCAGAGAGGGTAAAAACGAGGCCGTAGTTAAATCAGTGTTGCCTCCTGACGTTCTACAGAACCTCTTGAGTTTCTTTCTGACACCCACACATCAAACCAGCACGCATCCAGGAAGCAGATGTGGAAGCTTGCCCACATATATCACTTGCTAATAAATCTACATTTTTTCTCCCTCTTTCGCTACATTGCTCTCTCTCTACCTGTACCTCTCTTACTACCGCTACCTCTCTTTCTCTCTCACCCACTCACTCCCACTTCTCAATGTCCTCTTATTCTCTATTTCCACCCCTCACCTCCTTCCTTCTCTCCCTCCCTCGTTCTTTCTTTAATTCTTTCTTGCTTTCTCTTTCTCCCTCCCTCCCTCCTTCCCCCTGTGCCCTCCTTCCCCCTGTGCCCTCCTTCCCTCCCTCCCTCCCTCCCTCCCTCCTTCCCCCTGTGCCCTCCTTCCCTCCCTCCCTCCCTCCCTCCCTCCTTCCCCCTGTGCCCTCCCTCTCTCCCCCTGTGCCCTCTCCTCCCTCCCTCCCTCCCTCCTCCCCCCTGTGCCCTCCCTCTCTCCCCCTGTGCCCTCCCTCCCCCCGTGCCCTCCCTCCCCCCTCCCTCTCCCCCCCCCCCCCCCCCCCCCCCCCCCCTCCCCCCATGGTGCTGGTGTGCAGAGTGTCTGTGCACGCTGGGCAGCAGTGAGGAGCTCCTGCAGCGTCTGGAGCAGATGCAGGCGCTGCTGAAGAAGGAGCCAGAGGAGCCCGACAACGAGATCGTGGACATCGTCACGGTGACGCCGCCCTGCCACCGGCTCAAGGAGGTCAAGGAGGAGGAGCCAGAGGCGGACCCCGAGCCCAAGTTCTTCCTGGGCCCCTCCCCCTCGGCCCAGTTCGTCCACGAGACTGCGCAGCAGGTCAGCCGCAGGGTCCGGCTCGTTTTTGTTCAGTATTGTTCCAGTTTGACTCCTTCCGGTCGTCATGACCGCGCCCTCTTCCCTCAGATCGGCGTGCTCTTCAAGCCGGTGGAGGTGGAGAGGAACGTGTTCGCCCCGGTGGTGGAAGCCATGATCCTCAAGGTCCGTGTTGTGTCTGCCGTGAGGGAGAGTGGAGCCCTGACCTCGCCCCCACCTGCCCTCCGTCACCATGACGACACATCCATGATTATGCGTGACTACACCAAGACCCTGCATCACCTTGAACTGTGCACTGTGTGTGTGTGTGTGTGTGTGTGTGTGTGTGTGTGTGTGTGTGTCACTCCACAGGCGACGGAGCAATTTGCGAGTGACATCCTGAGAGAGGCGTTGGCGGGGGCGCATGCCAAGTCTCCCCAGAACAGGTGAGGTGTCGGTCGGTGTTGCCCTTCTCACGTGACGAAGCATCACAGCGTGGTCTAAGGCCCCTGTTAGCGGCTACCTGTCTGCCGCTGCTGTTTTGACAAGGGGACAGGATATATTACAACAAGTACTTCAATGATTTAAAGGACTTGAAGAGTACATTACTAGCATATTCTTTATTCGCTTAAAAATATCCCCTGCGGTGCGTCTCGTGCCCGGGTCATTCTCATTGGTCAAGCTGCTGAACCCTTGGTTCTCATTGGTCCTCGTATATGTCTCGCAGGGTTCCCAGAGAGATCAGCGCCAGTAACCTGCACCAGGCCGCCAGAAGCATCCCCACCTGTGACTTCCTCACCAACGTCCACATGGGCTACCTGTCCAAAGACGACTGAACCCCCAGACGCACACACAGCCCTTTTAACGTTAACCAGGACTCACAAAGACGCACACACAGCCCTTTCAACGTTAACCAGGACTCACAAAGACGCACACACAGCCGAAAGGTGTGCGTGTCCCACTTGATGCTGCTCAACAGCTGCGAAGATGTGAAACACTTGACAAACTGACAAAAGAAACACTGACTACAAAACCAGTTCCTAGTTGCTTAATGCCACTGCAGGGGGCGGGGTTATGTACCATGGAGGGCCAATCATGTGCATCTTTTCACCTCAACCAATCAGGGGCGCACAATAGACTTTAACGTTAACTGAGAAACGTACATAATAGAATCACTCAAAGCCGACTACTATGATGGGGATAAGGAGTTTGAATAAAAAGCTGCATAACCTTTGGCCCCCGTGGGCGACTTCACCTGCTTTATGGACATCAGACAAACACTAGCAGTACTGTATCCACTCATTGACTGTAAAAGGGCTCTGCTTTTCCTTTTCATAACTGCCACACAACATGGAACGATGTCACGTTACATGCTTAGAGTAGGTGAGTGCTGTTGTTTTAGTCCATTTACATAGGAAAGTGTTTTAGGGACGTGTGTCTTATACATTTGGATTTAATTTATTTGTCCTCCCTTCACGATCACACACATTATAGCAAGATTATGGTGGTGCAACGTGTGAAAGGTCTGTTCATTTACTGGCCAGCGATGTCAGTTGACAGCTGATAGAGATTATAGCTGAGAGCAGTTCCCAGCTAAGAATTATTGGCAGTTCCTAATGTAATATGGAGTTTAAGTAATATTGTTTTTCATGGGCAACCATTGATCTGGAATGATGAGCGTGTTATGGCACGCCTCATTTTCATCCGCACGATTCTAGAACCACCTCTCTGGCGTCCGTAGTTCCTGGATCTGGTGGGCTAGCGATGCTAGGAGTGTGATGAGTTGTCCCTGATAGGCCAGGGATGCTTGCACAGTGTTGGGTTTTTAAAACGGTAGCTTGCTCTATACGGAGTATTATCTGTCAAAAAGATAATGTCTACGCTTGTTAGCCTTCACTTGCAACACAGGCCTGATGGAAATATCACACATACCCAACGACACCCTCGGCTAAACAATATTATGAACTATTACTGAGGCTGCTGGCAAACTTCTGCAGTCCATGGAATAAGCCACTTAACTAGTCCTACTGTTAATGGTGTGTGTGTGTGTGTGTGTGTGTGTGTGTGTGTGTGTGTGTGTGTGTGTGTGTGTGTGTGTGTGTGTGTGTGTGTGTGTGTGTGTGTGTGTGTGTGTGTGTGTGTGTGTGTGTGTGTGTGTGTGTGTGTGTGTGTTCGTGTTCGTTCATGTCGACTCCACATAACTAATGAGGTTTGAAGGTCAGTGAAACAACTCATTTTTTTAAGTATTTTTAGCACCCTAATGTATCACCCATAACCTGTACCCAGTGTATACGATCAAGATCATTCAGATGAAGGCATTCTGACTCTTATTTTTATACTGATGTACCCCAGCGGTGATGTCCTAATGGTAATGTGTGTGTGTGTGTGTGCATCAGGTGATCAGTTGAGTATATGGCCCGTTGTATGTTGTTGCTGATGGTCGAGATCTTGGGGGGGGGGGGGGGTATTAATATTTGTATTACGTTAATATGTGAACGGGGGGAGCTTTGTGGTTTGGGCTGGGTGTTCGTCACATGTTTTGACCGAGTTTGTGTGGAAAATACCTGTGAAAAGGAACAGTGTATTTTCTTTCTTCTCATTTTTCAGTGCACAGCAAAAATCTAATCCGTATTCTTGTAATAAAAAAGTAAAAACCTCTTGTTAAAGGACGCGTTGTGTATTCAACTACACTCACTCACTATTACTATTTCTGTTGAAATTAGTTCAGATACGATGTAGGATTGTTGATGCTGGCTGAGGGACATGGATGTAAAAACTGTGAAAGCAGGGCATGCTGTGTATAGGAAACCTATCTCTATGAACGTTAAAAGGGACCATGGGATCTTGCTGAAGCTGGGACAATTGGTACAAGTTCTGCTTAAAATGTTGATTCGTGTAACGGTGTCCAAAACAATGGCAAAGATGGGAGATTTTGTCACATATAATTCCGTTTTATTTTTTTAACAACAGGTTTACAAAACCATAGACGGAACCGTACTTTTCCAAAAGTGTAAACTAATGAAATATAATTGAATATAACCGAAATATATTACATATTTTTCAGCTAATAAAATACTACCAGGTTTCTTGACACTAAAGTGCAACAAAGTGCATTGAGCATAAACACAAACTATGATGTATGCACTTTTTTTTTACTTTTCTTTTTTTTTACAGCAGATCAACCAACCATCCACGAGAAACAGACATTTACTCAATCAGGTGCACACACACACACACACACACACACACACACACACACACACACACACACACACACACACACACACACACACACACACACACACACACACACACACACACACAAGAACGACACACCTACACACTGAGTAGCCATGGAGTCGTGCACCAACAAAGCTGATGCAATGAAGAAAATGGATTTTATTTTTTTCCTCAAACTATTCCCTAACATGCATATTTAAATACCACAGACGGTAGTAGCAGAACATATCAGGAACGGATTTGCTTTTCATTCATTCTGTGCTGAATACTGAAGAGGCAACAGACTGCTACAGACCCCCAGACCCCCCCATCTGCACACACTAAACTGTCACAGCCTACATTCCCCCTTGCATAGATTTATTATGGTGTGGAATGAACCGAGGACATTTCTTCCTGGTTGGTGCCAGGGATTTCAGCCGGCCGAATGGCTAGTGCTCGTCGTTTATTGCGGTGTTTTTTTCTTTACTGGTCAGATGTCGAAGACTCCAGAGCCACTTTGGAAAAGGGCGGAGGGGTTCGGAGACAGCTTAGTCCTCACGAGACGGTCCTGGGAAAACACACAGAGGCAAGAGGTTCAGCGGAGCAGCGAGGTTAGCTGTGGGTCTGTGACGGCTGATGCATTTGTTGGTAAATAAAAAGCAGAACTAGAATCGTGACTATAGGACCTAGGAGATGATCACGCAGGAGACTGAGTGAAAATGAGGCCATCATCAAGACCATCATGTCTGATGTCTGACAACAGACATGCAGTGCTGCCTGGTGAACACTAGCTGCTTTAGTAGTAGTAGTAGTGTCTGGCGTTGTGGAACTGTGCTGATGGAATCTGTTTCCACACAACGCATGTGATCTGAATTACATCACAGAACTTTAGTGCGTTTCTTTTGTTTGTTGCCTCACTCCTTGTTGCAGAGCGGGGGGGGGGGGGGGGGGGGGGGGCAGTGGGCAGTGGGCAGTGTGCGTCATTTCTATTTGTATTTCTCATACTATAATTATACTATTCATATTAGGCTACTATTTAGGCTGTATCCCTCAGACTATATGGATCATAGAACTTTACCATTACTTTTGCAAATACATAATTACACAAATAACACTTCTTTGATTTCCTCTATATGTTTAAAATGACTTGACCAGTGCTTACTATTATTAGTAGTAAAATGTACATTATTCTACAAACTGCACTTATAATTTCCTTGTATGTATACATGTAGACTGTTGAATAAATGAGCCTAGTCTACATACTTTGCTGTAAAGACCAGTGATTCAGAATGAATCACTGATGATGATGATGATGATGATGAATTCAGCTGAATCTCAGTGTGACTACACACCATGCACCAGGAAGGTAGTTCCTGCAGTGTAACGTAAAGGTAATCTTTCAAGTTGCTGCGGGATTGTGTGTGTGTGTGTGTGTGTGTGTGTGTGTGTGTGTGTGTGTGTGTGTGTGTGTGCATATGTCTGTGTGTGTGTGTGTGTGTGTGTGTGTGTGTGTGAGAGCATGCACCATCTTATCTCCTCACACACACATACACACTCTTGTTTGTGCCCTTCCAGATCTTCCTGGGATGTTGCTGCAACATGCAGCAACATCCCATTTCAGCAGAGAGGCACATAAATCCATAATCTGTTACTCACTTTGTCTCTCTCCCCCCCCCCCTCCCCCCTTATAAATCTCTATCAGCATGTGTTTGGTCACATCTCTTTTTCCTCTCTCTCTCTCACTCTCATCCTTGCTCTCTATCGTTCTCTCTCTCTCTCTCTCTCTCTCTCTCTCCCGCTCTCTCGTCCCAGGCAGCGTGGGAAACGAGAGAGAGAGAGAGAGAGAGAGAGAGAGAGAGAGAGAGAGAGAGAGAGAGAGAGAGAGAGAGAGAGAGAGAGAGAGAGAGAGAGAGAGAGAGAGAGAGAGAGAGAGAGAGAGAGAGAGAGAGAGAGAGAGAGAGAGAGAGAGAGAGACGAGAGAGGCTCCCGGTGAAAAGAACAGAGAGAGGGGGGATAGGGGAGAAAGTGAGGGAGTGTGTGGAGCGAGGGAGAGCACAAAACAAAGAAAAAGCTGGTTGGGCTGGGGGGGGTGGGGGGGGGGGGGGTCTGAATCATGATGGGATGAAGGAGAGGAAGAAGATCCAGGATGCGTTTCACACGTCTTCTTCCTATGCATGTAAGCCGCGTTGCAGTCAGCAAAATCGACCCCTGGGGCGGCGGCATCACACGACCCATTTCCCAGTGCAAGGAGCGTTTCCTTGGACCGACTTCTCGGAGCACGTTTCCAAACGTAAGCCCTGTATCAACGGGCTTGCCGAGACACACTCAGAACAAAAAGTGCTGTGCCACTCGTTTTGTTGACCAAACGAGTGGCCTGTCCCAACCTCTCTCTGCCTGTCTACAACACACAGTGGTGATTACACAGTACAACACAGTGTGACTGTAAATCTGTCCGCCTGTGTTCTTTGTCAGGTGTTGAAATACACTGTTACTGGCTCTCATTTCACATCCCACAATCCCTTAGCATTTAGCGGATTAAAGGAAACACGCCAAGTTTCCCCAGAACAAAAGTATTTGTGGTGTTGGACCGATTTAGACTATTTATTCAATAAGTGTGAATTCAATCTGGCTAATTGTTCATAAGAGTAATGTGGTGTTAATCTTTGAAGCCTCAGCCCTTCCGTAATGGAAAGCTCATTGAGTTAGATTATTCAGGACATCATTGCTCTAACCTCAGGCGAGTCGAGCCAGCCTGCTGTGGTGCAATGTTAGCAGTTGTGTTCTTTTTAGAGCTGCATCAATAGAAACTTGTGCTGTGCCCTCACACGTGCACACGCACACACAATGGCAACCAAAGTGGTCTGTGACACACTGGTGGGGGAGTCCGTAATGAGTCTGCCCCGAAAAGGCTGCTGCTGTCTGGGGCCGATTATTTTAGCTCAGTGGCGGTTTACTAGCCTGGAATTAGTGGGACGCACTGACTGATGCACCCTTAACATTTGACTGCGTTAGCGGCAGGTTGGTGTAGTGAGAAAGGCATACAACTTCCTACTGAAAGGTACCAGGTTCGATCCCCAGCATCCATACTCAAGATGCTTAATGCACTATACCTCCTCCTGATTTACATGCAGCTGAAGTCACTCGTTGCTTTGGATTTAGCGTGCGCTGAATGACTGAATAATATAACAAAGTCATCAAATCGATGCATGTACTATTTTTATTTGAAGCGTACACGTTGAGAAACGGGGGTAAGGTTTGTAGCGTACTAACTGTGGTTCTGTTGATGTTGTCTGTAGAGAGCTAGGGTTCTACAGGTTTGTAGCGTACTAACTGTGGTTCTGTTGATGTTGTCTGTAGAGAGCTAGGGTTCTACAGGTTTGTAGCGTACTAACTGTGGTTCTGTTGATGTTGTCTGTAGAGAGCTGGGTTCTACAGGTTTGTAGCGTACTAACTGTGGTTCGGTTGATGTTGTCTGTAGAGAGCTAGGGTTCTACAGGTTTGTAGCGTACTAACTGTGGTTCTGTTGGATGTTGTCTGAGATGAGCTAGAGGTTCTACAGGTTTTGTAGCGTACTAACTGTGGTGTGGTTCTGTTGATGTTGTCTGTAGAGAGCTAGGGTTCTACAGGTTTGTAGCGTACTAACTGTGGTTCTGTTGATGTTGTCTGTAGAGAGCTAGGGTTCTACAGGTTTGTAGCGTACTAACTGTGGTTCTGTTGATGTTGTCTGTAGAGAGCTAGGGTTCTACAGGTTTGTAGCGTACTAACTGTGGTTCTGTTGATGTTGTCTGTAGAGAGCTAGGGTTCTACAGGTTTGCAGGATAGAGCGTCCTATCTTTTTGGGAGTTGGAGGAGTGAATCGGCACTCTCTCAACTGGGGCACGGGTATAAATACACTGTGTGACCTGCAAGTGACACCAATCATCACAGTCAGAACACAGGGCCCCGGCTGAATCAGGCTGAATCGTTCACACTTCCTACACACAACACAATGCACTACAACACAATGCAATACAACACAATGCACTACAACACAATGCAATACAACACAATGCAATACAACACAGTGCAATACAACACAGTGCAATACAAAAAAAGCATCTCTGTAACTACATTTCTTGACACTTTGTTCCACATCTTTTTTTTAAAGGACACAACGGTCACGAAAGCAAGGTTGGCGACTAGCTTCTCCAGGTGGACCTGGTCACTCACTACCCCTTACTGACAGATCGCTAGGGAGACGAAAAACTGTTTCCTTACACAGTTTCACTACAGCCGACACCAGCTACCCAGTGCCACGACCCATGGATGGATGGTGCTTACGGCGCGGTTAGCTCCCGCTAATCTCCACAACTACAACAAAAACATAGTCTGTCTGGTCATGTTTATTAGTGCCCGGCTGCCAAAGCAAAATCCTCTTTGCCCTGTATGATGTCACTGAGGGGCCCATCTAATCTAACCCTCAGTCGATCCACTGTCCGCCCGAGTCGGTTTCAGCCCGAGAACACACAAAACACATCTGGGGAAAGATCTGTAAAGTCTAGCACTTGCTATTCGCTTCATTTTCTCTTTTTGTCTTGTCGCGGTGGCAGACAACCCCCCCCCCGTTTTAACTTTGCAGGTCGGAGAGGAACAGGGGAACCGGTGGAGTGTTACCTGATGCAGTCAGCTGGCCTGCTTTTAAACAGCTGGGTCACTTTGAGCCGAGTGGAGGGACGGAGCGCTGCAGTGCTCCTCCCAAAGACGGCTAGGGGCCCGCAGGCTGTACCAGCCCGCCTGGGAGACGGCTAGGGGCCCGCAGGCTGTACCAGCCCGCCTGGGAGACGGCTAGGGGCCCGCAGGCTGTACCAGCCCGCCTGGGAGACGGCTAGGGGCCCGCAGGCTGTACCAGCCCGCCTGGGAGACGGCTAGGGGCCCCCAGGCTGTACCAGCCCGCCTGGGAGACGGCTAGGGGCCCCCAGGCTGTACCAGCCCGCCTGGGAGACGGCTAGGGGCCCGCAGGCTGTACCAGCCCGCCTGGGAGACGGCTAGGGGCCCGCAGGCTGTACCAGCCCGCCTGGGAGACGGCTAGGGGCCCGCAGGCTGTACCAGCCCGCCTGGGAGACGGCTAGGGGCCCCCAGGCTGTACCAGCCCGCCTGGGAGACGGCTAGGGGCCCCCAGGCTGTACCAGCCCGCCTGGGAGACGGCTAGGGGCCCGCAGGCTGTACCAGCCCGCCTGGGAGACGGCTAGGGGCCCGCAGGCTGTACCAGCCCGCCTGGGAGACGGCTAGGGGCCCCCAGGCTGTACCAGCCCGCCTGGGAGACGGCTAGGGCCCCGCAGGCTGTACCAGCCCGCCTGGGAGACGGCTAGGGGCCCGCAGGCTGTACCAGCCCGCCTGGGAGACGGCTAGGGGCCCCCAGGCTGTACCAGCCCGCCTGGGAGACGGCTAGGGGCCCGCAGGCTGTACCAGCCCGCCTGGGAGACGGCTAGGGGCCCCCAGGCTGTACCAGCCCGCCTGGGAGACGGCGGGCAGATGACGATGCTGAGGAGCTGGCTGCGATTCAAACCCATTGCCCTCCTACAAAAAAGAAATCCACCTTTCGACCGTTTGGTGGAATAGAGCGGAAATAGCCTCTAGAGGTGTTGGCTTTTTCGGGCCGTAAATGTCGGCGCTGTGTTCCTGAGGAAGACCCCGTGGAATGAAGAAAAGGAGGCTGTGTTGTTTTTGGCGGTGTCCTTTCGTGAGTTTTCAAAGACCTTTTCAACTGACGTGGCATTCAAAGAGAAAGAGAACCCCCTGGGCCTGAAGGACAGCCACCTGAAGGGGGTTTTTCGAGAAAGCCCGCTCCTCTTTGTGCTCACCTCTGTCGGGGAGGCGGTGCCGAGGTCGCTCCTCTCAGACAGCTGGTTCTGCTGGAGGCTGGGGGGGCACGCCGACCCGGTACGTCCGCTCTGAAGCAGAGGGGTCAGGGTCGGTGTGCAGGGCTGCATCACAGAGCCAGGCGGCACGGCGGGGGCGGGGGTGGGCCTGTGGCTCTCCCCGCTGAAGGCAGCCTGGTAGCTGGTCTCCGGAGTCAGCTGGCCCGCCTGGCTTTGGGAGCCGACGTAGGGAGAGGACTGGCTCCTCCGGGTGCTCTTAGCCGGTTTGGCTCCGGACCACGCTCGGTACTCTTGTCTGGGGGAAGTGAAAGGCATATGTTTAACAATCATATTTTGGGTTTTTGGTTTCTGAAGCAGGTGGCCGCTCGTGGGTGAGACCAACATTGAACACATGCAGGGGGATGTAGGGTAGGGGGTTCGATGATGGATGGAAGGATGAATGGCTTTATGGATGAGGGTTTCGTCTTTTGACCATCCACTGTATGAGCTGTGATCATCAACGATCATTTCAAGTCAAATGTGTTGTGACTAGCTGTTATAGATGATTGATTGAAAAAAGAGGCCAACAAATATTGAACAGTTTACAACCAGAACTGTTATCATTTTAATCTTTACTCTAGACACTACCACCACTTCGATAGCAGCTTTCCCAGTTAACAGTGGGAAGTAATTTATAATGAATGATTGCATCTTAATCATCAACTGAAGCAAACATAGAACCTCGCCATGTTGTCATGCAGTGAATACGATAACTGACTGGGCTAAATAGTCCATTTGAGCACTAGGATATTAATTTGCTTGGTAATGCACAGACGGTGGTGTACAGCTTCAACAATTAAAATGTGTGGTTCTGAAAGGACAGCGTTTGAGGAGAAATATGAGACAACCTGTATGAACTGGTATCGGCAGTTCCTGCGTTTTGCGGTTCCGCCAACTTTTGAACCCTTCCCACCTCGTCCCTACGGCCCTGTCCAGGTTGGCTGCTGGCGACATTGTGGTGGTGACTGGCTACTGGACTGTCCGCAACACTGCCCGACCTGTTGCCTCCGTTACTAATCCAAGGGAAATTCTCCTTTCTGGGAATTGGCCAGGGTTTGAAATCCTGCTTGTATTGCGTAACACTGGGAAAAGGCACGACGGGTGGATGGTATTCCTCCCGGGGCTTGTAACTGAGCTCTCTCCGACCCCTGAACGATTCCCGACTAGTCCCGATGTCATCGGTGAGCGCCAGGGGAGGTCCGCGGTGATCCGGGGCTGGGGAGATGCTGGTCCTCTGGATGCGCTCCGTGGGCACTTGTTTGGTAACAGATCGCACCTCTTGCTCGGCGATGTCTGAATAGTTTTGGATGGTGAGTGGAACCGAGAGATCGGATTTGTCAAACTGATTCCAGAATCGAGCCAAACAGCAGACTCTACTGATACACGGCCAAGCCATTACCCAGTTTTATTGTTACTAAAAACAACGACAACAAATGAATAAAATAAAATAAATTGAAGTAAAATAAAATATAGGTACGAAAAGCCACAGATCAAACCTTGCATTGAAATATTCCACCGACTTTCGCAGGCAGGTCCATTCCTGACAGAGGTCGAACACCGTACTGTTCAGCCCATGTCACAGCACCCAACCCCAGCAGGATGAAAAAAACCAAACACCTGAGCACATCACGCACTGTGTCCGGGACAGTCAACAGTCCACCCCCCGCTGTCTGTGGCGGGGATCCGACTGCAGGCTATTACATATAATACGTTCTTTTCCCCCCGTGCCTGTTGCCTTCTTTTTCTACATAAAAATAAGAAAGCTTTAGCGACATCACATCGAAATTAAATAATCAAAAGCCAAGTGAGCAGTTGGCTGATATGTTAACTATGGTTCCACAGCTGTCAGTTATCGTTATGGTTGCAATGGATCCTGAGCTGGTGGTGGGGTATTTAGCAGGTAGGGCCCCCAAATGTCCAGCTCTATTTTGTACAGCCCAGCATTTCTAAAGAGGATTTAAAGAGCTGGTATGAGAACCTCAGTCTTTGTAAATATAGACCTCGACATATTTACATATTTAAGAGCAAACTTGAACATTATTTGATACATTTTCTTAGTGGCAAATGAATGCATTATGTCCCATAATATGTAATCCACTACATTTTAAACAGTTGTTTTGTACAGCAGTAGACCTACCAATCTTGGAGAATTTTACAATATGTAAAGATTGAAGCATAGCTGGAATCTAAATCAACCTACCCTAGCAGAAGAATAGTATATTTGTGTTAAGGGGTTCATCTGAGATTGAGATAAGGCGAATGACAACTGGCAGTCAGACACTACCATCTGCTGGGGGAACGAAAACATTACGGCCATCCAAAGTCCATTGCCTCAACTTGCAATGTTAGTATGTGACTGGTCACACATACACCAATACACCTAATGGTCTACTTTTCAGACCGAGCCTATTCATCCAGTATTGTGGTCAGTAAGGAGTCAGACCACAGATACAGAGACAATTGTTTGTGAAGCAGTTGGATATTCTGCGGCCTGGTTGCTGTTTATGTTATTCATCCTTATTGCCTATTGAGAAACATAAAGTGCAAGGCTTTATTCATATCATGCTGCTAAAAGTCAGACAATGATAAAATGCAGACAACAATACTTTTGTGGTATTTTCTTTTTATTAATTTCGTTTTTTGCTTTTGTGTTGACACGGCTTGTTGTACGTATGTAATTAGAGTCTAAAATATGCTTAATATGAAAATATGTTGTATTTGAGAAAATGTATATGCTGCATAAAAATGTACATTTCATTGAGCTTCAGGTGGAGCGCTCCATTCTCTCTTGCGTAACTCCACTCTTCTAATCTTGCCACTGACGGTCTTCGGCAGCTGCTCTACAAACTCAATCTGGGGAAATCGGACAGCAAACAGAGACCACATTCACCTACAAGATCCCCTTGTTTCGCTCCCTTGCTAACGTTCTGCATGTCTATGATGCTATCTAATGGTACGTGTACATGATTACGCAGCTCTGTACCTTGCGTGGGTACTTGTACGGTGCCGTGACCTGTTTGACATGTGTCTGCAGGTCTGCCGCCAGCTGGCCTTTATCGCGACACTCGTATTCGGCCGTCAAGACAATGAACGCCTTCACCACCTGGGGAGGAAGGCATGCTTAGCTTCTGCTCGGCCCAGCCTTCACCACCTGGGGAGGAAGGCATGCTAGCTTCTGCTCGGCCCAGCCTTCACCACCTGGGGAGGAAGGCATGCTAGCTTCTGCTCGGCCCAGCCTTCACCACCTGGGGAGGAAGGTATGCTAGCTTCTGCTCGGCCCAGCCTTCACCACCTGGGGAGGAAGGTATGCTAGCTTCTGCTCGGCCCAGCCTTCACCACCTGGGGAGGAAGGTATGCTAGCTTCTGCTCGGCCCAGCCTTCACCACCTGGGGAGGAAGGTATGCTAGCTTCTGCTCGGCCCAGCCTTCACCACCTGGGGAGGAAGGCATGCTAGCTTCTGCTCGGCCCAGCCTTCACCACCTGGGGAGGAAGGTATGCTAGCTTCTGCTCGGCCCAGCCTTCACCACCTGGGGAGGAAGGTATGCTAGCTTCTGCTCGGCCCAGCCTTCACCACCTGGGGAGGAAGGTATGCTAGCTTCTGCTCGGCCCAGCCTTCACCACCTGGGGAGGAAGGTATGCTAGCTTCTGCTCGGCCCAGCCTTCACCACCTGGGGAGGAAGGCATGCTAGCTTCTGCTCGGCCCAGCCTTCACCACCTGGGGAGGAAGGTATGCTAGCTTCTGCTCGGCCCAGCCTTCACCACCTGGGGAGGAAGGCATGCTAGCTTCTGCTCGGCCCAGCCTTCACCACCTGGGGAGGAAGGTATGCTAGCTTCTGCTCGGCCCACTCTATCAAAGTATTACTCTAGGAGGGGAAACAGCATTGTTGTGATAACTACGTGGGTGTTACGCATACCTCTCCTCTGATTGGGTCTGGGCTGCTTACCACCGCTGACTCTGCAACGGCGTCGTGTTCAATCAGAGCGTTCTCCACTTCGAACGGACCAATCCGGTACCTGTACCCCCGGGGTGCACCGCCTCATTTATTCTGCCAATATTTTGCAGCAACATCAGAAAAAAAAAGGGCCACGGTTAACCACGGGAGTCGATCGTACCCAGCCGAAAGGATGACGTCATCGGCGCGTCCCACGAACCACAGGTAGCCGTCCTCGTCCATATACCCTCTGTCTCCGGTCAGGTAGAAGTCTGCCCGGTAACACTGGGCCGTCTTCTCCGGGTCCCCCTGGAGCAGTCAGTGGCGAGGGGTCACACAGGGGAAGGGACGTGGAAAGGTCTCCATTATCGATGGCTCAAATCACCCCTGCTCTAACACGCACGCACGCACACACACAGACACGCACACGCACAGACACACACACACGCGCACACACGCAGACACGCACACACACACGCACATGCACACACGCACACATACACACACGCACACACACACACACACACACACACACACGCACACACACACACACACACACGCGCATGCACACACGCACACATACACACACACACGCACATGCGCACACGCACACGCACACACACACACACACACACACACACTGGTTAACAGTGGAAAACCAGTTTGTCGGGAGAAGCATAGGAGTTTAGGTGTCTTGCCCAAAGACCCATCAATAGAACATGAGGAGCCGGGGATTGAACCAGCAACCCTCCAGATGCCAGACGATCTTCCAGTGTCTGTAAATGAATGGCAAATACAAAGCAAATCGTCCTACTCACTGTGTATTCAGTAAAGAGACTAAACGGCCTGTCTGGTTTCACTCTGATGCCGATGTTGCCCTCGGTTCTTTTGGACAGGGGGGTACCTTCGTCATCCACAATCTGACAACAAAAAACCAGCATGGATGTTTGTTTGTGCTTTGATGTCTCTTATCTCTGGTTCCTGAGGTCATGCTGGCTGTCTAGACAGGTGTGGCTATCCCTTACCTGCACATCATATGCTGGAGACGCCTTTCCTATTGAGCCCGGCTTGATGTCCATCCCCTTAAAGGTACCGGCGATCAACACCTATGAGAGGATTATGTTTATATCATTTATTAACATACAAGAGAATTTGGTTTTACAAAAGGCAAATATTTGTGCTGTGCTACACCTAAACTGTGAGTGTTCCTCCCAGAAAAATGAATGTTTTTCAGACACTTTTATCAAGTCTCCCTTATCAATGGCTCAAATCACCCCTGCTCTAACACGGACGCACACGCACACACACACACACGCAGACACGCACACACACAGACACGCACACACACACACACACAGACATGCACACACACACACAGACACGCACACACACACACACAGACACGCACACACACACACACACACACACACAGACACGCACACACACACACACACACACACACAGACACGCACACACACACACACAGACACGCACACACACACACACACACACACACGCACACACACACACACACACACACACAGACACACAGACAGACAGACAGACAGACACGCAGACACGCACACACAGACACGCACACGCAGACACACACACACCATGGCATCGATTGTGTTTCCTCACCGTTTCCGTCTGTCCGTATCCTTCATAGATGTGCAGTCCAGTGGCCTCCTTCCACTTCTGCATCACCTCTGGGTTAATGGGCTCCCCAGCGCACACGCAGTGCTGCAACCACCCAAAGCTGTACCTGAGGGAGGGGGGAATCCAAGGTTTGTGTTTTAACGGTGGCGACGACCCAACAATGCCGTCTTTGCAAAAAGAAAGATGATGCGTACTTTGACATGTCTTCTTGAACGAGCATTCGGTAGGCGGTTGGAGCAGTGCAGAAGGTTGTGATGGGAAATTTGGACAATGTCTAAAGAAAACAAAAAGGCAAAGCTGCTTAGCAGAAACCGTTCCCAGCACCGTTTAGTGTTGCGGATAGGATGACACAACGATGGACTTTAATTGTTCACTTCAGAAAAGCTGATCACATTATGGTAATATCATAGGACCAATAATATAATCTATCCTCAAATCCCCACCGCCTCCTCCCCGCTCAGCATCCACCCGAGGCAGGGCTCACCTGTAGCCCGGTGGAGGCAGGGCTCACCTGTAGCCGGGTGGAGGAGGCAGGGCTCACCTGTAGCCCGGTGGAGGAGGCAGGGCTCACCTGTAGCCCGGTGGAGGAGGCAGGGCTCACCTGTAGCCCGGTGGAGGAGGCAGGGCTCACCTGTAGCACAGTGGAGGCAGGGCTCACCTGTAGCACAGTGGAGGCAGGGCTCACCTGTAGCACAGTGGAGGAGGCAGGGCTCACCTGTAGCCCGGTGGAGGAGGCAGGGCTCACCTGTAGCCCGGTGGAGGAGGCAGGGCTCACCTGTAGCCCGGTGGAGGAGGCAGGGCTCACCTGTAGCCGGGTGGAGGAGGCAGGGCTCACCTGTAGCACAGTGGAGGAGGCAGGGCTCACCTGTAGCCTGGTGGAGGAGGCAGGGCTCACCTGTAGCCCGGTGGAGGAGGCAGGGCTCACCTGTAGCCCGGTGGAGGAGGCAGGGCTCACCTGTAGCACAGTGGAGGCAGGGCTCACCTGTAGCACAGTGGAGGCAGGGCTCACCTGTAGCACAGTGGAGGCAGGGCTCACCTGTAGCACAGTGGAGGCAGGGCTCACCTGTAGCACAGTGGAGGAGGCAGGGCTCACCTGTAGCCCGGTGGAGGAGGCAGGGCTCACCTGTAGCCCGGTGGAGGAGGCAGGGCTCACCTGTAGCACAGTGGAGGAGGCAGGGCTCACCTGTAGCCCGGTGGAGGAGGCAGGGCTCACCTGTAGCCCGGTGGAGGAGGCAGGGCTCACCTGTAGCCCGGTGGAGGAGGCAGGGCTCACCTGTAGCCGGGTGGAGGAGGCAGGGCTCACCTGTAGCACAGTGGAGGAGGCAGGGCTCACCTGTAGCCTGGTGGAGGAGGCAGGGCTCACCTGTAGCCCGGTGGAGGAGGCAGGGCTCACCTGTAGCCCGGTGGAGGAGGCAGGGCTCACCTGTAGCACAGTGGAGGCGTCAAAGCGGGGCATGCGGTGGACGAAGACGCAGGACCCCTGGATCCAGGCGCCGTACACGCTGCTCCAGGCCGATTTGGCCCACCCTGTGTCGGATGTGTTCCACAGCACGTCCCCGGCCGTCAGGTCCAGCCAGTACCTCCGTTTCAGGAAGGGTCACACAACAATCACTGACAAATCAGACCTCGGAACGGTAAGTTGATGTTGAAAACCATCCAGGATCTTGGATTGTTAAATTGGGGAAAAGTGAGCGGGTGAGCTAATCCTAGGAAGGGGCAGGATGTAGTGGCTAGGGTGTTTGACTCCCAACCAAAAGGTACTGGGTTCGATCCCCAAAGTCCAGTAATATCCTTCAGAAAGGCATCCTAAAGCACGATGACCTAATGAAAGCACATGCTAAATGACAAATAGTTCAATTTCAAAAGAAATTCACTAACCCTGTCACTCAATATAATTCAATCAAGTAGGGTTACAGCTACTACAACTCACTTGCCATTGACAGTCAGGCCAATCCCAAAGCTACAGTGGCTGTGCTGGGTCATCTTAGGAGACCCTGTTGTGCCACTGGTGAAGAAGATGCTCATGGGATCTTCACTGGGGGTCCTCACACAGACATGGTGGCTGGACACGTTGCTTGATTAAAGCACAACATAGACACAACATGGTTATGGTAATGACAAAAACACTCATCAAATCGAATAGTGTCTAAATGCACTCTATAATAATTAACATTTCAAGTTTGGACAGTGAAGTGGTAAGCATGTTCCAATCCCATCTGGAAAGGTACTGGGTTTGATCCCCAGTGTCCACAGCCTACCTGTATGCATCCTTGTGCAAGATGCCTCACCCCTACCTGCTCCTAAATGACATGCATCTGAATTCACAAAAGGGCTTTGGACATAGGCTACTTTGTGCAAAATGAGTAAATAAGTCAATTGTTTTGCAACTTACCTCATCAGATCCTGGAGGTGTCTCCAGCCGTCCCGCCTGCTGTTGGACTCAGACACTACTATTTTACAGTTCAGTTCGGGGCACTGGGGGGCCACCTCGTCCACCAGCGGGGCCAGGGACTCGTCTGTGACCACACATTTGGCCCCGGAGGTGCGCAGCCGGTAAAGTATGTCTCTGGCAGTCAGCTGAGAGGTCCCTGGCAGAAGCACTGTACCTGGGGACATGGAAACCCGTTATGAGCCATTTGCTGACATACTTCAGTTGGACCTCTTGAGAAGGCCCTCCTGCTTATCTCAAACTTTGCACAAACTATTAAGTACAAACTACAATTTCTTCTATAATTTTGAATAATTTGTCAGGATATAATACTGCCCCATTATAATAAAATTACTTTGTAGACTTTTATCCGCGGTGACTAGATAGTGAATAGAAAGTTGAGTCATGGAAGTGGCCTTAATTCCTAGTTTTCTCAACAATTACCTGTTCGGAGGCATGCAATGTTAACCAGCCACCACTCTGGTACCCTGGGTAGCATCAGGAAGACACGGTCCTGTAGGCTAAGCTGACAGAGCTCAGTGAAAACATTGGCCAGTTTCCTGGAATGGAAGCCCAGCTCCTCAAAACTCCACTGAACCTCCCTTCGCTCGCCATCCACCCACCAGAGCGCAGGGAGGTTAGATGCTCTGCCGCCAGCCTCAAGAAAATACATCGATTACAATTTGTCATGCGCCCGATCATTTAAACAAAATACTATTACAGTGCTGTTCACTATCATTGCTATATAGTTTGTGTGCTGGAATAAGAAGATAATGATTATTTGCACATCATAACTAGCCTCTCTCTCTCTCTCTATATATAGTTTTATATATAGTTATACATAGTTGTATATAGTTATACATAGTTATATATAGTTATATATAGTTATATATATAGTTATATATATAGTTATATATAGTTATACATAGTTGTATATAGTTATATATAGTTATACATAGTTATATATAGTTATATATAGTTATACATAGTTATATATAGTTATACATAGTTATATATATAGTTATATATATATAGTTATATATATATAGTTTTATATATAGTTATACATAGTTGTATATAGTTATACATAGTTATATATAGTTATATATATAGTTATATATAGTTATACATAGTTGTATATAGTTATATATAGTTATACATAGTTATATATAGTTATATATATAGTTATATATAGTTATACATAGTTATATATAGTTATATATATATATAGTTTTATATATAGTTATACATAGTTGTATATAGTTATACATAGTTATATATAGTTATATATAGTTATATATATAGTTATATATAGTTATACATAGTTGTATATAGTTATATATAGTTATACATAGTTATATATAGTTATATATAGTTATACATAGTTATATATATAGTTATATATATATATATATAGTTATATATAGTTATACATAGTTGTATATAGTTATATATATATAGTTATATATAGTTATACATAGTTATATATAGTTATATATATATAGTTAACGCGTTACTGTGTCACATGTCAATGTTAAGTGTAAAAATAAATAGTTACCTTTTCTTTTTCTGCCCACTTGTCTAAGACATCTTGGGCAAAATTAAAATGGCCAGAGATTTGGGGGAATTTGAATTCATGTTTGATGGTGTCATAGTCAGTGAAGTTTTTAGGCTGACATGCCTTGTGCGTATGGCTGTCTCTGGTTATTATTCTCGGGTGGCTCCTGGATAGCGCCTTCAAAAGAACTAGCGTCTTCATCTAGGAGAAACAAAACCACCAAGGCAGCTAAATCACTAGGCATCCATGTTATTGTTTGCATTTGATCGACAGTTGTCTCATCAAAGTGCATTACTTAGGAAGTAAAGAAAGCAAAGTTTACCATCCTCAGAGGAACAGTCCGCGCTGGGTCAGTAAGACTCATGCCCCGCCTCTTTCTCCAGAGGTAGTAACAAATGATCCAGGATGCATTGCGCTCGATAACGCTAATGACAAGTTTTAAAGATTGAAGACATTAAGCATTGATTTGCAACCCGACACGCTAGTTTATGTTTTTGCAGATGCGACTCAGAAATGCATCAGTCCAGGAACCAGCCATGGGGCTTTCTACCCACAATGCCTTGCGAACCGCCGTGAGAGACAACAACACGTGGACTGCCTTCGGTCCGCCGGGATTCGGAGACTTCGTAAGTGTGTTACAGCCTCGCTACAGGCTCAGTGGCGGAGGGTGGGGGTCAGTAATTCAGTAAGAGCGTGTGGATGTGATAGCGTCAGGCTAACGCTGCTGTATGTTAGCAGTGTGAGGGGCCAGGGACCACACACACCGTGACACGGTAGGGCTGTACACGGACCTCGCACTACTTAGATGATTACTTTGCAGGGCACGACATTTGTGTGTATGGCACTAACATGTAACGGTACTAGACGTGTGACAGACGCTCCCAAAGTGTAGGGTTAGGGTTAGGGTTAATCAATTAAGTAAATGAACGCATGAAATATGGGCTTTACTAGCATCAGTAAAGTGTCCGCTACAAAGGAGACATGGCTGATGAAGGTACCGACCATTGTTTCCCCCCCCCCATACGTATAACCTGAGGTGTCATGTGTTGGTCAGAGGAGAGATGGACCATGTCCCGGACAACAACCGTCGGTACGGAGACGTGGACTACTGGGATGAGCGCTACCGGGCCGAGCGCTGCTTCGACTGGTTCGGGGACTTCTCCACATTCAAGCACCTGCTGGAAACACTGGTCCGCAAGGAGGACTCCATCCTGGTGCTTGGTTCGTACACCTTTTAGTAGAATGAAGATGACTTTTAGCCCAGTATTTAGGCTGATAGTTGTGAAGGCTATGACTTTTCTGCTTATTCCTCCAATGTAATTGACAACAAGACACAATGATATTGACACAAACATTGCTATCGTACCTACGTTAGGCTGTGTGATTGTAACTTATAAAGGTCTGGCAAAGGGGGTACTTTTAGACCAGTGCAGCTTATTGAACGTGGTATTTGTTAGCTTGGATTTGCCTTCGTCAGCGAACGATTGCTCTCGGTTTGTGGATGAAATTGCAGAACATTTCCGCAAGATGTCGCTATACCACGAAGATGCATCCTCAGCACTGGCTGTGTGTAGAGCGCCTGTCAAAAGTGGCCCAAATATCTGACTCCGATATGATTTATTTATTTTCAGAACACTGTGAACAGCACAAATAACATGGACTGATCTTTTCAATTCTGATTTGGGCCCCTTTCATGTGTGGTGCTAAATCAGATATAACGTTAGGTGTGATGTTTTTCGGATTGAAGTTTAGGGGAGTCAAGTGGAAAAGAAAAAACGAGGCCAAGACCAAACACCGTCGGTTTAGTGAGAAGTATATTTTGTTTGGGTTCACTTGCACGTCGGCAAATCCACCGCAGCCACAGGGTTTTCTCTGCGGTGAAATCCTGACAAATAACGAAATGAAGCCAGCCCATCTACAGCGGCATCAGAGCGCCAAACACGCAGGGAGTCTAGGTAGGGCTACACGATTCTTTATCAAATGAGAATAACGATTTTGTCGCTTATAATTGAGGTCACGATTCTCTCACAAAAATGTTTATTGCAGTCATTTACGTGATACAGAAGGAAACACAAAAAAAAATATGATGCCTGCTACAGGAAGCACACCCGGAACTGGACACCCTTTCTGGAGGGGAACTTGTAGCAGGAATGCAGAGGGGTTTGCTTGTGCGGCATTTATCAATAATAATCGCGCCGATGTCAGAGACAGATGGATTAAACGCTCAACCTATAGCCTAGTGAGGACAAGCTTTCACCAAAATATCCTATGTATTTAGAGGATTCAATTATAATGGAGTTTCACTTTTTAATCCAAGTGTAAAATAGTTTTGCGACCGGCAGCTTGCAAAATGGTGTGCATTCTTTAATACATCCATGTTTTGGAGACGGTAAGTAAAACTAGGCTCTCGCACCTTCGGAGAAAGTTGGCATCCAAAACTAAACGGTTGGGCTTCAGCTGCACACCGCCATGTTGTCAAAGCAACCTATATTCACGCACTGCCGTGCAAGTAAACACTGGCTTGTAGGTAAAACTGATGATTATTTTAATCGGAAACTGTCCGAATTCAGGTCAAGTCAGACTATCCGGAAGAGAATGTGTCAGGCAAAGAACTGGATGTGTCTTATGCTGGGTCACTACTTGTGGCTAAACTGGGTCACTACTTGTGGCTAAACTGGGTCACTACTTGTGGCTAAGCTGGGTCACTACTTGTGGCTAAACTGGGTCACTACTTGTGGCTAAGCTGGGTCACTACTTGTGGCTAAGCTGGGTCACTACTTGTGGCTAAGCTGGGTCACTACTTGTGGCTAAGCTGGGTCACTACTTGTGGCTAAGCTGGGTCACTACTTGTGGCTAAGCTGGGTCACTACTTGTGGCTAAGCTGGGTCACTACTTGTGGCTAAGTCTAAAAAGCTGCATTCGATGGCGGAAGAGCTCATTCTCCCTGCAGCTATAGTTTTGGCTATGAGACTATGATTGACAAAAAAGATGATTAAGAACATCACACGTTTTGTGTTGAAATGGAGTATCCTGAGCTGGGAAAACGTGCAGTGCATGAACTTTTGCCTTTCAAATCTACTTATATGTGTGAAGTGACCTTCTCAGCTTTGACTCACATGCAAACCAAGCAGAGGAACAGGCAGAATGTGGAGAACAGCCTGGTAACAGCTGTAGACACACTGCCCCCAGAACTATCAAAGCTTATGACAGACAAACTCAAGTGTCTCATTAACTCCAGTTACTGATTAAAGGAGTTGAAACTGCTGCTGGGTGAGTTTGAATATACAATTTTCACTCACAATAAGTGTTAATAAGTGTAATCAGTAGTGTTGGATACTGAAAGTTTATTATGAGGAAATTTCAGAGAATCATCAATATGCATGAATCAGGGGGTACTACTGACATGGCTCAAGGGGTACATAAGACAAAAAAGGTTGGGAACCACGGCTCTACACGACATTCTCCGCTGGCGAGAGTCACTCTGTGAATACGAACACGGAAGGCCGATGCGAGGGAAGCCCGGTCTGATCTCCCTGTGTTGGTGTTGTTCCTGCAGCATCATCATTAATGTTGCAACTGACAAATCAGCAGTGCTATTAGCAGTTTAAATTAACTTTTTTAGTTTGATTTGAATGACAACTGATGAATTAGGCAATTACGATAGCTTATAGAAATTAACAAATGGACCAGACCAACAAATCCCTGATTCTTCTGAATCACAAAAGATCAATGTAGCAGCAGCAAAACCAAGTATTCCCTAACATGCTTGATAATTGCATTGAGATTTCTATAAAAATGGTACATTTGTTATTCAAACAATATGATACTGTATAATCCAGCAAGCAAAGTCTTTCTGGCAGATTGTGGTTATGGATTGTCTGCCGTACCCTAGACCAACGCTAGGGGGCGCTAGTGGTCCATCATTACTGCGACGCACTTTGTTTATGCACAGTGGCCCTGTTTGTTTGAGGGAGGGGCCTTCGTTAATTTTGTGTCAAGTAGTGACCGGCTTTCGTGTGTGTTGGAGAGTTTGTGAGAGGGTATTATTGGTATTCTTTAGAGTGCAGAAAGCTCTTGTTTTTGCTCTTTGTTTCCAGTTTCTTGCACGTTTTTGCCCTGTGAGACGAGAGCTTTACAGATTCACAACTTCATTAGAGAAGGATGTCTTCATTTTCTTTATTGTGAACATAATAAGTCAGCTGTTCCTATTCTGTTAAGGGTATAAGGATATGTGTTCTAGCTTTGGTATAAGGCACCTCTTACCATTTTGATGTACCATCGATTTGTGTAGTGATCATCACATTACCATTCTTGAATTGATCAAGAAACACACACGCGCGCGCGCTCGCGCACACACACACACACACACACACACACACACACACACACACACACACACACACACACACACACACACACACCCCCCCCCCCCCCCATCCGTAGCGCTGTGCGTCACGGTGACACCCTACAGTGGAGCTTTGAGTAGCCTTAAGGGCCAATGGTTATAAAAACGATGTAAAAGTCTTCCTGTGCGCGTCCTCCTGCATCACACTGCAGCAGAGCCGGGGGCCAGGGCACGCATACCGAACAGACCCAAGGCGAGCAGCGACAATGGCTGAGTGCCCTCCTCTCAGGGCCCCGGCCTCCAGGGAGCCGTCCAAACGCACACGCTCCGTCGTACAGGGCGTGCGTGCCTTGCTCCTCCTCCTCCTCCTCCTCCTCCTCCTCCTCCTCCTCCTCTAAGACGGACTGGCAGCTACATTTCTGCTACTCTCACTGTGTGTGTTGATATGGGTTCTTTTATAATGTTTGTTTTAACAGTATGATGTATTCATTTTATAGCATATTTATTCTCATTACCGTCTTGACTGCCGTTGAATAATACCAAGGCGCTTTACATGGATTAGGAGAACAAAAACAACAGAAAGCAAAACCAAAAAATAATAATAATAAGAGGATTGTTTAAACTTCCTGCTGTGACACCTTCATTTCCCATCTGGGATTTCTAATGAAGTGCGTCTCATCTTGTTTTATCACATGATGCGGAGACAGACAGACACACGTGCTGAGGCCAAGGGGAATGTATAGGCTACTAGGGCCCGGTACATATATGCAATCTCGCTGTAGTAATGAAATGCTACAAATAGATTCTCTTTGTCACCGCTCTTAGCAGTGCTCCTGTAGAAACGTGTCTCGGGTGGAAGCATCGTCCCTCACCAGGTCCTTGAATCACACGGATGATGGGCCTCATCTGAGCCGAAAGGACTCAGCAGCAGCGCGGTGCAACGCCATTTAACTGTGGGGCAGTGAAAGAAAGAGAGGGGACGAGAGACTTGGGGAAGGGGAATCTTTGCTCCAGTAGATGGGGGTCACTTTCATTAGACGAATCTACACTGTGCAGGCGTTCGACCGTCTCTTTTCCTATTTGCTCTTCCCCCTGTTCTCCTTTCACACTTTCTTCACGCTGAATCTGTTCCTGGCTCTGCCCAATGTTTTTACTTTGAAGAACATGTACCTGGCTGTGGGTGATCCGAGCTGTGACTAAAGCAGCGTTCTCCGCTCCCATCATCATCACCATGTATTTAGCGAGGTCTTTGTGCTGCATCCTGTTTTGATTTGATTTTATACTGCGCTGCTCACCCACTTGTGCCTACCGCCTCCATTCGTCTCTATTGCTTTCTCTCTTTGCCTCTCTCTCTCATTGTTGCACTCACAAGCTTGTCTGCTCTCTGTTGGTTTGTTTTTGTTTGTCATTGTGCCGTCTCTGTCTCTGTTTGTCTCTGTCTCTGTTTGTCTCTGTCTCTGTCTCTGTTTGTCTCTGTCTCTCTCTGTCTGTCTGTCTGTCTGTCTGTCTGTCTGTCTGTCACCTCTTCATCACTCCCTTAACGCTCCTCCATTGTCTGGGTGTCAGGGACCCCCCCATGTCCCTCCCCTTCGCCTCACACTCTCACTCACCCACATCTGTGCTTGGCTGGCCTCTTTTCGTTCGTTCGCTCTGTCGTTCTTTTGTTCTTTCGATCGTGACCACATAACCACGTACAGCTCATTGATAATGAAACTATTGGAGCAATCCGAGTCGAACACAGTGCACAGTGCACTAGCATTTGTATTGTTTATTAGATATCACAACACACGGATGTCAACTTAACCCAAAATTAGATGTTGGCTTAAATCCCAGCCACAGATGCAACACATACACTTGAATGGTACACCTTTACTGTGTGTGTGTGTGTGGGGGTGTTTGTGTGGGTGTGTGTGTGTGTGTGTGTGTGGGGGTGTTTGTGTGGGTGTGTGTGTGTGTGTGTGGGGGTGTTTGTGTGTGTGTGTGTGTGTGTGTGTGTGTGTGTGTGTGTGTGTGTGTGTGTGTGTGTGTGTGTGTGTGTGTGTAGCGTTTCACACCTCTGTGGATGACATATACCACAACGTTACAGCAGCATTAAGGATCATCAAAAGGAACACGCCTCCTGTTCTTGCTTTCTACGACTCTCTGGGCTCCCAGTGCAGTGCTTTAATGAGTTAAGATCTCCTAGGGTCAGAGCCGCTCGGCCCTTACCCCCCTGGGGGGGGCGATGATGTAATCACTCACTTGCCAGAGCAGGGGCGGGGGGCTGATGATGGTGGAGGGGGGGTAGGAGGGCATAGCCTCTGGGTTGCAAGCCTCTTTCACATAATGTTCCCTCCTCACTTCTGCATCACTACACCTGGTTGCTATGATATGTCTCCTGAGTCGGGTGGGGGGGGGGGGGGGTGGGCTTTGGGGGGGGGGTACACTGGATGTCACACGTTGTGAGTCAATACTGTTCACAGGGGTTTCACCTTTAGTCCTACCATGCGCAGAATAAATGTGAACGGCTGTTCAGTGGATGTGTTTTTCCATTTGCTTGCGTTGTTGACACAGTTTGGCAGACAGTTCCACGGCATGTGTTTGGGCAACAGCGGCCCCAGACTCAGGCCTGCGGGAACGTACGCAGACGTCCTCCACATGTTCCCATGCGTAACGATACGGGATGCTCTCTGAGTCTGATACACTGGATGCCTGACATCCGTGCATCCCTTTTTAATAGTCAGCCTAGTGACATCACCGTGGCCCTGCAGAGTCTTAATCAGTGTTTATTGGCCACAGCTGTTGTGCGTCTACGTGCCAGCATGATTAGGACATCAGACGCACATTACATTACCGTTTCCTATTGTTGCCAGAATGTAATCGGCCTTCGCGCTCACCCATATGCCCTTCCCCCTTGAGACAGACACACACACGCACACACACGCACACACACACACACACACACACACACGCACACGCACACACACGCACGTCATCCTGGTTGTCACAAGTAACACAACTACCTGGTTCAAGTAACGGTTTTCTCCGGTGGGAACCGGGTACCACAAACCCATTAAAATGCAACACACAATTACAGTGCGTGTAATAAACGCACAACGCTCCACGGACGACAAGACATCGACCTTCATGGGCACAGATCCCTGTCCCCTCCGACTTCTGAAAAACATCAAGCTGTCCCCCCCCCCCGACTTCTGAATAACATCAAGCTGTCCCCCCCCCCACCCCCCCCCGACTTCTGAAAAACATCAAGCTGTCCCCCCCCCCCCCCCCCCGACTTCTGAAAAACATCAAGCTGTCCCCCCCCCCCCCGACTTCTGAATAACATCAAGCTGTCCCCCCCCCCGACTTCTGAATAACATCAAGCTGTCCCCCCCCCCCACCCCACCCCGACTTCTGAATAACATCAAGCTGTCCCCCCCCCCCCCCCCCCCATATACATTATTTTTAAATTAATGATGTAATTGGAAATGTATACTAAACAGAAGCCAAATGCACTTTTGAAATGGGTTTTGTTGAAGCCCCCCCCCCCATGTATCCTGGTGGTCTGAACCGTGGCATATTCCATTGGTCATACCGCTATGCCTATTTTCAGAGAATGAATGGTGCTGCATTCGTGGATGTGTAGCTCTGTAAAATAGGTAAATATGTATAGTGATTGCCTAAAAGTGGTGAATTTATATATATTTGAAGCTACTATTATTGGCTGTGGGTCTGTTACAGCAGATCATTTGATATACGTTGGTGATATTATTGATGTCCCCTCCAGAAAATACTCTGCTTCCTTGCCGACCTCACTGTATGTGGGAGAGCACAAAATACTAAATATATGGTATATATATCCTGCTTTCTCATAATGTTCCCCTCCCACAGCTGGGTCTGTTCCCCCGATTGAGCTGCCCCGCCTTTGGCCCCGCCCCCTTGTTGGCAGCCATTGCCAAGCCACACCCCCTTCGCACCACACATCCCTTTATCACCTTTACCTCCCTCTCGCTCTCACCCTCCCCTCATCTGCCTTGAGGGTTGGCCCCGCCCAAACACTTTTCCCTCGTGGTCAGACTCCGTCAGTATTTAGTATCAAATGCCTCCACCTATGTGTCCACAGAGAGGCTGTCTATATATAGCTGAGGGGGGCAACGTGTTTACTGGGCCACCATTTTCCACAACGGGCCATCCAGCCCGCTGCTGGGATATCCAGCAAGAATGCCTTTTGTCTTGGCCTCTTAATGCCGTAATGTCTGACTTGGGGATCTGAGGTGCAGGCCTGCCTCGCCCTGGAGGGCAAGGGGAAGCATGGATGAACCGAGAGAGAGCTTGGAGCTTAAAGTAGCTGCTTGATCTGTGTTGCACGTGCACACACACAAACATACACACAAACACACACAAAAACAAACCAACACACACTAACCTAGAGGATGAGCCAGAATTATTTTGTGTCAGTGTTACCAAGAAGATCTGAGGTGAAGGTCTCACACACCCCATTTCCTTCCACAGCGTCAGATGTGCACACACACACACACACACACACACACACACACACACACACACACACACACACACACACACACACACACACACACACACACACACACACACACACACACACACACACACACACACACACACACACACACACACACATAACCGCTGATGAGATGGAAAGTGTCTGGCAGCGTGGTGTTGTGAGGATATAAGCAGAGAACTTATGAAGTCAGCAGTCAGTCCTCAGCAGCTGTTAGAGGACCTAGCTGATATCAGATCCACCGGGCCCAGGACAACCTCCCACCCACACCCCCTCCCTGCTAGTCTCCTTCCTCGGGTAGATCATCTCTCATACATTTTCATATCGTCCAGAAACATTCTGGCTAACGTGTCACTGGGCTTTTGTTTTCGTATCCCCCATCCAATACAGGATGTCCTCCTGCATTTCACACAGTCAACTCTCTTCGGTCCTCTCTTTAAATCCCTTTCTCTCTCTCTCTGTCTCGCTCTGCAACTCTTTCTAGATCTCTCTTCATCTCACCCTCTCTCTCTCCATCTCTCTCCTCACATTTCTCTGTCACTGCCGTTATGCTTTTCTCATTTTATTAACCTCATGTCTCCAATACTAGTCTCTCTCTCTCTCTCTCTCTCTCTCTCTCTCTCTCTCTCTCTCTCTCTCTCTCTCTCTCTCTCTCTCTCTCTCTCTCTCTCTCTCTCTCTCTCTCTCTCTCTCTCTCTCTCTCTCTCTCTCTCTCTCTCCTCTCTCTCTCTCTCTCTCTCTCTCTCTCTCTCTCTCTCTCTCTCTCTCTCTCTCCCGGCCACTTGGCCTTGACACTTCCTCCCTTCCAGCTGAGCGTGATATATTTAACTCCTACTTCTTTGTTCCCTTCTCTCTTGAGGGGAGTTTCTCACTGTCTCCTATTGGCTCACCATTTCTTAATCAAGCTGAAGGCGTGCCCCCCCCCCCCCCCCCCCCCCCGGAAATCCTAATTGGATTAACGAGACGTTAATTATCAGCAGTGATGAACCTGCGATGATGTGGCAGGTTCCCAGTGCTTCAGAACAGCCGAGTGCTTTTATTTGTTCTTTTAACTGCAGTGTCCTCTGAATCACAGGGAGACAGTCCACTCCCTCTCACCACGCACACACATCCGCACACACATCCGCCCACGCACACACATCCGCACACACATCCGCCCACGCACACACATCCGCACACACATCCGCCCACGCACACACATCCGCACACACATCCGCCCACACATCCGCCCACACATCCGCACACGCACACACATCCGCCCACACATCCGCCCACACATCCGCCCACACATCCGCCCACACATCCGCCCACGCACACACATCCGCACACGCACACACATCCGCCCACACATCCGCCCAGGCACACACATCCGCCCACACATCCGCACACACATCCGCACACACATCCGCCCACACATCCGCCCAGGCACACACGCGCGTCAAGCACAGTGGGCGACCGCACGGCGAGCCGTTGTGGCGCAGAGGTTAAAAACATCTGCGTCAGAAGAAGAGACGGGTGACACGCGTTCTGTGAGGGGAGCGAGGAGGTGGGGTGAATGGAGGTACTGGTGAATCAATGAGGGGAGCGAGGAGGTGGGGTGAATGGAGGTACTGGTGAATCAATGAGGGGAGCGAGGAGGTGGGGTGAATGGAGGTACTGGTGAATCAATGAGGGGAGCGAGGAGGTGGGGTGAATGGAGGTACTGGTGAATCAATGAGGGGAGCGAGGAGGTGGGGTGAATGGAGGTACTGGTGAATCAATGAGGGGAGCGAGGAGGTGGGGTGAATGGAGGTACTGGTGAATCAATGAGGGGAGCGAGGAGGTGGGGTGAATGGAGGTACTGGTGAATCAATGAGGGGAGCGAGGAGGTGGGGTGAATGGAGGTACTGGTGAATCAATGAGGGGGAAAAAAGAGGAGGTGGTGGTGGAGGCGGATGCACACCCCATCATTTCACTCTTGCTCATCATATCAGAATTCAGATTGGCTGCTTGCAGGGAGCCCTCAGCATGCAGGGTCAGTTGGGGCAACCCTCCCTCTGTCTCTCCTCCACCCCCTCCCTCTGTCTCTCCTCCACTCCCTCCCTCTGTCTCTCCTCCACCCCCTCCCTCTGTCTCTCCTCCACCCCCTCCCTCTGTCTCTCCTCCACCCCCTCCCTCTCTCTCTCCTCCACCCCCTCCCTCTGTCTCTCTCCTCCACCCCCTCCCTCTGTCTCTCCTCCACCCCCTCCCTCTGTCTCTCCTCCACTCCCTCCCTCTGTCTCTCCTCCACCCCCTCCCTCTATGTCTCCTCCACCCCCTCCCTCTGTCTCTCCTCCACCCCCTCCCTCTGTCTCTCCTCCACCCCCTCCCTCTGTCTCTCTCCTCCACTCCCTCTGTCTCTCCTCCACCCCCTCCCTCTCTCTCTCCTCCACCCCCTCCTTCTGTCTCTCCTCCACCCCCTCCCTCTATCTCTCTCCTCCACCCCCTCCTCTCGTCTCTCTCCTCCACCCCCTCCCTCTGTCTCTCCTCCACCCCCTCCCTCTATCTCTCCTCCACCCCCTCCCTCTATCTCTCCTCCACTCCCTCCCTCTGTCTCTCCTCCACCCCCTCCCTCTATCTCTCCTCCACCCCCTCCCTCTGTCTCTCCTCCACCCCCTCCCTCTATCTCTCCTCCACCCCCTCCCTCTATCTCTCCTCCACCCCATCCCTCTATCTCTCCTCCACCCCCTCCCTCTATCTCTCTCCTCCACCCCCTCCCTCTCTCTCTCCTCCACCCCCTCCCTCTATCTCTCTCCTCCACCCCCTCCCTCTATCTCTCCTCCACCCCCTCCCTCTATCTCTCCTCCACCCCCTCCCTCTATGTCTCTCCTCCACCCCCTCCCTCTATCTCTCTCCTCCACCCCCTCCCTCTATGTCTCTCCTCCACCCCCTCCTCTCGTCTCTCTCCTCCACCCCCTCCCTCTATCTCTCTCCTCCACCCCCTCCCTCTATCTCTCTCCTCCACCCCCTCCCTCTGTCTCTCTCCTCCACTCCCTCCCTCTGTCTCTCCTCCACCCCCTCCCTCTATCTCTCCTCCACTCCCTCCCTCTGTCTCTCCTCCACCCCCTCCCTCTATGTCTCCTCCACCCCCTCCTCTCGTCTCTCCCCTTCCTCCCTCACTCTTTGCCGCTGTAAGGAGTGGTGCTGCTTATGAATGAGGTTCAGAGCCGCAGAATATGAATGGAAAATAAGGGAGGGGGGGGGGTAGAAAGTGGATAGGGGTACGGGCTGAATGAAATGTAGAAAGTCAGTGAGAGTGGAGGGAAACGTGGAGGAAGGAGAAGAACGACGGAGCGGGAGGGGGTATGCTTCAGAAGAATGGGGGAGACGGGAGGGGGTATGCTTCAGAAGAATGGGGGAGACGGGAATGGGAAATGATTGCGATCAGATAGATGTGTTGCACTTGCGGTGCGCTGGACACACACACACACACACACACACACACACACACACACACACACACACACACACACACACACACACACACACACACACACACACACACACACACACACACACACACACACACACACACACACACACACACACACACACACACAATTTTGCCTAAGAGCCAATGGGAATCTCCACTTCCTAAATAACACACACACACACACACACACACACACACACACACACACACACACACACACACACACACACACACACACACACACCTCCCTGCAAGCTGGAGCTCCGTGCTCTGAATACCAACAGGGTTACCCGGGCAACCAGACCGGGATGATCGATGGTCTCGGCCTGATAAACAGAACACAGAGCAAGCGTGTGCGTGTGTGTAGAATTATGTTATCATATGAGGCAAGAGGTTTATTGTTTTCTGTTATTAATTAACGGAAATCTCTCAAGTATCGGATGTCATCATATCCTTTTTGACCGGAGAGATTAAATGTAAGTGTGAGATGTGTCAAATTAACACATGTTCTTGTCAACTGTGTGTGTGTGTGTGTGTGTGTGTGTGTGTGTGTGTGTGTGTGTGTGTGTGTGCGTTGTGAGTGCACGTGGTGCAGCAAGAATGATTTAACTCTTGTGTTGCCCTGAATACCTTTTTTAAATTACAGCTTAAAAAACATACAGGGAAGTCAGCGAGCGACTGCAGGTGTGTGCTGGGCAGTGGGGGGCTCTGGGGGGCTCTGTGGAGGGGTCAGTGGGGGGCTCTGGGGGGCTCTGTGGAGGGGTCAGTGGGGGGCTCTGGGGGGCTCTGTGGAGGGGTCAGTGGGGGGCTCTGGGGGGCTCTGTGGAGGGGTCAGTGGGGGGCTCTGGGGGGCTCTGTGGAGGGGTCAGTGGGGGGCTCTGGGGGGCTCTGTGGAGGGGTCAGTGGGGGGCTCTGGGGGGCTCTGTGGAGGGGTCAGTGGGGGGCTCTGGGGGGCTCTGTGGAGGGGTCAGTGGGGGGCTCTGGGGGGCTCTGTGGAGGGGTCAGTGGGGGGCTCTGGGGGGCTCTGTGGAGGGGTCAGTGGGGGGCTCTGGGGGGCTCTGTGGAGGGGTCAGTGGGGGGCTCTGGGGGGCTCTGTGGAGGGGTCAGTGGGGGGTCAGTGGGCGGCCTTTATAACGCATGGCTCCCTTCCTTCTGGATTTCCATGTCATTCCACATGCGTTATTAGCACAGGTTGATAATTTTCGGAGAGGGAGACTCTGGAAGAGAAATGGTCTCCCAAGGAAAGATGGGGATTTGGTGTCGTGGCGACAGGTGTCGTGGCGACAGGTTGATGCCACGTGTCCTCCAGCTAATGTTCCGTTCTCCGCGTGTTGGCTACAAGCAGCAGTCTATGATTTGGGGATTTTTTGGGGGGTTCGTCTTTTCCATCAGGTCCAGTTGGGCCGTGCTTCATGGTTTGGGTTGGGGGGGGGGATTGGGTTCGCACGCAATGTGCTCTCTCACCAAGTCCCTCTGCCTGGTTTGATTTTACATTGCATCTCTTCGGGCCTCCCCACCCGCCACACCTTTTCTCTCTCTCCTCACACTCACTTTGTGTGTGTGTCTGTGTGTCTCTCTCGCTCCCCCCCCCCCCCCAGCCTCCTCTGGCAGAGACGGGAGCCATTGCACTGTCCTCGTGTTTCGTAGTGCTGAGTGCTAGCTGAGACGCAAGGTCAAAGGTGAAAGATGCACAATGGAAGAGGCTGGATTACTGGTCTCCCGCCACTTACGCTGAAAGCTTGGGGGGGGGGGGGTGGGGGGTGTTCTACTTGTACTGTCCCAGCACAGAAACACTGTGTGTGTGTGTGTGTGTGTGTATGTTCATTTTATTTAGTATGTGGACATTTCAGTCAGGACAATATATGACATAGCTGCTGTCATAAGCCTGACGGTCTAAATGC
>JACYXH010000092.1:870000-1022500 GCA_026745465.1 Lota lota | reverse complement strand
GGAGGTAGAGCAGGGAATGTCCCCTGGAGCAGAGGGAGGAGGGGGACATTTCAGAGGAGTCTGATGTGCTCTCTTGTCTGAGCCATTGATGTTCGACATGGTCTAACTTAGGTTTTGATTTATTAACGAATCATGTAAGCCGCTCCATGTTGTGTTCACTTGGTGTGTGTGTGTGTGTGTGAGTGTGAGAGAATAGAATAGGAGAATGTGTGTGGTCGTGTGCGTGTGTGTGTGCTCGTGTGTGTGTGTGGTTGTGTGCGCGTGTGTTATCTGTTTTCCAGTGTGCATATCATTTGTGCGTCTGCGTGTGTTTGTTAATATTCACAGATTATTTGTGTATGCAAGCTGTGCCGGTCTGTCTTGCTCGTTTTATCTCAAGCAGTCAACATCTGGTGCGCCCCGCCTATGCATCCCCCCCACCTCACCCCTAATCGCCCCACCTCCTCCCCCCTTCCTTCATCCCTCCCCTCCTCATCACCAGCAGTCCTCTCTAGTCACTGCTGATTACACCGTGTTGACCTGTGGTGATGTAACTGTCTTGGCAGCAGTCCTGGCCCAGGCTTCATCCTCCTCCTTCTTAGCCGGGATTCGAGTGTATTTCTACAGAGGCTGGTCTGCACGGTGTTGATTTGAAACCTTAACAGACACGTTTTTAGAGTTTGCTACAGCTGCCCGAGTTTGCGTTCGCTCTTCCAGATCCCCGCTTCCATGATTTGTCAAAACAAACATGAAGCCAGAGAAAGTGGACACCCAGATTTGAGCTCGTCTTCCATCTTTGTGAGAACACAAACGCATTCGTTTCACCCTTAGAGTTCACAGACCTAACGTTAAATAGCTACCTTGTACAAGCGGCGGTTGCCCCTAGCAATATAAAGAGACGATCCACCATTATCCAGTGGCTGGCTGCCACTGCTAATATAAAGTCATTTTAGTGTAGCATGTTTCAACAAGAGACACCTTATTCCAATGACATAGCTAGGACAGGTTTGAAATTACAAGCTGCTTTGCTGTTCGATATAGAAGCAAGAATACAACGTTGAGCGTTCAGGAGAGCTTCTGTGTGCGTGAGCGTGCCTGTGTGTGTGAGCGTGAGCGTGCCTGTGTGTGTGCGCGAGCGTGTGTGTGTGTGTGTGTGAGCGTGCCTGTGTGTGTGTGCGTGAGCGTGCCTGTGTGTGTGTGCGTGAGCGTGCCTGTGTGTGTGTGCGTGAGCGTGCCTGTGTGTGTGCGCGAGCGTGTGTGTGTGTGTGTGTGCGTGAGCGTGCCTGTGTGTGTGTGTGCGTGAGCGTGCATGTGTGTGTCCCCTTAACTGAAGGGTAGGGGGGACGTCAATCAGAGTTACAGCCTTGGGATTGTTGCCAGACTCAGCACTTTATCTGGCAACCTCTTATAAAGCAGGTGTGTGTGTGTGTGTGTGTGTGTGTGTGCACAACTGATTCTAAACTCTCATCAGGTATGCAGTAGGAGTCAACACTGCAGCAAAGATGCCTGATAGATAAAGAGAGAGAGAGAGAGAGAAGGGGCGTGAGAGTTACAACCAATTACAGAAAAATTCTAACTACGTCATGCATCCTGGTTTAACCTTCTTTTCTGTCATTCTCCTCCCCTACCCGCCACCTCCACCCACCCTTAAACACCACCCTCCTCCTAGTCAAACCGTTGCAGTATAAGTATTTACTCTCTTAATCGCTCCTCTCTCTTTCCTCTCTCTCATAAACGTTCCTCTTGCTTATTAAATCTGTGTGTACATCACCACCATCACCACCACCACCACCACCACCACCATCACCACCACCACCACCATCACCACCACCACCACCACCACCACCACCACCATCATCACCACCACCATCACCACCACCATCACCACCACCACCACCATCATCACCACCACCATCATCATCACCATCACCACCATCATCACCATCACCACCACCACCACCATCACCACCACCACCACCACCACCACCACCACCACCACCACCATCATCATCATCATCATCATCATCATCATCATCATCATCATCATCATCATCATCATCACCACCACCACCCCTTCCTCCGTCTCACTAAACTGAATGTTGCTGCCACCTCTGCCCGGTGCCTCCCAGGATGGGGGCATGCAATTTTCTGCAGCCCCTGAGAGAGAGAGAGAGAGAGAGAGAGAGAGAGAGAGAGAGAGAGAGAGAGAGAGAGAGAGAGAGAGAGAGAGAGAGAGAGAGAGAGAGAGAGAGAGAGAGAGAGAGAGAGAGAGAGAGAGAGAGAGAGAGAGAGAGAGAGAGAGAGAGAGAGAGAGAGAGAGAGAGAGAGAGAGAGAGAGAGAGAGAGAGAGAGAGAGAGAGACCTTCTGCAGCAGTGGTGGATGGAGGACACTGACAACATTGCTTTCCTGCAGCGCCTCTCTTGCAGTTCCTGTTCACACAACCATATAAGGACTTCCCATCCCCGCCCCCCTCACCACCACCCACACCACCCGTTCGACTTGAGTGAGAGCACATAACCGGGGAACGGACTGAGGAAAGATTGTCTTGAAAAGCAACCGGGATGGATGGGACTCCCCCTCCTTTCCCACACACACACACACACACACACACACACACACACACACACACACACACACACACACACACACACACACACACACACACACACACACACACACACACACACACACACACACACACTCCTCTGTGTACACACACACACTCTCGTGGTGGGGTGATGTCACTTCCTCCATGGCAACCTTCACTCTCTTCTCTTCCTGTCTCCTCTTCCTGTCTCCTCGGGTTACAGAGGAGACAGGAAGACTTCCGGCCGGCCGGGTGGCAGGCCGGAAGTTGCTCTTGTAATTGAGCGTGAACGAACCACGGTGCCACGTGCCATCGTGCTCATCGTTCGTCGCTCCCCTCCCGTCCGGGCATGTCCAGATCGTCTGCCACGTGCCCTCTGCCTCCCTTTGTCCTCTCCGTGTGAGGAGGGCTACAGCAGGAGGGACAAAGTGCTTTGACCTTGAACAACGGTTATATCCATATTCACTGATTTCAGTATGAGTTCAATTTAGGTGGAAGGGTATTGGACCGATTATTGAAGCATGATTGAAGACTGCGTGTGTTACTTTACGTGTGCAACATTCCTGTAGTGTCTGTATGTATATGTGTGTGTGTTGGTATGAGAGCATGTGAGACACACAGACCAACATTCCTGTAGTGTGTGTGTGTGTGTGTGTGTGTGTGTGTGTGTGTGTGTGTGTGTGTGTGTGTGTGTGTGTGTGTGTTGGTATGAGAGCATGTGAGACACACAGACCAACATTCCTGTAGTGTGTGTGTGTGTGTGTGTTGGTATGAGAGCATGTGAGACACACAGACCAACATTACTGTTGTGTCTGTGTGTGTGTGTGTGTGTGTTGGTTTGAGAGCATTTGAGACACACAGACCAACATTCCTGTAGTGTGTGTGTGTGTGTGTGTGTGTGTGTGTGTGTGTGTGTGTGTGTGTTGGTTTGAGAGCATGTGAGACACACAGACCAACATTACTGTAGTGTCTATGTGTGTGTGTGTGTTGGTATGAGAGCATGTGAGACACACAGACCAACATTACTGTAGTGTGTGTGTGTGTGTGTGTATGGGTGTTTGCATGACAAAGACTTGTCAGAGCCATCAGACCCATAATTACAGCATGGCTTGAGGCTGGGCATATCGAACGTAGAAGACCAGAGAAGGCGGTGAAAACACAGCATGAATCAGCGTCTTCCCCGCCATCGTCACCACCATCCTCATCATCATTGTACTTTTCTGAAATGCTGTCTCACTCTTCAGATCTTCATTGGCTGCTTTAAACACTGTATCACTATGACGACACTACGAGTACACAGTGTCTTGCAGGCTGCTCCCATCCCCTCATACTGGTTCCTTTGAGGTCAGAGTTGCATGATGTAGGGACAGTTTAGAAATGTGTTTGTTCAGCTTATTCAGTGTCTTTATACTTGGTCGATGAACTGCTCTTAAAAAGATGGCAGCACAGCAAGTCTGAGCTAGAATTCTTTACAGGATGAGGAATGTGGCTTAAAAGGTCACCAGCACAACAGGCCCAATGTTTGCTTTGCAGACAATTCCCAACATGCATTCTGCAGTTGTCCACATGTATTCTGGTGAAACTGCTGCACACCATGATTTATTATAAGAACAAAGAAAACAACAAAGTCTGTACGTGTTTTCTTTTCTTTTTCGTAACATACCTGATACACCGTCCTTGTATGGGGATCGATAGACCTGATCAGCCCTGTCCATTTCTGTAGCAGTCCCCAGGCTGATGGGCGCTGTGTATTCACCGCACGGTCAGATAACGGAGCCGTTTCCACCCCAGGGGTACCTCCCCGGCCGACCCTGCGGCCGGCCAGGCAGAAGATGAACCAGCCAAGCTGCATCTTCTGTGGCAGTGCACTAGTGGCCCGTGTGTTTGAAGCATAACTATCAGCATAACTATAGCTATAAGCATAATATATCTACCTGTGTCTCCATCCTCCGCTGTTTTGGCCGTGTCACAGACGCGCACTTTGCAGGGGTCTAATTAAAAAAGGGCACACTCCTGGTACCTTTTCATTTCGCTCTACTTGGGGATTGTGTGAGTGAGTGCACTGAGCACACACACACTGGCCACGTGTCTTTTGTTTTTCTACACTGCGTCACACTCTATCACCGAAATAACCTGTTAGCAAATGGCATGGAAAAATGTGCTTCGGGATTGCTTACAGCCTGTGAAATCTGTGGAGGACGTTTATATCAGGACGTATACTCTCCACATGTTTCCAACTCTTTGGTTCACCTTCAGTGTTAAGTGAAGTAATCTGTGGGGCAATACCATGGTATTGTTCTGTTGTGGGATCAAGTCTCTATTGATTCCCCATCAAATGTCTGCATCAAATGTCAAAATTTGATGATGCTTTACTTATTGGATATGTGTTTCTGAGTCTCTGGTAGGTAGAATGTGTTTTTGTAAGGTAATGTATCTTGTTTCTCAGTGTGTGTGTGTGTGTGTGTGTGTGTGTGTGTGTGTGTGTGTGTGTGTGTGTGTGTGTGTGTGTGTGTGTGTGTGTGTGTGTGTGTGTGTGTGTGTGTGTGTGTGTGTGTGTGTGTGCGCCCTCAGTCAGGTCACAGAACAGGTGAGCCATATTAATCACAGATTAATGGAAGCAGAAAAGTGAAATGATTCCCGTGAATCCAGATTGTGCATGCATGTGTACACAGACACACACACACACATACGCACACAAACACACCTGTTCTTGCTGAATCATGAGCTGCCTATCTGTAACCCTATTGGTTGACTGACGTACGAAAAGCAATGTCAATCGGAGAGACCAAACTCTACAGGCTGTGCTGGTTTATGCACTCGCACAGACTCGCAGTCCCTCAGGAATTGTATACCTGGAAAAATAATAAATTGTTACCTCTGAAACCTGAGCGTGCAGTTGTAACCCCATAGTGGCAACATTGAGACACTAATTATTTTACAGCCACTAGGCCAGTAACCCAGACAGGAAGAGACACATATTTGAAACTGCAGATGTGATCGATGTGATGAGACAGGATTAAAAGGTGCAGATGCAGACTGGATGCATAGGAGCCAGATACACACAGGAGTTGTGTTTGAATCAAATGTTACTGAGGCATGCAAGCAGGTCGTTAGGACCAGAGGAGGGACAGGCATGTTGTCTGAATCAAAGTGAAGGCCCTTTTTCATTTGATGCTTGAGCTGAAGCAGGAAATGGCAGAAAAAACATACTTTTGATATGAATTTTGAAAATGGCATGCGAACAACTGCCAGCGTGCTGTTTATTATTCTCTCTTCTTTTTCCTCTTTTGGAAACATAAACACAAGCAGGTGCACCTCACCTATCCTTCCCCACGTGCTCCAAGACAAAGAATGCGACGCACTGTCTGAGATGGAAGAGAAGCAGTTGAAAACAAGCATTTCTTAAACACCTCACCACCAACATATTTCCACCCTCCCCACTTGTCTTTGCAACTGCTTGTCAAGAAATTGTTTAGAATGATAAAATACTCAAATAAATCTTAGCCACCCGAACAGGCAGGGAATAGCTGTGTGTTGTGTAGCAAATAGTGTTGGATTATAGCGCAGTAACTGAATGATGAAGTCAAAATATGTATGATACGGTTGCAGATTGCAGATATTTTTGACTGACTGTACTAAGCTGGATGCTGCAGCCAAGCTTAGTTCTAACAGAATTGTGATGAAAGTATCATGAAGGTTAATGTATGACCATCTTGTCCGGCGCTCTTGGCTCCTTTTTTGAGAGTAGCTTTAGACCCGTCACTTAAATTGATCCTCTCCAGAACTCGACCATTAGTCTCTCTTACACACACGCACGTTCTGGCACACTCTTAATTATTCAGTGGCTAATTAGTTTGTATACCCGATTACATAATGGAGGTTGCTTGGAAAACACTTGTGAGACACAAAGCAGCCGGGAAAAGCTTTTTCCAGAGATCTTTATTTATTCATTCTCTTTTTCTTCATGTGGCATTGCTGCTGATGCAACTCCTGCACAGCATCTGAAACACCTTGAAAATAAACCAGTATCCACCAGAAATGATTTGGCAGAGATGCAACGATTGACGATCCAAAAAGAGTGTGTGTGTGGAGAATTGTCTGTACACACACACACACACACACACACACACACACAGACATTCCCACAAGTAAAAGGCCACACAGAGTCAAATGGCACACGGACGAGTTAGCACTAAAACACACAACCGTTTGTGCGTGTAATGACGGTTCGTTATCCACTTGACACTTAAGCACTTCACAGAGCGTGCGGCGCGGTGATGCGTCAACCCAAGAGAACGGCCCGTGATAGTGGGACTAAATTGGGATAAAGTAGAACTGGGGAAGCAGTTGGAAAGACCACAAAAACAATGTCTGTTTTTCCAGGGTTTTTTGCGAGGCATGTTGATTTGTGTGTGTGTGTGTTTGAAGACAAGACAAATTCCATCTCCATGGACATGATACTGTAGAGTAGCGTGCCCTGTCAGTAGCAACCACTGTGTGACTACATCTCTCAATTTTATTCAACCCTTGCCTGTACCTGTCTCTCTCTCCACTGATCCGGTGTCTTGGCTCTCTCTATGACCCCTTTTACCCAGAGATTATATTGTGGTAAAGAACATCCGGCATTGTTTGCTGGCTTTGCTTTTTTTCCACAGAACCAAGCAAGGCGTAATGCTGCTCCTTGTGTGCTTTTACATATACAGTATGTACAAATGTATTTGTAAGTAATATGAAATATCTTAAATCAAGGCAATATATGCTTGCTTTTTGTTTGACAAGATGTTTGTTCTTACCAGGCAGGTTTTATGTTAGTGCATTTCCCTGCTTGTCCTTAATTATGTTGATAAGAGAGAGAGAGAGAGAGAGAGAGAGAGAGAGAGAGAGAGAGAGAGAGAGAGAGAGAGAGAGAGAGAGAGAGAGAGAGAGAGAGAGAGAGAGAGAGAGAGAGAGAGAGAGAGAGAGAGAGAGAGAGAGAGAGAGAGAGAGAGAGAGAGAGAGAGAGAGAGAGAGAGAATTACAATTACCTGTCACACAAGTAAATGGAGCCATGATACCCAGCAGCGCTGTCATGTCCTTGGTTCTCAGCACCAACATATGTGCACTTGTTTGATACAAAAAAAAGTCTGGTGTCACGTTTGATAGAAATCTGGCTGTGTTTCTCCAGAACAGCTAAATAAAGCTCAGTTTCTAGCAGCTTCCGACTGCTTTGTCTGACAGGGGAGCAGATTAAGGTTACGTGTTCATGAACATATAAAGCCTGGAGGAAACCATACACATCTCACACCCACACACAGTGCTGTATAAAGTACTGGAAAGTAATACTTGGGTGAAAGCGCGGATATCTTGGTTAGAACTGGCTCTGGTAAAAGTTAGTCATCCCTAAGAAAATCACTTGAAGTCATAAAGTAGCTCAAATAAAACGTTAAAGTGTTGAAGATCTCTGTTTCGTTCTCTTTGCTGGGGCGGAGGAACAGCCCGGCGTCACACCAGTGACATGAAGAGGGAGTCTGTTGCGGTAGCTTCGCCAAACCCTCTGGCGAACATCCACTGCTGGGTGATGGGAAACGCGTCACTAACCACACCGCTTGTGGTTTAGATGCAGGGCGGGAAAGTTGCCACCGACACCCAGTTGGTAACATTCAAAATAATGCAAATGCAATGGATCAAATGCAATCATCAGTGAGCCATAGGCTCAATCAATCCCCATTGTTTTATCTCATTCGGCGATCGATAGGGACCTAACAGACCTTTATTTACACGAAAATGTTTAAGATCGCCACGTTTAGTATCAAAAGTGTCTTTCTGGGTTAAAATGTGCTTAAGGGTTTGTGGCCGGTTTGCTTAGACCCCGGAATAATTGTTGGCATTGTCGCGATGTAAATCAGCTATGGTTTTCGTTCAACTTACCTCCTCTTGCAGTGGACGCGCTTTCCTAAATTGGGCAGTGGGCCAGGCATTGCCATCCATTATTTTCCAAACAAGTGTTTAGCAGCTCCCATAGCTGTGTCTCCGGTTTGTCCAACATAAGTTAGCGTAGACGAACTGACCTGGCTTCGTAGTTTCCTCCAAAAGTGCAGTGGGATCCTTCTGAGTTCTGAGGGCAGAGCAACATTTCCAAGTTGCAAAGTGTTTTTTAACCGATTGGAACGCAGCCTAAGCATTCACTTTTGAATCTAAATGTAGTTCCTGGTTGTATGAATGTATGTAGAGCGGGACGTTCAACTAAACACAAATTTCCCTTTTCCCCCACTGAGCCGGTCAATTGCATCCGGTGGGTCGAAGCGATACGGAATTCAGCGCGCCTGCTCCTGACCAGGACATTTAACATTCAAGAATTCATACTGCGTGCCTCTCAGTCCGAATCCAAACTTGGGGAGCTGTTCTTTTGTGGGTGCTATCGGAGAACACTACTTAGCCAGGGCCGTTCGTTTGCGCTAACTTGTGTTGGACTAAACCAACACAGAGCTTTGGGAGAGCGTAGCTAGGAGTTGAATGGATGTCACTGGCTCGCCAACTGCCCGATATCAGCGCGCATGTACTCTGCAAGAGGGGGTGAGTTGAACAAAAATCATGGCTGATTTACAGTATCGAAAGTAGAAGTGAAAAAGTACACATTTAGGTTAACATTTGCGGATGCTATGGCCACAGGTGTTCTTCGTTGGCAGTGCCCCACTAGCGGTGGCTGGGGAGGATTACTTCACACTGCTGCTTTTGCTGTAGCTTCGGGACATCCGGTTGTGATTTTCCTGCAAATGTTATCTGGGCCTCAACCCAACGAAGTGCCTTCGCACGCATACGCAACACACTAAAACGTACAGTAGTGTGGAAGTAACGACAAGTCCACTGCAAATATATTGGAGTTAAAAAGACTCCATAAATATATATACTTATATATTTAAAAGTGTGATTGGGTGTGTGTGCCCACACACCCAATCACACACACGTACACGGCTCAACGCGGTTTATTTTAGGACATTTTGCGTGCTGTAGAAACTCATGGAGGCATCGCCGTCCGCTTCCTGGGAGACCCACCGCCAGGAGAGCGTAACAGCAGGGTGGGAGACCCACCGCCAGGAGAGCGTAACAGCAGGGTGGGAGACCCACCGCCAGGACAGCGTAACAGCAGGGTGGGAGACCCACCACCAGGACAGCGTAACAGCAGGGTGGGAGACCCACCGCCAGGACAGCGTAACAGCAGGGTGGGAGACCCACCGCCAGGACAGCGTAACAGCAGGGTGGGAGACCCACCGCCAGGAGAGCGTAACAGCAGGGTGGGAGACCCACCGCCAGGACAGCGTAACAGCAGGGTGGGAGACCCACCGCCAGGACAGCGTAAGGGTGGACACACACTCGGGAACGTCACTTTTCATTAGCGGCGTCTCCGGTTCACTCCAGCATTCCCAAGCCAATGTTGGACATGAATGCACTCTGCGTGTCTCTGCTATCACGGAGTTTCCACTGCTGGCTCTGAGGGCCTGTCCCTCCGCAGAGATGGCAGCTTTGATATTTCACACCACTGGCTCGCTGGCAGGGGGTTCCACCGCCCAGGCGGCCCTCCTGTCCATAGATGGACTTGTGTGTGTGTGTGTGTGTGTGTGTGTGTGTGTGTGTGTGTGTGTGTGTGTGGGGGAGGGGGGGGGGGGGGGGGATGCGCTTGTGTGTGTGTGTGTGTGTGTGTGTGTGTGTGTGTGTGTGTGTGTGTGTGTGTGTGTGTGTGTGTGTGTGTGTGTGTGTGTGTGTGTGTGTGTGTGTGTGTGTGTGTGTGTGTGTGTGTGTGGGGGGGGGGGGGTGCGCTTGTGTGTGTGGGTGTGTGTGTGTGGGGGGGGGGTGCGCGCGTGTGTGTGTGTGTGTGGGGGGGGGGTGCGCTTGTGTGTGTGTGTGTGTGTGTGTGTGTGTGTGTGGGGGGGGGGTGCGCTTGTGTGTGTGTGTGTGTGTGTGTGTGCTTGTGTGTGTGAGGCATGGGGATCAACTGATAGCATGATAGGTCAGCCTCGCAACAACACACAGTACGGTAAACAAGTCCCTTTGTTGTCCCCTGTGTTTTATGGTCTCTGTGTTCCTGAGATATTAATCTGGCCCTTGAGATTGTAAATCTAGTGAACAATGGAATGTGTGCATTATCTGTGTTTATGTGCCCTGGAATGAGTTATGTAAGCTCTAGGTTATTTGCTTCCTTTTCTAATTGATATCTTGACATTGAAACGTCCTTCATAAAGGATAAATGAATGTAATAATGAAGCATTGTCTGCAGTGCAGAAGAGGGCCGATCTCAGTGCTGTTGGGTTGGACAGTCCGTTTTGAGGAATGAGCGGATGTTTTTCTATTCCAGTGTGTTGCCTCAGAGGTCTGTGTCCCTGTGGCGGAGAGACTGAGTTCTGAGTCACATGCTGAGGTTCATCAAGAGGTTCATCAGCTCAGTCATGTGATGGGGGTGCGTTTGTTGTGCCAGGAAATTGAAGCAGGGGAACACCTCCATGTTTGACCAACTGACTGACACACACACACACACACACACACACACACACACACACACACACACACACACACACACACACACACACACACACACACACACAACTACAAGCATAATAATCGAATGGGTGCTTGTTTCAGACTGTTTGTTGATGCTGAGCTCTCTCTCTCTCTCTCTCTCTCTCTCTCTCTCTCTCTCTCTCTCTCTCTCTCTCTCTCTCTCTCTCTCTCTCTCTCTCTCTCTCTCTCTCTCTCTCTCTCTCTCTCTCTCTCTCTCTCTCTCTCTCTCTCTCTCTCTCGCTATACACCTGGCAGCCTGAGGTAACATCACACCTGCGCCTCTATATTTAGCGTCTCTGCTGCTCCCTGTAATCCGGTTAGGATGCTCTGTGGCTACCAGGACATTGGAGCCGCCACGCTTTCTGCTGTGGAAAAACATCTGATGGACTGGAAAGTTATCTCTTGTTCCCTCTCTCTCATCCCCCCCTTTCTCTCTCTCTCTCTCTCTCTCTCTCTCACCATCTCTATCTCTCTCTGATACATGGCCACGTGATGGTGCAGTGGAGACAACACTACAAGCTGCGTTGTCATTGGTTCATCCACAGACGTGGTTAGGCCCTCGTCGTGCAGGGCAACAGGTACGCTTCCGTCGTGAGCGCGCCCTCTGCGTGGGCGGGGCTCCATGGCTGATGTCACTGAGACCGGGCAGAAGAGTGGTGTTCTTGACAACAGCCCAGCAACTATAATCGTCGCGACAACCCCTAGGAATGAGCTGTCATGTGACACGTCTTTCTCGTTTGAGCGGAGGGTCCATGGAAAAAACACAGGCGCGCACGTATGCATGGACACACACACACACACACACACACACACACACACACACACACACACACACACACACACAGCACAGCTGTGTCAGCAGGGAGAATCCTTTGGAAAACATGTTTGGTATGCTTTTGGACCCCCTACACGCACACACATGCAGCTCATCTTCACAGTCTGGATCGCACTTAACCTGGTGGATGACCAGAGGCCTGAGTTAGTTTCTGTCCTGAGGTCAAAACCCTTCTTAAGGCCCACCGGCCCACCGTCCCAGGAAACCCCCGGCTCAGGAAACTAGAGGCAAGTGTTAAAGAGGGGAGGCTTTACTTGGGACCCTAAACTTCAGCATGCTGACAAGCTGTGAATGCCAGCACTAAATCTGCGGTTCACTGCATTGCCCATGCATATGTTGGCTATAAAAACAAAGGCATCACATTCAAATATAGTCATTTAGAAGACGCTTATTGGCAATGCAGAGTGCACTCACTACAAACAATTTAAGTTCTGCAAGACTTAGTTTGTGAAAGAAAAGAACGACGGGACAGAGTGCCGAGGCGGGTAGTCACACTGAAGTCGCACGCAGGTCCACACATCACACCACGCGGGCTTACCGGTCTACTGAGTTAGAAGTGCGTTGTCACTTCAAATGATGCCACGGCGCTGCTCGTTACAGGAGCCACACCATTAGCATATCTCCCCCAAGTCTAAAATAGGCACGGGATGTGTTATCTGGGGCCTGTTAGACAGACTGCGAACACGTTCAGCCCTGCACGCACACACGCGCAAGGCGACAGGAGGTTCGGTAATTAGCGGCAGCACTAAGGTGATAACAAGCGGCAGCCACACGTTTTTCTAACAGAGGTGCCAAAGCCACGCTGCCGGAAGTCACAGCGAGTGTGCTCGCCTGTCACACGTTTTCAGCCTCCTAGCTATCAAAAAACCCAACACACACGCAAGACACACCTTGTTTACATATGCACCGTCCAACAAAACAAACCCAAAAATGAAAAACGTGTGTGAATCCCAGTGAAGCGTGATCCTTCCATCAACACTTCCTCCACCTCCGCTTCCCTCCATCTCCCTCCTCGCTTCTTCCTTTTCTTCCCTGTTACTCTCATCCACCTTCCTCCCACTCCTCTTCCTCCTCCTCTCGTCTCCATACTGTGAGTCATCTGTTCCAGGGACACAGATGTTCCATAGAGGGCTGATATATACTGTCTTCCTACACAGACACACACACACACACACCGCACACAACCAAACCCATCCGAGCATGATGATCTCCGAACCCGCGCAGTTGATGATCTGAACCCGCGCCATTTTGATGTTTTCCTGTAATGTTCCACCATATTTCACTGAGACACCTTGGTGTTTCGGAGGGGCCTTTTATTCTTGCGTTGTGGTGGGGAGGCCTGCACAATACTTTCCCCTTGCTTCCCCACTAACAACAAATATTGAACAGTAAATGGAGGCCAGTACTCACTGTGTGTGTGTGTGTGTGTGTGTGTGTGTTTGTGTGTGTGTGTGTGTGTGTGCGTGTGTGTGTGTGTGTGTGTGTGTGTGTTACAAATGTGCAGACCCCTGACCGCCTCATCAATCCCTGTGGGGGGTGGGATTGATTTCGGCGCCTGTTGACACGGGCGTCTGATCTGTTGTTTAATCACATGTGGCGGCCATATTGACGGCAGCATGCTTAGCTCTTAGCATCTGACTCACCACGCAAACCCTAACAGATGTTAGGGTTGTTATGTATGTTCCCCCCATTAACTTTTTTACTTCTCTTCCTACGTTCCTATAAACGTATGTGTGTAGACGGGAGGAAGGCGATAGTCTAGTGGTTAGGGTGTTTTACTCCCAGCCGAAAGGTTCTGCCTTCGAACCCCAATGTCTGCAGTCTTACCGAGCAGCAGCCATGATTACCGCCTGTTTGTGAATCCCTGGCGGAAGCGACTAACATGTAGTTCCTCTAACGGCCTATAGGTGGTTCAATGTAGAGACTAACATGTAGTTCCTCTAACGGCCTATAGGTGGTTCAATGTAGAGACTAACATGTAGTTCCTCTAACGGCCTATAGGTGGTTCAATGTAGAGACTAACATGTAGTTCCTCTAACGGCCTATAGGTGGTTCAATGTAGAGACTAGCATGTAGTTCCTCTAACGGCCTATAGGTGGTTCAATGTAGAGACTAACATGTAGTTCCTCTAACGGCCTATAGGTGGTTCACTGTAGAGACTAACATGTAGTTCCTCTAACGGCCTATAGGTGGTTCAATGTAGAGACTAACATGTAATTCCTCTAACGGCCTATAGGTGGTTCAATGTAGAGACTAACATGTAGTTCCTCTAACGGCCTGTAGGTGGTTCAATGTAGAGACTAACATGTAGTTCCTCTAACGGCCTGTAGGTGGTTCAATGTAGAGACTAACATGTAGTTCCTCTAACGGCCTGTAGGTGGTTCAATGTAGAGACTAACATGTAGTTCCTCTAACGGCCTATAGGTGGTTCAATGTAGAGACTAACATGTAGTTCCTCTAACGGCCTATAGGTGGTTCAATGTAGAGACTAACATGTAGTTCCTCTAACGGCCTATAGGTGGTTCAATGTAGAGACTAACATGTAGTTCCTCTAATGGCCTATAGGTGGTTCACTGTAGAGACTAGCATGTAGTTCCTCTAACGGCCTATAGGTGGTTCAATGTAGAGACTAGTATGTAGTTCCTCTAACGGCCTATAGGTGGTTCAATGTAGAGAACAAGCATGTAGTTCCTCTAACGGCCTATAGGTGGTTCAATGTAGAGACTAGCATGTAGTTCCTCTAACGGCCTATAGGTGGTTCACGGTGGTCGGATAAGACCCTCCGCCATTCCAAGTCAATGGAAAAACGGATGCTACGTCAGTATTATTCAGTCTCTGAGTGTTACCTGTAGGCATCCTCGGGCCAGAAGCTGTAATCCCCCAAGGTGCTCCTGATGAAGGACCTTTGTCTTGATAAACTGTACGTCGTTTAGAATCAAAGCAAAAATAATGACGGCCTACCGATGCTAAATGGTGTGTGTGTGTTAATTTTCCCTCTCTTTTCCCTTTTTTCCTCATCTCCTCCTCTTCCCTCCAGGGTGTGGGAACAGCGCGATGAGCGGGGAGATGTACGACGCAGGATACCGCCGCATCACCAACATCGACTTCTCGTCGGTGTGCGTCACCGCCATGGCTGCCCGCCACGCCCGCTGCCCGGGAATGACCTGGCGCCAGATGGACGCGCGCCAGCTCGACTTCCCGGACGCCTCGTTCGATATTGTCCTGGAAAAGGCGACGCTGGACGCCTTGATGGTGGAAGAGAAGGACCCTTGGAAGGTGTCCCCGCAGACTGCCTGTCTCATTCACCAAGTGCTGACGGAGGTAGGATAAGGTCTTACCGCTCTTTTAACGGTTGGGAGGGCTTTACATCAGAATCAGAATCAGAATCAGAATCAGAAAAGCTTTATTGCCAAGTACGTTTTTTAAGCATACAAGGAATTTGTCTTGGTGATGTAGGTGCACGTCACGTTCTCTATTGCAGGTTAAACAGAACAAACAAAATAAGTATAAATATATGTATAAATACATACACACAATTTAGATGTACAAGAGCAGATTAAGTACAGTGGCATGTAGAGCCAGGGGTGGGGTGTGGAGAGAGTCAGGGTGACATATGTACCCATCTCAGATCCAGCGGTCCTACTACGTTACAGCAGAACTTCTGGGTGATGCTCCACAGACCCTTTGAACACCAGATGCAGAAAAGGGCGAAGTCACGTCTTGTTTCCTGTTGCGATATTCTGTCGACGAGAACGTAATTTACCCGCGTGGATGAAGCCAGAACATACTAGAAACACACTAATCAAAAAACCCTTCTGAATGTTGTACAGTGGCCAGTCTCTACGTGGTGTAAAGGTTTACTAGTGCTGTTAGCCAAGTTTGTGTTCGCTGTTAGCCAATTACACGCTTACAGATCCCCGCCTCCAGCTACATGATTGGTCGAAACAAATGTCCTTAAGCTTTATGACACATAACTGACTCAGATAGAGAACAAACATGGCAACGTGTCAATGATGTGACTCAATTGAGGCTTTTTGTGACTTTTAGTTATTTGTAGTATTTTTTACCTTCTGGAAAGGGAACTTCCAGGATCGAAGCGTTGTACATTTACACGGTGTCTTCCCAGTCAGTCACGCTAGCGCCGCATCAGTATTCAGCATCAGCTTCAGCATCAGCATCAGCATCAGCATTCAGCATCAGTATTCAGCATCAGTATTCAGCATCAGCTTCAGCATCAGCATCAGCATTCAGCATCAGCATTCAGCATTCAGCATCAGCATCAGCATCAGTATTCAGCTTCAGCTTCAGCTTCAGCATCAGCATCAGCATCAGCATCAGCATCAGCCTTCAGCTTCAGCTTCAGCTTCAGCTTCAGCATCAGCATTCAGCATCAGTATTCAGCATCAGCATCAGTATTCAGCATCAGCATCAGTATTCAGCATCAGCATCAGCATCAGTATTCAGCATCAGTATTCAGCATCAGCTTCAGCATCAGCATCAGCATCAGCATTCAGCATCAGCATTCAGCATCAGCATCAGTATTCAGCATCAGCTTCAGCTTCAGCTTCAGCTTCAGCATCAGCATCAGCATCAGCATCAGCCTTCAGCTTCAGCTTCAGCTTCAGCTTCAGCATCAGCATTCAGCATCAGTATTCAGCATCAGCATCAGTATTCAGCATCAGCATCAGTATTCAGCATCAGCATCAGTATTCAGCATCAGTATTCAGCATCAGCTTCAGCATCAGTATTCAGCATCAGCATCAGCATCAGTATTCAGCATCAGTATTCAGCATTCAGCATCAGCTGATTGATGCTGCTATGTGACTGTTGAGGATCCAAGCCTAAGAATTTTACTCTTGCATACTCTTGTACGTTACGATGTAATAAAAGCAACTCTGATTCTGATTCTGCATCAAGAGCTCTGTATGCTGCTGGCGGTCCACCTAACTCCCAGCCCACTGTCTCCATGTGACAATGAGCGCGTTTACGCTAACTGCCATGCTTGACATTGACCCCCCCCCCCCCCCCCCCCCCCCCATGTTTCAAATAATAGTGTGATTGAGTGGAGTTGTGAGCGGTAAATTACAGTTGCTCTACTTAGTCCCTGCGTGCAGACAAAACAAGTTTATTTGTGGAGCGTGCCTGGCTGCAGTAGATAGCCGTGAATTAGAGCATTTTAAGAAGGTCCATCGTGTCTCGTGAAGCATCTTTTGAAAACGTGCATTCAACTCAAAGACGTTATCCTCCTCCATGTCTTTCAACTCCTCAAAACCAAAGTGACAGTCCTTTATTGCTCAGCTCTTGTATTACATTTATCATCAATATACGTGTGGACCCGTTGGATGGAATGTTACATGAATAACAACCTGGTCGTATGTACTTGACAATATGAAAATATGGCCAAATATTGACACACACCTCATATCGCACTCTTTAAGAAATGTATAAAAGTGCAAAAATCAATGGTGTTATTCAATGGTACACACACACACGCGCGCGCGCACGCACGCACGCACGCACGCACGCATGCACACGCAGGCAGCTTGCCCAGACCGTTCCTGGCAGCACGGGCGGGAGAGTTCCTGGAGGACAGGGTAGAGGTGCAGCTAAACCTGAACACCAGAGGAACTCAGGAACCCGGCTCCCTCTCCTCCTCACCTCACTCGCCCACTCGCTCGCTCTCACACACTCCCTTCCCTCAGATTCCATCATGTCCCCGCTCACTTGCTTCCCACCCCGGGCTTAGCAACATGCTAACGTGTGATTAGTATTTTCATATATTTCCTAGTGTGTGTGCGTATGCTTGCGCGTATGCTTGTCTCTGTGGGTGTGGGTGTGTGTGTGTGTCTCCTTACTTACTGTACAGCACTTTTAGTGTGTTCGTGTGTGTGTGTGTGTATAAAATGTGTGTGTGTGTGACGATGTATAAAGTGTTTTGGTGCTTCTCCGGGTCCGTCACCATTCCAGCGATTCTCTCTCTGCGCGTCCGTCCGTCCGTCCGCCTGTGGGCTTGTGGGTGTGTGAATTGTTGATATTGTTGGCGTCGGTTGGTCTCGAAACAACTTTATAAAAAAAACAATGTTTGGAAAGAGGCGTGGGTAGCGAGGGATAAGAGACTGCAGAGACAAGGAAAATGAAAGGGCGGGGGGGAGCGAAAGAGAGAGGGTGGGGAGACTCACTTTCCCTGCTTGTTAGACTGACACAGGGAAAGTGGGGGCAGAGGGTAATATTAAAGAGGGGGGAGGAACAGTTGAGTAAGAAAACAGTGCAGCTACACGACAGAGAGAGAGGAAAAGAGAGCGAGAGAGACAGAAACCAGGACTGACAGAAAGCTAATGAGCAATGTGTGAGAGAGAGAGAGCGAGAGACAAAAACCAGGACTGACAGAAAGCTAATGAGCAACGAGAGAGAGACAGAGAGACAGACAGAGACAGAGAGAGATGCATTTTAATCTAGAGTCTTCCATGCGAATGTTTAATCATAAATGTAATAAGAATCTCAGAGAGATGGTTGGTGGGAAGGGAGGAGGCAGGGGGATGTGTCGATGCAGGAATATAAAATGGCGGATGGCAGGGACTGAAAGATTCCCATCGGGAACGTAGAGGAGTGGGAGCGAGTTAAACATCTACAGGGATACTAGCCATTATTATCCTAACAAGTATCTCCTATCTTCTGCTGTGGTTGCGAGCATTGTTTGATTATCACAGCGGAAATCAATTGTGTGGGAAATCAGTGGCGCAGTTGTGGCGTTTAGTTAGCCTTTAGTTAGCCATTGGCTAGCCCTGCCCCATAGGCCACAAGTCTGACGGTGTACTTGCATCATACCGGCTGTTGAACGTACAGTAGCCAAACCGTTACTTGGGAGCATGAGAGCCAAGCTATCGAAAAACGGTTTAATAAAGAAATGCTTATGGGAAAAGCTGTGCGCGCAGACCTCATAAATAATAACAATGTGGCACACAAAATCAAAAGCGGGCATATTGTAGACGGCACATGGCGACGCGGCGGGCCGCGATCGGAGTGACGAGGTGCGACACGTGCATCACTTCAAAGAAACACTGTCCTTAATGCACGCGACTGGAGGCCTCCCGCCAGCTACTTGAACACACACACACACACACACACACACACCTCCGCACGCAAACTCGCAGCGAAGTCCGCAGCGCGCCGAGGTGTGACATTTATTTCACAGCCTAACGGGCTCTGAGTCACTCTCGCTGTTGCTATGGAGATCCTGGTTGGATATCGTCTCAGCCTAACACTTTTAATTGCTAACCTTCAGACCTGCTCACAGTGGGCGAGACAGGGGGGGGGGGGGGTTATTTTTAAGTGGACTTGAAGAATCCAAGCTTCTTGCGGTGTGTGTTTTATTTTCTTTGTCCGTCGCGTTCCAAGCTAAACGCTGTGCAACGTGGACTAAATTGATGCTAGCAGCAGGTTGCCTGATGTTCGGGAGGGAGATCCTGATGAGACTGCCTCTGCTGGAGGGGTGGAGCAGTTACAACAGAAACCCTTTAGTGTCACAGCGAACAGCAAAGAAATAACGTTCAAACGAGGCTCGTTCAAGGTGCTAAATGTTAGCTGTAACCTATGAAGCAATAAGATATATAACAATAAAACAATAGGATAGCAGCCGAGATATTGCACTTCCAGGTATTGCATATTTGCTCAAATTGAAATTGCATTGCAGTGTTCCTATATACATGCAAGTAGTGCAGTTAGGAATATATACATACAAGTAGTGCAGTTAGGAATATATACATACAAGTAGTGCAGTTAGGAATATATACATGCAAGTAGTGCAGTTAGGAATATATACATACAAGTAGTGCAGTTAGGAATATATACATACAAGTAGTGCAGTTAGGAATATATACATACAAGTAGTGCAGTCAGGAATATATACATACAAGTAGTGCAGTTAGGAATATATACATACAAAGGTGCAGTGGAAACGTCGACTTCTGTGCAGTGTTCTATAAGTGTAACTGAATTACACACACTGTCACACAGCTCACAGACCGTCAGTGTTTGTTCACTTCTCGTTTTGCTCTGGGCTAGAAGCTTTTCTAAAGTTGGTTTGTCTGTGATTTGATGGACCTGAAGCATCTAACAGAGGGCAGCAGGACAAACAGAGGATGTCCAGGGTGGGATGGGTCTTTCAGCGTGTACGCTGCTCTACTGAGCCAGCGACAGCAGGATAAGTCCTCCAAAGAGGACAGTGAGCATCTGATGATCTTCTGGCTGTTATTGATGGCCCTCTGAAGGGCTCACTTCAGTAGTCACTCAAACAATTCATTTATTATAGAATGTCATACATACATTGTTCTCTCTTTTTTTCTTATGTTATATAAAATACAACGATTCAGTCATTTCCAAACAACTCGTTTTCATTCTTGAAGGATTATTTCTGAATTGGATTGTATTCATTTCACAGATTATAACCAAGGCTTGTAGCTATGGACTCTCAAATCATTTTACACTTGAACAATATACTTTCCATTCTCTCTCTTTCTTTCAAAGTGGGAGGGAGGAGGGGAGGGCAGAGTGAGAGAGGGAGGGAGGGAGAGGGAGAGAAAGGTTCATCTGCATTGATTGGTTTTCTTCTACTTGTGGCTACTTTTCACTCTGATCCATTACCAGGAACCACAGAGTCCTGCTGAGAAGACGACCACAGGGGAACAGGAATGAGGCCACACACGCACGCACACACGCACACACACACATTTAACATACACACACGCACACACGCACACACACACACACACATTTAACATACACAGCCAGACAACACTCTAGACACGCACACATAAGTGTAGATGCAAAACAGCCCTGTCTCGTATTCCAGTATTCATTTGGTTGTAAACAAGACGACGGGAACACACACACACGCTATGGCCCCAGCTCTCAAGAAAACCTATTTTTATTGTTATCCCCCATCATAGTTCACATAGATGAGTAACAAAATGGAGTAATAGTAGATGATAATAATAATAGATACTGTTGTAATCAAGCCATGTTTGAAATGTTTTTAAAACAAAGTTGATTCAATGTGGTGTCCATTGTACCCGTACCCACTGAGCCCCCCTACCCACTGAGCCCCCCTACCCACTGAGCCCCCCTACCCACTGAGCCCCCGTACCCACTGAGCCCCCGTACCCACTGAGCCCCCGTACCCACTGAGCCCCCGTACCCACTGAGCCCCCGTACCCACTGAGCCCCCGTACCCACTGAGCCCCCCTACCCACTGAGCCCCCGTACCCACTGAGCCCCCGTACCCACTGAGCCCCCGTACCCACTGAGCCCCCGTACCCACTGAGCCCCCCTACCCACTGAGCCCCCTACCCACTGAGCCCCCGTACCCACTGAGCCCCCGTACCCACTGAGCCCCCCTACCCACTGAGCCCCCCTACCCACTGAGCCCCCCTACCCACCATACCCCCGTACCCACTGAGCCCCCCTACCCACCATACCCCCGTACCCACTGAGCCCCCCGTACCCACTGAGCCCCCATACCCACTGAGCCCCCGTACCCACTGAGCCCCCCTACCCACTGAGCCCCCCTACCCACCATACCCCCGTACCCACTGAGCCCCCCTACCCACCATACCCCCGTACCCACTGAGCCCCCGTACCCACCATACCCCCGTACCCACTGAGCCCCCCTACCCACCATACCCCCGTACCCACTGAGCCCCCGTACCCACCATACCCCCGTACCCACTGAGCCCCCGTACCCACCATACCCCCGTACCCACTGAGCCCCCGTACCCACCATACCCCCGTACCCACTGAGCCCCCCTACCCACCATACCCCCGTACCCACTGAGCCCCCGTACCCACCATACCCCCGTACCGTGCCCAGAGAGAGAGTGTTCTCTTAGGTGTGTGTTTCTAGGAACATTGCAGCCACCTACACACAGCATAACACAACAACAATGGCCGTCCCTCTGTGTCCCCGTCTGAAGTGTTGATGTAGAGGTGCATCCCTCGGTGGGTAGGAACTCTGGGCCAGGACAAAGTGGATTACCGGCAATCCACTCTCTGCCTTTCTACCCTTTTTTCTTCCCTCTCTTTCTCTTGTTTTTTTCTGTTTTTCTTTTCTCTCTCTCGCTCGCTCTGTCTCTTCCACTGTCTCTCTCTCCACCATCTTTCTCTCTCTCCCTCTCTCTGTCATCATTTTCTGTGTCCTCTCTCACCCTGCATCACCTCTTTCTCTCTCTTTCTAAAATCACTCCGGCTGAAAGTAAATGCAGCATAAGGCCTTGTTTAGGTCCGATTCTTCCAAGATTTTAAATGAAGTGAGAACATATCCAATAAACTAAACTGTTTGCATATCATGGCTATACGTTAAAAAAATGCTGACTCTCCCACTAATATATGTTGAGTAATGTTTGGTTCACAAATGAATAACATTGGTTAATAACAGGGGGAGGGGGCACTGCAACACAGCATGTAAACATTGAGTCATGGCTCATACGGTGGCTGAAAGGGAAACAGGAAGTTGAAATGAGGGCTAAGGATTGACACTGGGTCAAACTCTCCCTCTGGGACACACAGGTGCACCTGTGTCCAATTAACCACTGTGTGTGTGTGTGTGTGTGTGTGTGTGTGTGTGTGTGTGTGTGTGTGTGTGTGTGTGTGTGTGTGTGTGTGTGTGTGTGTGTGTGTGTGTGTGTGTGTGCGTGTGTCTCATTGGAAGTGTTCTACTCATGGCCAGAAAAGGTTCAGGAACTGGTTGAGTTGTTTGTTGTTAGTGTTGCTGCTGCTGCACTAGCGAGGAGCAACCAGAGGGGCGGCCTGAACCTCCTGTCTTCTTCAGTCACGCTTCACACTAAACCGTCTGCCTCGAAGTTACCATTGATGCTAGTGTGTGTGTGTGTGTTTCTTTGTTTGTATGTGTGTGTGTTTTCAAGGATGTGTGTAGATAAAGTAGAGCACTGGAGCACACGTGAGGGAGACGGAGCATGGGTGATCACCACCCGAGCATGGGTGCAGGGAGTATGGGTGCAGGGAGCAGGGAGCATGGGTGCAGGGAGTATGGGTGCAGGGAGCATGGGTGCAGGGAGCATGGGTGCAGGGAGCAGGGAGCATGGGTGCAGGGAGCATGGGTGCAGGGAGCAGGGAGCATGGGTGCAGGGAGCATGGGTGCAGGGAGCATGGGTGCAGGGAGCATGGGTGCAGGGAGCATGGGTGCAGGGAGCATGGGTGCAGGGAGTATGGGTGCAGGGAGCATGGGTGCAGGGAGCATGGGTGCAGGGAGCATGGGTGCAGGGAGCATGGGTGCAGGGAGCATGGGTGCAGGGAGGTGGATCACAGACTGGCGTGTGAGCGGACATGTGAATTCATGCAGTGTGTATGTAGAGCGTGTGTGTGTGTCTATGGGAAATTGAAAGTGTGCGCACGTACTTGTTTGTTTGCATTTCAATGTGTTGTCAAATGTATGCCTGCACCAACATCTGCACATTTGTGTAGTTGGGTTGGAGCCTTGTTCAAAGTGTGTGTGTGTGAGCGCGTGTTTGTTTGTTCGTCCCTGTGTGTATGTGTGTTGGAGGACAGGCTGCAGAGCTGATGTTTTGTAGTTCTCTAGAGGTTTTCACACGGCTCAGGAATAGTTTTCTGCACGTGCTCAGTCTCCACACTCTCCGCTCACAGCAGATGGTCTGCTTAAACACAGAGTCGTCACCGGCGCACACAAACACCATATATAAATCTAGAGTTTGAAAATGCACATTAATAATACATTTGTCTCTTTTCCAGCAACTCAACTCCAGCAAAACTCAAATTTAGTATGGAGCATTGTTTATTAGGTTTTGTGACGTGACTATCATACAATTTCTACACAACGTATTGTGCCTAAGGTCTGTTAATGATGTCAACCCAGTACATCATTCATGAGTCACTTCAACATAAGTAACTTACCACACCTTTTCTCTACTGAACTACTGAAGTGCTTTACAGCTACATTATTCAGCTCCCTTCCTCCATGGTATAATCAATCTGTTGCAGTCTTTCTTTAACCTCATCTCTCTCTCTCACTCTCGCTCTCCTTCTCTTTTTTCTGCCTCTCTCTATCGTTCTCTCGCCCCTTTCTCTCTTTATCTGGCTGCTGGTAATCCAGCATTAGGATTTGTCCTGGCTGTGAATAGGGAAGCCTTTGGCCAGACACAATCCTTCTGTTCCCCTTTTTTATACATACATGCATGCTTGCTTGCAAGTGCACGAGCACACACACACGCACATACGCATGCACACGCACACATACGCATGCACACACACACACACAAACGGGCACGCACGGTACACATCACATATGCACGTACACTTGCGCACACACAAAGTAAACAGGCACACACACACAAAGTCTGCATGCATGCATATATGCTTTAAAAACACACACGCACACACACACACACACGCACACACACACGCGCGTACGCACAGGACACAAGGCATCGTGCCCAGCTCACTGTTGCCTTGACAACCAGCATCGACTACAGAACACTGCTCTCATGGAAACAGCGGATGCCTGAAGGGGAGGATCATTAATTGGAAAGCGAGAATAAGGGAGTGACAGATCAGGGAGGAGAGAGAGAGAGGAGAGGGGGAGAGGGGCTCAAGACAAGGAGAAGAAAGAGACAAAGTCCATGAAAAGAGTGGGATAATGAGGAAGGTACAGGCAAGCTGTGCCGTGAAACCATTTAGACGACTGTTCTGTTGGAAGAGATGGGGCTTCTGCAGCGTTTGGTGGACAAGACATAGGGGCTGCTCATAAACTATACATATGTTAATATAATCGTTCATTAGCATCGCTGTATCTGGAGAGAACTCTTAGTTGTGTATCTTAACAAGGTTTCGCCGTCGGGCGTGTCTTTTTAATTGGCGAGGGTCTCCGTGTTTTTCTTCGACTTCGGAAGAACTTTGGAAACCGGAACGCAGAGTCACGTCGAACTGAAAGTGGTTGAGCCCCGAGGTTTATGTTTGAAACCCCCCCCCCCCCCCCCCCCCACACACACACACACACACACACACACACACACACACACACACACACACACACACACACACACACACACACACACACACACACACACACACACACACACACACACACACACACACACACACACACGCTTCTATGACGGCACACTCAGACGCCTGCATTCTCACAAACTGCATGTCAGTGTTCCACTACAAACCTCTCTTGTTCTCTTCCATCCATCTTTAATGTATCCCTCCCCCCATCCCTCCCCCATCTCCCCCTTTCTCCTCCTTTTGATCTCAAAGTGATAGAAAGCGGAATCGATTGAGCCACTTTTACCTCATTAAAGCTTTTCGATATCATCAGTACACGGGGAGGAGAGAGTTTGGTGGTATAATCTTTTTCTTTCTTTCTTTCTCTTTCTCTCTCTGTCTCTGTGTCTCTCTCTCTCTCTCTCTCTCTCTGTGTGTCTCTCTCTCTCTCTCTCTCTCTCTGTCTCTCTGTCTCTCTCTCTCTCTCTCTCTCTCTCTCTCTCTCTCTCTCTGTCTCTGTCTCTGTATCTCTCTCTCTCTGTCTCTCTGTCTCTCTCTCTCTGTCTCTGTCTCTCTGTCTCTCTCTCTCTCTCTCTCTCTCCCCCCCCCCCCCTCCCCCCATAAAGCTAGGGCTGATGGGGTTACACTTCCCTTGGGATATACAGAGCCTATTATTGTCATATCACTGTTGAATGACTAAATACACTATCATGGTCGTCACCGTGGCCGTATTCAAAACACGTGAACATAATGAGCAAGTGTCCATTTAGTATGCAAAGGATAGAGTATAAGCAACCATATAGATGGACTGTGGAACATGTTCAAAGATATAAGCTGTGTGTGTGTGTGTGTGTGTCCTCTTCCAGCAGAGGTTGGTCGATGGTAGGATATCGAGCGACACTAAACCACAATAAATCCTGTATGTGTGGGGAGGCCTGAACTGTTCGCCTGTGTGTGTGTGTGTCACGTGTTCCGGGCTGGGTGCAGATGTGTGTGTGTTTGTGTGTGTTACGTGTTCCGGGCTGGGTGCAGATGTGTGTGTGTTTGTGTGTGTTACGTGTTCCGGGCTGGGTGCAGATGTGTGTGTGTTACGTGTTCCGGGCTGGGTGCAGATGTGTGTGTGTGTGTGTGTGTGTGTATGTGTGTGTACGTGCATGCCTGGAGTGTGAATGCAAACGTAGGCGAAGTATTTTCCTGACAGGACCCGGCCAACCGTGGAAAACCCGGCTCGGCAAACCCCAGATCAATGGAGGCGGTAGTTTTCCCTCCGTTTCTTGTTTTATGATCTTCTAAAAGCAGGTTAAGATGATTTGTGTGTGTGTATATGGAAGGGTGTGTGTGTGTATGGACCTGTGTGGGTGTGTGCGGACGGATGTGTGTGTGCGCGGACGGGTGTGTGTGTGTGTGTGTGTGTGCGGACGGGTGTGTGTGTGTGTGTGTGTGTGTGTGTGTGTGTGTGTGTGTGTGTGTGTGTGTGTGTGCGGACGGGTGTGTCTGTGTGTGTGTGTGTGTGTGTGTGTGTGTGTGTGTGCGCAGACGGGTGTGGGTGTGTGTGCGGATGGGTGTGTGTGTGTGTGTGTGAGTGTGTGTGTGTGTGTGTGTGTGTGTGTGCGCGCAGACGGGTGTGGGTGTGGGTGGGTGTACGCTGATGAACCGCTATGCATGTCGTAGTCCCAAATGATGTCAAAAAACGACACTCATCTTTCATGGCAAATGATTGTTCTCTTAAGACCTTTACCATGCTCTGTTTTAGGGAGGGAGCCACCTCTGAAAGCAGACAGTTGCCATGAACACACACACACACACACATTTCCTTCGGGGGAGGAGTGTGTGTAGCTGAACGATCGGTCGCTCTAACTGCATTTTGAACTTTGCTGTCATAAACACGGTGTGGAAGGTCGACTCAGTTGTACGGTAGCTTGTCCCCCTAGTGCAGTATGTCATGTGGCCCACTGGCCAATCTGTTCTGAATACATAAAGATATGAGGATGTAATCTTCTAATCCGTTCCTCTGTTCCCTCTTGTTGCCCTGGGAACGGCTGCGGTGGCCAGACATAGTTCATAGTTCAGACATAGGTCAGACTGTCATTGATTGTGACCTTGAAGATTTCCAATAACGCTCAACAGCTTAACAGACTGCTTTTAAAATACACTCGGCACGACGAAAAGAAAAACGCAATCATCCACCAAGCCCACCGCAGCGCCAACACTGTTGTGTGCCTTGTTTGGTCTTGCTACGCTTTGCACTGATAAGACTCATGGTTTACCATTGTGTTGCACCGCTCCCCAATGTCCTGAGCTCTTAAACCTGCTGCGTCCTAAACGCTCTTAATATGGTGTGCTGGGACTTGTTCTACAAAGCGGTTAGATAAGAACATTATTTGTATGACCAGGTAAAAGCACTAAGCAAATAACGACGCGTGTATGGCTGAATGGAGTAATGGCGTACAGTAATCAATGTTGTAGCCTGGTGGCGATGGGTCCACTGAGGTCGCATCCCTGGCCTCATCTATAGATCTATACTTTCATATTGACCTAACCCCTTAACACTAATATGTGTGTACAGTATGTGTGTGTGTCTCTGCCTCTCTACATCTGTCTCTCTCTCGTTCTCTCCTCCTCTCTCTCTGTCTCTCTCTTCTGCTCTCTTTCTCTATCTCCCTTCTCGCTCTTCTTTCTTTCAACCTTTCCAGTCCTTCATCTCAAAACATGGCATCCCCTTGCTGCCCCCCCCCCCCCCCCCCCCAGTGTCCTCCATCTCCATTATGAAAAGATAATCCATCTTAACTACTTTCCTTTGTTTCAAACCTACCACCACCATGCCCCCCCCGCTCTCCTGTAGCCATCGTCTTTCTGTCCTTCACCTCCCTTCAACCCTGCCTTCACAGCATCGCCCTCTGCTCCGGTCCAATGTAAGCTGCCAGATGTGCAGAGATCTCCTTGCTTGAACAGCTGGCCACCAATGCTGGACACACGCACACAGACAGACACACATACACACACACATGCATATAGACAGACAGACACACATGAAGACACTCACACACACACACACACACGCATAAATACACACACAAATAAAAACACATACACACACAATCTCCTCGCAGAGGAGTGCAGATGCACATGCCTCCTATACGGACGTTATTTCGTTTGTCCTGGTGCCAGCAATCTCTCCATCTTAAGGCAAAGCAAAATAAAGCACGCCAATCCACTTGCATTGGCGTGCTCTCTTCATTTGTGCCTTGGCTGGCGTCACGCTTTGAAGGGCTCTGCTGACAACCTCTGGATGTTGATGACTTGCTAATTTAGCTGTCAGCCGCGGTGTCAGAACCATCGCCACATTCCTGACACTGACTTACAGCTCCCTGGAACATGGCAGTGGAGATCGGGCCATTAAGATGCACTACACACACACACACACACACACACACACACACACACACACACACACACACACACACACACACACACACACACACACACACACACACACACACACACACACACACACACACACACACACACACACACACATTATAGTGAAGTGAAGAGGTGCTTCAATGGATGTTGATGATGGACTCCATTACAACTTGAACTGCCAATCTATTAACCAGGTTAGCGTCCAGCGCATTAGAAAGGTCAAAGGTGAGGCGGTAGGGTGTATATATGTATATGTATATATGTATGTATGTATGTATATATATATATAATGTAAATGATGGCTCTGATCTATATGATTCAGCGCCTGGTTAACCTCTTAAAGGGCATGTGGTACAGGAGTCCCTGCTCTTACATCACACTGGATTATGTCCAAGGATGTAACATGGACATAGCACTGTATGTGATTGGCCAGGATCATCTCTGTAAGAGTGTGGAAGAGTTAATGCACTGAAAAGATTGTGTCCGGATATACAGTTGCCGATAGAAATATACTTTCAATAAAGAAGTAGAAGAAGAAGTTATTTTGTTGTTAGTTTTATTCAACGCTCTGCTGCTGTGGAGGAAAAAGAACGCCAGCAGTGTTATGTGTATAAATATATATACTTAGGCTTATATATATATATATAGGCTTATACTCTAGCCTTTCTTGGATTATCATATAATTATCATATAATTATTATTATAATAATAATTAATTATAATAATAATAATTAATAATATATATTATTATATATTATTATATATTATTATATATATTATATATATATTATAATTATATTATAATTAATATATATTATTATATATTATTATTATATATATTATATATATATTATAATTATATTATAATTAATATATATTATATATAATTATTATATATAATTATATATATTATATATATATATTATAATTATATTATAATTAATATATATTATATATAATTATATATATTATATATATATATTATAATTATATTATAATTAATATATATTATTATAATATCATATAAGCCTAAAGCCACGGAGAGCAAAACATCTTTCACGCCACTGTCCTCCTCGTGAGGACACGCTGTCCTGTCCTCTGGACGGGTGGTGTGTGCTCGCCACTCACTTGAGGATCGTGGGTGCACCATGATGCACCCACGTGGGCGTCGCCGGACCCACTCCCTAACACGGCAGCCACGCCCGTTTCATGCTTCTAACCCCTCAACTTAATCCATCGCTTGCGTCCCTCGGCAGACATTTTAAAACCAACCAAAAAAACACCGTCTGGCTGGGGGAAATGAGAGAACAGTACTTCAACGCGTTCAAATTCAAGTTCCCCATCCTTGTTCTTGTTTATTCTTGTTATAGTGTCATAGCAACATGATTCATATGTATTATTTTGATTTGCCTCATCTCAAATCAACAACTCATGAAATGAAAACAGCGATCAATTTACTCCCCAAATCCTAAATCCGATGTGACATAGACTTATGGAACAGTTGTTGGATTTGTCGATGCAGTGGTACCACACCAGTATGTAAGTGTGATACTAGTTTAACAGCAATGTAGCACACTGCCATAACACTTCAACTCTGTAGAGCCAAGAGCCAAGGGAGGGAGGGCCGAGGGGGGGAGGGAGGGCCGAGGGGGGGAGGGAGGGAGGCTGGTGGAGATGTTATGGGAAATCAGGTGGCGTTCTGTAACTGGTTAAGCTGCAATGTCTGGGAACCTGTCCTTCATGCAATCAGCTGGAAGCAAGATAGGAAGCTGGAACATTGCTTTAAAGTGTAATTTCCGTGTGTGTTTGAAAGAAAGAGAGAGGGGTGATGCTGGGTTTATTACATGAACAAAATCATAAATCCCCCCCTGCAGTGAATTGGTAGTCCATCTGTCCTCAATCACAACACACACACATACACACAAACATGCATGAATACACCTGAACTTGAACTATTCCCTTAGTAAGTGTCTTCAACTAGCGAGAGACACACGCACACACAACTAGAGAGGCTAGTCCTCTGCTCTAGTCACCAGCATGACACACAGTGGTTATGTAATGGACGACCTGCACAGACTCAAATACCAGTTTCATGAATTCTGGCATTCTCCTTCATTGGTGGGAGGGGGGAGGGGGGCATATTAATTATAAGATTTGTATCCATCTTCTACTACTACTAATAATAGGAGTAATACATACTTTTCAGGTTTGTGGTGATAAAAACTATGCTTTTCCTCATCCTCTCTTCATTCTTAGCAGAGCTCCTAGCATGTCTCTCCCCTTCTTTCCCCTTCCTCCCTCCCTCTCATTTCCCATCTCTCCCCGCTTTTCCAGTGAAGTCCACCACCACCGCCACCACTTCTTCTCGAGTCTGTGCCAGGGCCTGTTTCCATAGCAACAGGTTTCCATGGAAACTAGGTGACAGTGCATCCCGTCTTTCCATTGCCAATAAGGAAAGTGTAAAATCCTAAAGGTGTTTTTTTTTTACTCTTTCTGTCTGTCTGTCTCTCTCTCTTTCTCCCTCGCACCCTTTTTCTCACTACCTGTGATTAACCAAATGGTGATGAAATGAATGGCTGTAGGGGCATATATTGGACTACAGTACTACAGTATTAGACTGTGAGATACGGTGTAAGCGACAAGCATCAGTAGGTTTCAGAACTGCAAATTTACCCCTTGGTGACATTGCGGGATTTTGCATGTATGCAAGTTGAGGATGAGGTCATTATGTAAACTGATACCCTTGGATTGATCTGTAGAATTGAGAGCTCTGTATTCAAAACCCAGTACATATCCGGTCTCCGTCAAAGGAAAACCCTGCGTCTCATTCATATATGTTCGGTCTCTGTCTGTCTGTCTCTCTCTGTCTCACACCAGCTTTTTTTGCACTGGCCTCCATCCTTGTTTTTAGACCCTGTGTTGTTAATATGCTGCCTATTTTAAGGGTACATTAAAAGGATCTTTGCTTTGCCGCAGGTACAATCTATTTTTATATACTCACTGAAATCACAGAAATGTGCCCCATCCCAGCCTCTCTGTGTATTGTGATGTGATGCGCAGAAAGATCATCTTCAGAGGACTCATATTTCCTGTCTCGTCAAATTAAAGCGACAACAGGACTGAGGGAATTGCGAAACATCCACAAAAAGGAAAAGACGAGCCAATGTGTAGCGGTGGTTTGAGTAGACGTCTCAGAGCGTACGTTTAGAACAGGTACATGTAGAATCCGCTTGGACACCGCCATGCAGTCTCGATGAAGGCATCAGCCGGGTTATTGTGCGTGCGCATGCTTGTGCGCACGTGTGTCTGCACGCCATTGGGCTCATCAGCCAGATCGTCGCCGCAATCCATAATCAGGAAGAACAGACAGCCGACAAGACTCCCAAGTTTTCCCAAAATATTGATGAGTCTCTCTGTCATCACCCAGCCCCGGTGTCAGATGGTGAGATATGCAGCCACAGATGGAGGGATCGGGGAGAAGACAAAGAGAGGAAGAAAGACAGAGTAGGAGAGAGCACAGATGGAAAAAAGCTGCGACAGGCCTTATAAGTTCCAGCTACTCTGCGGGAATGGCAGCTGCTGCCATCGCTAGAAGTATGGAGGAAATATGGGCACATCGCAGCCGTCGTATGCGATCCAACTGGATTGTAGGCATAGCAACATGGTCAAGATTTTGAGGTGGCGGCCTCTTTATGTTTATGAAGGATCCAAACGTCTTGGTGTGTCATCGTCACGTGTGCATAGCAAAGTGATTATGGGATTCACGTAAAGTGATGTGTGAACACCCAAGGTCTAGGTGACGCAATCCTTTTGCAACATAGACTAGGTTTGACCTGGTTTATTCAAACATAAATATGAGAATGTATATACAAATACATTATTTTATTTAATGGATGATGTCACCTATTGTTAACCTCTTTTGGTTGTAATATTCTCATATTTTTGCCTTAATGTACTTAATGTACTGCAGTAGACCTCTAGAAAGCAAAGGACACGTTCAATACACTGTAAAGAAAACACAGTGTTCCTCTGGTCTACGGCTAATAGAGGAATATAATGCTAGTTTTTGCAAGGAGATCAAATCTGCTTAAAACCAAGATGGTCGAAGACGGAACAAAAAGAAAATCTTAGCTAAAGGTCAGATTTGTAGGTTCTGTTACGCTACGGATCCATAGGCCAAATCAAACACGATGCTATTGATCTCCACCCCCGAAAGAATAAAGTACCGGAGTTGTGAAGTTAGCTCTGTTCCACGGATTTAGCTTGTTGATGCTTAGCCTGAGGAACAGCCTAGCACAGAGGGTCGTCTGCTCCGCAGTGCAGAGAAAGGACAGTCACCCAGGCCATGTGCACGCCACACGGCTAAATGTAGAAACACAAGTCTTGTGGTAACATTCTCCGCACTTGCGTTTACACACTTTCACATGTCCAAACTGAATCACAACGGGATTCACACACATTGCAGACTAATTGCGTTGGCCTTTGGGACTAACAGAAAACTCAGCATGCTATGCTATAGTTCCTGGTTTAGCACAAACCCTACGTGTTCTCTGGATACATGGGACTTTATGCACTGTTAACGTTGACGCATTAGTGTCACATTTTAGAAAATGCACAAGAAGTCGTAGGCCAATTGACACTGATAGAAACCCAAATTATGAATAATAATGCAGTGAAAATATATTTTAAAAAATTTAAACTATAATGATGGGGAAAATCTGGACAGATATAGGGCATTCATCAGTCATCGTTGTGCTAGAGTGTATGTGCGTGTGTGTGTGTGTGTTTATTGTATATGTGTGCCACTATAGCATTGTGTGTCGCTCCATCTCCTACTGTTCTGACAGTTTAATGAGAACTGGCCTTTCCCACTCCATCACCTGTGACGTCACTTTACTACCCTGTGCCACGAGACACTCCTTCCTCTGGTCACGCTCTGCTAAAGTCTGGGGGGGGAAATCCAATCAGGAACGCTTGGGTGGGAAGGGGCGGAGCCACAGTTGGGTGGGCTGCCGTCACGAGAACAACATGCTAACAACATGCGAACAACATGCTAACAACATGCTAACAACAGGCTAACAACAGGCTAACAACATGCTAACAACATGCTAAAAACAGGCTAACAACATGCAAAAAATATGCTAACAACGTGCTAAAACAGGCTAACAACATGCTAAAAACATGCTAACAACATGCTAACGTTGGAGGGACAACTGAGCACTTTACCCAAGGTTCCATTTCCGGGGGCGGTCCTTCTTTTCTTTTTTTTTTGCCGTCAATCCAACGGCCAGGTCAGGATCGGTGAAATGTGGTTACCAATGAATGGATGGCGAGAGCTTGTGAAGATCCTAGATCCTACGGGAGTGTCCGATTGGACGTCTGGCTCCACAAGATTAGACGGAGCCTGGCCTTTACTTTGGCAGCCAGAGGAGAGTAAACAGATGGGGGGGTGGGGGGGGGGGGGGGTGAGGGGAAAGTCCCAGAGGACTGGCCGCTAGCCTCTCTACCCTGCCTCCCTCACACTGGCCACAGAGCCACCTAGCTCATAAGGCTTACCTTATAGTTCTGTCCTGGGATGAGAAGCCATCAAACCTTGTCCATTGTTAGTGTGTATGCGTTCAGGAGGACCTTGTCAGCGTAAAGGTCGTGGGTAGACCTTTAGGACATCCGTGAAGAGAGTTGTATGGTTGCCAGCTGGCAGGGCAGAAAGCAGCCAGCTGTATTTGGGGCATTGCCTTTAAGGAATAGTTGTTGTTGAATCGCAGTTTGTTTAATTGCTCCTTAATTACCTTCCGTTAAGGCGGTAATTAATAATAAGTGCAGTACAACGGGCTAGAAACAAAGCATTAGCATTTACTAGATGTAGTTAAATTTAGTTTCCACTACTGGCATCTGCAATCTGTTTTGTATGCGTGTCCAGTGGATGTATGTGCTGTGAATGGGATCATCAATATTTTTCCTTCAGAAAAGAAGTGTACACTTGGTCCTGAAGATTAGCATTAGGAACAAAGCCCAATACTTGAGAATCGAATGGCGTATCCCCTGACTCCTCACAGTGGACCAGACATTTTGGTTGAGCAGCGTATCAAATGTTAATGCGGGGGAGATGGACCCCTGGTCTATCTCCTCCATCGCTGCAGGGTTGTGGGGTAAACCTGCCAGGCTTTAGAGAGCTGAGCTGCTGCGCCAAAATCAATGGGAATTCACTCACTCACTCGCTTGCTAACCGAAACACAAATCTTAAAGAATACCATCCCATAAAGTTTGACACTAACACAAACCAGCTGACAAACCCTGCTGCTTGCCCTTCCAATGTCCACTCTCTGTCGCCCTCCTTCTCTCCCTCCTCTCCCTCCTTCTCTCCCTCCTTCTCTCCCTCTTTCTCTCCCTCCTTCTCTCCCTCCTTCTCTCCCTCCTTCTCTCCCTCTTTCTCTCCCTCCTTCTCTCCCTCCTCTCCCTCCTTCTCCCTCCTTCTCTCCCTCTTTCTCTCTCTCTCTAACATGTTCCACGTTCTTTTTTACCTCCTTGTCCCCTGCACACAGACCCACTGGGCCGGGTACAGACCCACTGGGCCGGGTACAGACCCACTGGGCCGGGTACAGACCCAGTGGGTCGGGTACAGACCCACTGGGCAGGGTACAGACCCAGTGGCCCGGGCACAGACCCACTGGGCCGGGTACAGACCCACTGGGCCGGGTACAGTCCCACTGGGCCGGGTACAGACCCACTGGGCCGGGTACAGTCCCACTGGGCCGGGTACAGACCCACTGGGCCGGGTACAGACCCACTGGGCCGGGTACAGACCCAGTGGCCCGGGCACAGACCCACTGGGCCGGGTACAGACCCACTGGGCCGGGTACAGACCCACTGGGCCGGGCACAGACCCAGTGGGATGGGTACAGACCCACTGGGCCGGGTACAGTCCCACTGGGCCGGGTACAGACCCACTGGGCCGGGTACAGACCCACTGGGCCGGGTACAGACCCACTGGGCCGGGTACAGACCCACTGGGCCGGGTACAGACCCACTGGGCCGGGTACAGACCCAGTGGGCCGGGTACAGTCCCACTGGGCCGGGTACAGACCCAGTGGGTTGGGTACAGACCCACTGGGCCGGGTACAGTCCCACTGGGCCGGGTACAGACCCACTGGGCCGGGTACAGTCCCACTGGGCCGGGTACAGTCCCACTGGGCCGGGTACAGTCCCACTGGGCCGGGTACAGTCCCACTGGGCCGGGTACAGACCCAGTGGGATGGGTACAGACCCACTGGGCCGCCGGGTACAGACCCAGTGGGCCGGGTACAGTCCCACTGGGCCGGGTACAGACCCAGTGGGTCGGGTACAGACCCACTGGGCAGGGTACAGACCCAGTGGCCTGGGCACAGACCCAGTGGGGTCGGGAACAGACCCACTGGGCCGGGTACAGACCCACTGGGCCGGGTACAGACCCAGTGGGATGGGTACAGACCCACTGGGCCGGGTACAGACCCAGTGGGCCGGGTACAGACCCAGTGGGATGGGTACAGACCCAGTGGGCCGGGTACAGACCCAGTGGGGTGGGCACAGACCCAGTGTCGGCCCCCCAGGGACCCAGCCCACCGAGGCAGGACTGTAAAGGTTTTCACAGAACTTCCACCCACTTGGTCCTCCTGATAACGAGACACAGGGCTGCTTCCACTGTGGGTTTTTTATCCTTAGTTTGGCGCATCCAAGGGTCCCTTAAGGAACTTTCTAGGCCTCGTCTTTGGTTCTAGAACACGGATTCAAAGATCAGAGAAACTCCTTCGGTTTAGAAGGAGTTCAATGCACTTTGGTACTGCAGTTTTCATCGTTGTGGTTGTTGTTGTTTTCTTGACTTTGTTGGCTCGGTCAGCGTGAACCGGAGTAGAGAAGAAGGATAGTGTTCCTTGGAAAGACCGTTTCAGGTTAAACTAATAGCGGGAGGCGCCACACACACACACACACACACACACACACATACACACATACACATCCACATATACACACACACAGACACGCACACATATTCAATCAAATACTGTCAACGCACGCCATCTGAGCTGAGATGAACACTCATTGAATGTCATGGGTCATGGGTCACTCAGAAGGGAATAATGTTGTCAGGGGAAAACAGTTAAATATTGTGGGTGAGGGAATGAAAAGTTATGTCTGATTGCAGTTTGAAAAAACGGTGTTGTTTCTTACCGTCTACACCAGGGGATGCAGACGGCCAACCTGACTCCTTCACTGAAAAAGTTGGTGAAGTTATTTTACACTTTTGTAAGTATATATATTATTAATTATTTCAGGTTGTCATGGCAACAAGCCCTCCTACAGCTGCAGTGCTCGGTTCAGCGCTCTCCACGGCTGTATGTCTTCTCTCTGCTACTTTTCTGTCCAAAGGTTCCTACAGCTCTGCGTAGACAGGAGACCCGCTGTAATCCCCCGGTCATGTTCTTTGTGCTAAAAAGGCATTGAACCCACTAGGACTTTTGTCCACTTGGCGCTGGTGTTCGTGCGGGGGTGCACCAATGAACAGGCACCATGATCTCAGCCTGACGGATCGACTAAGGGCTGGGGAAGATGAATGGTTGCTTCTCAGACATGGATGTTGTTTTCGTTTATATTTCGAATGAGTCGGATGCCCTGTGAAGTATTGATTAACCAGTGGCAAAGATGAGGGCAACAGACCGAAATGATACCGTCGTATGATCTGTTTTTGAAGCACACCCTAAGGGCAGGGACTATCATGATTGGTTCAAATAATGCGAAAAAATCTTTGGGAGGATTTCAACAGCTCTGCAAAAGAGTGGGCAACAAAAGAGGTGATTTAACTTAAATTGACACTTTAAAAAAAAGTGTTTTATTTAAAGTGTTTAAAAACAATAAACACTTTGAAGTGTGCTTTTTTTCTGTGGCGACAGTAGGCTAACTAACTGACCAGCTAATTACATTTTCTTGTATAATTGAATGGCAGTTGGCCAGCGAGCTGACCAGCTACTGATAACTACATTAGTTACTTTCTAGGAAACTAGCTAGCTAGTAAGGTGGTCATTGCAGGTATGCAAGCTAACAGCTAGCTTTTGGAGCCCAGAGACAAAACTGCCCTCAGACAATGCATGAGTTAGGTGACTCCAGCCCTGAGAACAGGAAGTCTTTAACAGCCCTCAGATGAAATATGACTTGGGTGGCTACAGCCCTCAGACCAGGAGAGGCTAAACTGCCCTCAGACAAAGTAGTATAACTTACATAACTTTAGAGGAGAGGCCAAACTGCCCTCAGACAAAGTAGTATAACTTACATAACTTTAGAGGAGAGGCCAAACTGCCCTCGGGAAGCCCCCTCGCTGCTGGGCCTCTGGGAAATTAAGGCAGTTTTGTTCATCACTATCTGCCAGAAAATACAAGTAAGATGTCTTTCACAAACGCTAATACTGCAGGGACTTTGGTCATACTTTTGATTATTAATTAAAAGCAAGGAAAGACGGTGACAAAAGCACACCTGTGTGTCTCAATACAAAGGTCTCCCTGAATTGAAACAGCGCTTTTCTCCATTTCAACTCGGTATGCCCATCTATCGTCACTGAAACACTTTGAAGCTTTGCTTTGTTTTGTCAGGGACGTCCCACCGCTGGTCTGGTGCTCTAAATTAGTCTGCGTGCTAAAAGTGTGCTGGCTTGCTGCTGTCCCCCCCCATCCCCCTTTGGGAGAACCCCCTAAGCAGGCAGACAGACACACTGGCCCAGTTTACCTCCCTCGCTCCCCCCACCCCTCTCTCTCCACTTCACTCCAGCTGTTGCCAACGTCCTTGGCTCCGTGTTGCAAGAGGGGAACCACGGCCACCAGTCTGAGTGTCACACCTCCCGACGAGGATAAATCACCCTTTAACCAACAAATGAAATGGTTCAGCATATTGATCCCTACTGTGTAGCTCCCGATCGATCGAGGTTCATTGATCAAGGTAAATGAAACTAACAGCCAATTACCTTAGCTGATGGTAATGCTCTGTGGCTGTGGTGGTGTGTGGCTGAATGGGACGTGTGCACCACAGTAGGGTTCAATATCCCAGCCACTGCTGATGCACGCCTCTGCGACATGTCAACCCTAAGGAATAATTGCACGTATGCGCATGCGTAAGGGCTTACATAACTGTAAGCGGTGCCCTGGACTTTTAAAAGTGTGTGACTACCCCACACACACACACACACACACGTTGGTAGAAGATGGAATGGAGATGAAATGCAGAGTTCATCGTAAAACAGGGAGAACGGAGCAAGTTGAGTGGGTAGGGAGGCCCCACTGCCCTACCTGCTGCAGAGCCAAGACGGTCACTGGATCAGACCTCCGTGTGTGCTCTAGTTTCCCCTTGGCTTGATCTGCTGGGGGTACACAGGGTCTTCTGGAACCACTCTGAGGGAGACCAGGTCTGAGGGAGACCAGTTCACTGGGACCTCTGGAACCACTCTGAGGGAGACCAGTTCACTGGGGCAGACCAGTTCACTGGGGCTTCTGGAACCACTCTGAGGGAGACCAGGTCTGAGGGAGACCAGTTCACAGGGGCCTCTGGAACCACTCTGAGGGAGACCAGGTCTGAGGGAGACCAGTTCACAGGGGCCTCTGGAACCACTCTGAGGGAGACCAGGTCTGAGGGAGACCAGTTCACAGGGGCCTCTGGAACCACTCTGAGGGAGACCAGGTCTGAGGGAGACCAGTTCACTGGGACCTCTGGAACCACTCTGAGGGAGACCAGTTCACTGGGGCTTCTGGAACCACTCTGAGGGAGACCAGTTCACTGGGGCAGACCAGTTCACTGGGGCTTCTGGAACCACTCTGAGGGAGACCAGTTCACTGGGGCAGACCAGTTCACTGGGGCTTCTGGAACCACTCTGAGGGAGACCAGTTCACTGGGGCTTCTGGAACCACTCTGAGGGAGACCAGATTACTGCTGACTCCTCTATGGCTCTCTGATATATACTAGCAGACACTGCTAATATATGATGATGAATAATGATAATAACCGCAATAGTTACAATAGTACTAATGATAACATAAAATAATGCTATCATAGAGTTGTAGGTTTTATCTATAGCGTTATAGATTCAAGATTAATTGATGATTTGCATTATAAATGTTTTGATTTATTATTAAACATCTATATATATATATGTTATGACGTTGAGCAGTTAGAAGTTAAATCATTTTCTCAACACAACATAAAAGCATTGCAGACACAATGAGTGCTCACATACAGACAGAAACCTTCACAACCCAGTCAGTGAAGAGACAATGCAGCGATGCGAAGATGAAAGTAGGTGTTGGTTGTGGGTGTCCAGAGTGTCTTTCTATTTATTTTAGCTGGCAGTTTAGTGATTAAAACAAACTTCTCTTTCATCCACCATCTCTCTGCCCAGTGAGGGTTAGGGCAGAGAGAGAGAGAGACGGAGAGCAAAGAGAACGAGCTAAAGGAAGAGTGGTAGCTATATAAGCAGGAGCAAGTTATTTTTGATGCAGAGGGGGATAAAGGGAGTGTAATTTTAGCTCGCAGTGTGTGCTGATTGCCGTGGGGGGAGAAAGTGGTTTCTAAATACAAAGATGCTAATCGCATGGACATGGAAAAATGCTTGCAAAAACGTGCCTCTACCCAAACGGCAAAATAAGTGCACCCACCCCCTTTAGTAGACAAATAGCCTGAAGACTGCAAAGCTTTTCTACATCGCATAATTCCTAACGGCTTCCCTTTGACATGGATGACGATGAATCTCAATCTGTCACCACTGGCCTGGTTTGGAGTCACGTTGGAGAGAATCATTTTTAAGCATCTTTAGTCATTATTATTATTATTATTTTTTTACTTCTGCCCTAGCCAGTAACTAGTAGCACACTGAAATACCTAGCTTCTCTGTCATAAGATGCTATGATTTATGATTCTCTTGAATCTGAATCCTGGAATCCGCTGATAGAATTCAGTGCCAGAAATAAAATAGGTTAAATTCTTCTTCTTCAATAAATTTAAACATAGGGTAGGCAATGTATTTATTGATTGCTGTTGGGATGTAAAGAGAATTTCAACAAATATGACAACTGCTCTGACAAAAAAAACTAAATAATCCAGTATCTTTGACTGTTGCAGCCCCGTAATAAGCCTGTCCAATCATTTAATTTGGCATGAAGGCAGCATGAAGGCATGACATTTAGCCTATATTTAGAACTATATTTAACATTTAACAACATGCCCACATTGGACTCAATGGTCCATTTCATGTATTAATGTTAAGATGTACATTTAGTCATCTAACTATAATGAGAGGAGCAGCGTGTGTCTGTGTGTCCTTTAGATTTTTTTATTCAACAACTGTTCATCCATTCACACACCTGGCGGCTGGATCGCTGAGGACCCCAGAAAGTGCTGTCAAGTGCAAGCTCTTGAGAAAAAAAGAAATATCAGTGTGTTACTACCCGCTGTAGTGTGTTGAGAGGGGAGCCTATTAACGGTTACACCGCCCAACGGCATGCTGGGTAGAGCGCACTCGCTGCAGCACATTCAACAACCGATGAAGAAAGAGAGATGATGCAAAGTCTTGTACGTTTGCCATTTGGCTTAGCTTAACATTTCAAACATCAGCTATGTGACTTTCAGAATGAACGCCCTTTTCCGGAAATAGCCTAGTCCCAAATAGCTAAATAGACAGGTCCCAAATAGCTAAATAGCCTGGTCCCAAATAGCTAAATAGACAGGTCCCAAATAGCTAAATAGACAGGTCCCAAATAGCTAAATAGCCTGGTCCCAAATAGCTAAATAGCCTGGTCCCAAATAGCTAGCTGTTCACAATGCCAGTTGATCATCTCAGGTTTGAGGTCTATGAAGTTGAACGCTATCCAACTGTAATCACAGGAGTCTCTATGTATGTCTGTCTGTCCATCCGATGACGTTGAAATGCCAGCGGACGGACGGTTCCTCAGCAGGTGTTGTGCTGAGGAACCAGGGGAGGGCAGTGGGGAGTGGGGAGTTGTCTGGATGAGCGCTTCAAGAGACACCCGCCAGCTGCAGTACGAGATGCCAAGCAATCCGACCAGGGCACTGCACTAGCTAGTATGTTTGCAAACTAAAAAGCAGTACTTTGGCTGGTTTTGTCTCGGATACGCACGTCCAAAATAGCAGCACATTTCACCAAAATGTAGCTACAAAGATAGCTTATTTATAGCGTTGTCATTTCGTGTACTTTGTTCGACCTACATGCACTACTTTGACCACTACCTTTTGTCCTTTGTTGAATGTGAGCGTACGTGCGAGGCGGTGTACAGGCACGTTAGATGCTGGTTGTCAGCCAGGGTTGCCAGCATAACGTTGACAGCTCATGTGCTAGCATGCCCACACAGCCGGGGCACCAAGCCAGACAGATCGACGCGGTGTGTGTGTGTGTGTGTGGGGGGGGGGGGGGGGGGGGGGAGTTCTGTGTGATTATCAAGGGATTTTGAAAAAAAAACAATATTGTTTTTTGAGCTGTCAAAACCTATTGAGTGTATTAAAACAACCGTGTACACATCGCTGTGTCCACACATGCAAACTCATATTGATTTTGAAATGCCGTAAATATAAACAGCGCCTGTATGTGCGTGCACACACACACACACACACACCCTGAAACAAAGCACATATTTTACCTCTCACACACACAAAACACACACATCTATTTATTTCTCCCTCTCAGGAAGTGGGGTACATGAGTGAGAGATGAGGAGGGGTGGAAGGGATAAGAGAAAAGCTCTCTGATGTATAATTTAGTTATGCCGTGGATGGGAAGGGAGTGCAGAGACTGGGTGGGTGGGGGCCTGGTGATGGTGGGTGGGGGCCTGGTGATGGTGGGTGGTGGGCTGGTGATGGTGGGTGGGGGCCTGGTGATGGTGGGTGGGAGGCTGGTGATGGTGGGTGGGGGCCTGGTGATGGTGGGTGGGAGGCTGGTGATGGTGGGTGGGGGCCTGGTGATGGTGGGTGGGGGCCTGGTGATGGTGGGTGGGGGCCTGGTGATGGTGGGTGGTGGGCTGGTGATGGTGGGTGGGAGGCTGGTGATGATGGGTGGGGGCCTAGTGATGGTGGGTGGTGGGCTGGTGATGGTGGGTGGTGGGTGGGTGGTGTGTAGTCAGCTGGGAAGAGGGGAAGGAGAATGGGAGAAGAACCTCTTCACCACTGTTACTCTCCCCTCTCTCGTTTTCTCTCCCTCTGGGATCGTCCATCAATGCTTGTTGTGATACCTCGTGAACCAGTGGGTCATAAGGAAGATGTAGGAAGCCAGATATATAAATCTTCCATCCGCAGTACTGATGCATGTTAATGTGGTTCTGATCGCCTTGCCAAAAGTGTTTATGAATTTACTGCGTGGCATAAAAAAGCCAACAAAAGATGCATCTAATTTCGACGTGTGTGTGTGTGTGTGCGTCCCTAACTGACTGCATGAAGTTCAGAATGCTGGCACTGCTTCGGGCATGGGTTGTGTTACCACACCCCACACGCCACATTTATATAAACGTGTGCACACGAAAACACACAATGAAGGTACTGTCTTAGTAGGGCAGATGGTAGCTTAAAGTATTCTTTTTTCTTTTTTTTTGCTTTTCGAGCCAGGAGCTTGGCGAGAGACAATTAAGGAGAGAGAGATACAGAGAATGAGAAAATATAAGTGACAGACAGAGATAGAATGAGGATATATAAGAGAGAGAGATAGAATGAGGATCTATAAGAGAGAGAGAGAGATAGAATGAGGATCTATAAGAGAGAGAGAGAGATAGAATGAGGATCTATAAGAGAGAGAGAGATAGAATGAGGATCTATAAGAGAGAGAGATAGAATGAGGATCTATAAGAGAGAGAGATAGAATGAGGATATATATAAGTGAGAGAGATAGGGATAACAAAGCAGACCAATCTTCTCTTGGTGTGAAGAGAAGATCGGTTTGATTTGCAATTTACGAGACTGTTAATGTTTTAGTTTCCAGTTCTATCTCGGAGAACCTCCCTGATGTCCTTCCTGTTCTCCCCACCACACACACACAAACACACGGGCGCACACACAAACACACGGGCGCACACACACACACACACACAAACACACGGGCGCACACACACACACACACACACAAACACACGGGCGCGCACACACACACACACACACACGGGCGCGCACACACACACAAACACAAACACACGGGCGCGCACACACACACAATAGAAACACACTCCTGCCAGGCACACGGCTGAAGAAGAAGAGCAGGAGGAACGGTTGATTTGAAATGCCCAGAGGGGCTTGTTTAGTTTGCCCGTGTTTTCCTCTGTGAGACTCTTATCTGCGGGATACGGTGAGGGCGGCTGGGCTGGGGGATCATAACAACCAGCAGCGGCAGGCAGGGAAATGAGAGGAGGAGGAGGAGGAGGAGGAAGGTATGAAATGGGAGGAAGATATGACCCAAATAAAAACACATGCCACACATCACCTCTCTCTCTCTCGTTCTCGCTCTCACTCTCTTTCTGTCTCTCTCTCTCTCTCTATCGCTGTTCCTTTCTCTCTCTCTGTTGTTGTCCTTGTCGCGCCTACAGTCTATTGACCTGCCCTTTGTTGTGTGTGTGTTTGCTCAGTGTGATTAGGTGCTGTGGGTGTGGGTGTGGGTGTGTGTGTGTGTGTGTCCATGTGGAGGAGGACAGTGGGCTGTCAACATCACACGTCTGCTGTCCAGAGATACAAGCTGTTGTTTTCTGCCCGCTGCTCAACCTTCTCACCACACACACACACTCTCACACACGCACACACACACACACTCACACACGCACACACCCCTTCCCCTTAATAGTCCTGCTATTATAATACAATTTGAGAGCTCACAACTTGTATTAGAGCTGGTAGTAAACAAGAGAGATTTGCAACTTATTTCACCATAAACTACACAGTGACACAACAGGAAGTCGTGCTGCTGTCTGCGGGACAGACGTCCGTTTGATCAGCTGATCTCCCCACGGTGACATCATCTATCATGCTAGCCGTTATCCAGCTGTTGCACTGAATTCTCGTGTAATAAACAGTCCATAATCAAGGTGAATTTATTGTGGTATTAATTCATGGCATTTTCATAGTTTTGTGCGGTTCATCAGATTTATTGGAGGCAAGATGACATTTTAGTCTATTTTTCCCCGATTCGCGAAATAGCAGTGTGGAACAAACCACCCATCTAAAAACCTTTTACCTTTACACTCGGAAGAGACTGTACACATTCATAATATTTTAAACAAGATAGTATTTCTTCAGATAACTACCCGTACAATCGCTCAGCGCTGTCCGAGGACCAACAAACAACATTTCATTTAGTGAACGGTGAAATCCTCGTCTTATGGATACTGGACGCCACCGAAGACGTTTGCATTTGTTCTGTAGCTTTAGCGCTGTAAATAATTAACTTCCTTATTGTACTGTTGGTGCGTCGCTGGGGTCACAGGCCTACTGCACCCTCCTCACCATCATCTGACCCCAGATTACGTAATCTGTCTGTCTCTCACGCACGCACGCACGCACGCACGCGGTATATGTAGCTGTGACCACACCCCCGTTCTCAAGTGACTGGCACTTAGAGGGTTTGACTCATGCTCTGAGTGTGTGCGTGCGTGTCTGTGTGTGTGCGTGCGTGTCCGTGTGTGTGTGAGGTAGATGGTAGGGGTGGCAGATAGATAAACCGCAGGGGGTGGTGAGATGTGTTCAGGACAGGTGGACTAAATAAGAAAGAGGAACTTGAGGACACTCGGCCGAGAGTGACTGGATTTATAAAGAGTGCAATACAGGCCCTCCTCGGATCCTAATCCCCTGCTCATATCTTGTTATAATATTAATAATAAAAAGGCCAGGATAGACGGATATTGTGACATATGCAAAGTGAATAGAAAGGTTTATGCCAGTTCTTCTCTATTGATACACTCATATATAATATACATATATATCTTTTGTCACAAAAGAAAATCAAGCTGTTGGGCGTAGAATATTTGGATTACAGATTGTGAATCTAATGTACGGAAAGTACTAAGAAGCCTAAATATCCCCAAAAGACAACACCACCGTGACCCACACGTAGACCAGACATTGGCGTGCTCTCCAGGGACCAATGGTTCACGCTGCACACGAGGACGCTGGCCCCAACACAGTGGGTCCTCAAACGCCTCGGCTGAGCTACAGGTTCCCCGCGCCGGGGTCAAGAAGACGTCCCCAATCGGAACGGATCCACCATCTGTCCTGAGATGATTCTGTGACACACCGCCGTGCACGGCGTTGCTGTTCTCCGTCTCTGTCTGCCGGCCCCCGCCTCACTCTTCTCTCACCACATCAATAATTCATCCTAGGCCATGGTGCTCGCTGGTGTCACTAGGTGTTATCTAGATGTGTGTGTGTGTGTGTGTGTGAGAGAGAGAGAGATTGTGTGTGAGCAGGTGTGTGCAGTCTGAATGTGTGTGTGTGTGTGTGTGTGTGTGAGAGAGAGAGAGATTGTGTGTGAGCAGGTGTGTGCAGTCTGAATGTGTGTGTGTGTGTGTACATGCATGTGCATGTTCAAGCATCTGTGTGCCGTCTTTCAGGAAAAGCCCCACCGCCTGCCCAGGGTCAGATGTCCCAGGGCAGGCGGGGTTAAACCTGACTCCTCTCTTTCAAGAACCTCGGCATGCCTTCACAGAACGGAGGCTCCAGATCCTCGCGTTGCTTAGAGATGGAAGTCTAAGCCTACGTGTTCCTCTGTGTGTGTGTGTGTGTGTGTGTGTGTGTGTGTGTGTGTGTGTGTGTGTGTGTGTGTGTGTGTGTGTGTGTGTGTGTGTGTGTGTGTGTGTGTGTGTGTGTGTGTGTGTGTGTGTGTAGGCGGGTCAACTCTGTGCCCATTTATGCTTTTCTCTTTTGTGTGCATGTCAACATTATGTTGAATTCTCTCATCTCACATTTCATGACTTATAGTGTGTGTGTGTGTGTGTGTTTGTGTGTGTGTGTGTGTGTGTGTGGTACAGGACACAGCCTACACAATGGATATATGTTGGGTTGTGTTGTGATCGTGTGGGAAGAATCTGGGTCACTTGTGTGTTCTGTGAAGACACGGTGTAGGAGAGGTAGGAGAGGGGTGTTTGTGTGTTTGTTCTATGGTGTCCGCCTGGCCACCAAATCACTTTGTTTCCCCGTCAGTCTGCATTCAACATGTCAATCAAAGATTGTAGTTAGATGGAAATGCTAAACCCCTTATACACGCACACACACACACTACACACTACATACATGCATCCACACTTCAACACATCCACATACATACATATGTTTTGTGACACCACCTCCCCTCCCCTCCTGTCACAGTGAGGAGGGGGGGGGGTAAATAATTCATAGCGGCGCCGCTATCTGGTGGAGATACATCATGTGGGCGAGCGTAGAGAAACACGTGCTGTCTCCTTCTCCCTGCTCGCTCTCCTCTCTCCTTTCTCTCCCCTCTCTCTCCCCTCTTCCCTCTCTCCCCCCTCCTCTCTCCCCTCTCTCCCCTCCTCTATCTCCTTTCTCTCCCCTCTCTCTCCCCTCTTACCTCTCCTCTCTCTCCTCTCTCCTCTCTCTCTCCCCTCTCTCCCCTCTCCCCCCCCCCCCCCCCCCCCCCCCCCCCGTCTCCTCACTGAAGACGGGGTTGAGAGAGCGGCATAGAGGGATTTGCTCTGTTTACTCTGCCCAGTATACTTTCTTGACATGAATAGTAAATAATAAGTATATTTCCTTTAAACATACAGTCCATACCCCTGGCAGCCCAGGCGCTGTGCGGTGTCCCAGGAGACGCTAGGACTGCTGGACCACAGACACGCCTTATCCCAATGCCGTCGTGCGTTTACACTGCAGGAGTGTGCGTGGACGGCTTTCATTCGAGGGGGCTTGTGGCCCAATCTGATTGTTCCTCATGAACGCTGTCACAAGTGTGTTGGTTTTGTGCGGTCGGTTATTTTGAACTCTGTTTAATCCTTTTGGTTTTTCCCTTACAGAGCTATCCCTTTATTTGCCCTTATGTACTCATGAAGTGTCATTGTAATTTTAAAGTGATGGCCCGTGTAATATCGAAACCCAAAATGAAATCAGTGCTATACTTGGGCGTGTGTGTGTGTGTGTGTGTGTGTGTGCGTGTGTGTGTGTGTGTGAATGTGTGTGTGTGTGTGTGTGTGTGTGTGTGTGTGTGTGTGTGTGTGTGTGTGTGTGTGTGTGTGTGTGTGTGTGTGTGTGTGTGTGTGAGTGTGTGTATGTCACACTGCCATCTCTAAATATATTTTCTATGAACACGTTCACATGAAGGTTGAACATGCTCGGATGGCAATGGAGCTGGAGAAGTAGAAATTATTCATACAACCAGGCTTAGTCATTTGTAGAAGTGTCGTCAAGACATCTTCACGTGAACCTTGCGTGGCTAGAGACTGCAGGGTTAACAGCTAAATCTCTCCCACCACAACACCATACAAGCAGGGAGAAGAGATTATAGTTCTATAGCAATGAGCCGTATATTGAAATGACTTGGGTATAATTTAGCACTTTCTGGCTTATTCCTTTATAATAAAAGAAATGATACAATAATAAGTAATTTTCTTATTTCTTATTCACCTTATTGTATTTAACGGACATTATTCAATGCGGTTTGTTGGTACTTTTCGAAAGGAAAGGATTTTAGTTCACATGCTCACAGCAGAATGACCCAGCAAGTCCTCGCTCATCCTATGTACAGAGCATGTTCCTGCCCTCGTTGTTCACACGTCTTCAGCCCCTTTCCTCCCTCAGCACCGGTGGACGTGGTGTTTGTAATGGAGGTGGGGATGGTGGTGTTTGTTATGGAGGTGGTGTTTGTAATGGAGGTGGTGATGGCGGGGGTGGTGTTTGTAATGGAGGTGGTGTTTGTAATGGAGGTGGTGTTTGTAATGGTGGTGATGGTGGAGGTGGTGTTTGTAATGGAGGTGGTGTTTTTAATGGAGGTGGTGTTTGTAATGGTGGTGATGGTGGAGGTGGTGTTTGTAATGGAGGTGGTGTTTGTAATGGAGGTGGTGATGGTGGAGGTGGTGATGGCGGGGGTGGTGTTTGTAATGGAGGTGGTGTTTGTAATGGAGGTGGTGTTTGTAATGGTGGTGATGGTGGAGGTGGTGTTTGTAATGGAGGTGGTGTTTGTAATGGAGGTGGTGTTTGTAATGGAGGTGGTGTTTGTAATGGTGGTGATGGTGGAGGTGGTGTTTGTAATGGAGGTGGTGTTTGTAATGGAGGTGGTGTTTGTAATGGTGGTGATGGTGGAGGTGGTGTTTGTAATGGTGGTGATGGTGGAGGTGGTGTTTGTAATGGTGGTGATGGTGGGGGTGGGTTGCTCGCCGACCGCTGACGCCGCTCCTCTCGTCCACAGGTGAGCCGCGTGTTGCGGCCGCGGGGGGGGCGATTCCTCTCGCTCACCTTCGCCCAGCCGCACTTCAGGAAGCCCCGGTACGCCCGCCGCGAGTACCGCTGGTCCGTCGCTCACCACACGTACGGAGACGGCTTCCACTACTTCCTGTATGTGATGACCACGGGGGAGGAGCTAAGCCCCGAGGACGCAGCGCTGGAGACGAGGCTGGAGGAGCAGGAGCAGGAGGAGGAGCAGGAGGAGGAGGAGGAGGAGGAGGCCACGGCGCCCCCGTCCCGGGTCCCGGTCCTGCAGGAGAGCGACACGGAGGACTTCCTGAGGGACATTGTCCTGTAGGGAATGGATGGAACGGCGGTGCCTCGAGGGGTCTGCTGATCGTGGAGCTCTGACGGACTGTGAACATTTAAGTGAAAGGTTTTTACTCCCACGGTTATAATAAACAACCCAGGGGTTCGTCTTTCTGTTCTTCTTTTAATCCAGGCTTTTATCCAAAGTGTCTTACTATGCCATGAGTGCATACATTCTCAGCATTGGTGGGCCGCAGTGCCCCACCAGCCTTGAAACACACCGATTGCGTACGACGTTGTGTCTTTTTATGTACCTAATACTGGTTTGTACCACACAGACATTAGCTCAGGAGTTAAGGCGGGTGGACTGGCAACCGGCTGGCAAAAATCGGAAGGTTGCTAGTTCAACCCTAACTATGTCGAGGTGTCGTTAACCCCAACCGCTCCCCGGGCGCTGTGATTGGCTGCCCACTGCTCCCTTGAGGGATGGGTTAAATGCAGAGGAAAAATGTCACTATATGTATGTGTATGTGACAATAAAAGTACCTTTACCTTACCTTTTTACACCGCTTCCTGCAAAGGTCCGGTGTCTGCGTTTCAGACGAGTTACGGTGGATCCTTTCAACGCAAACCCTTACCCAACGCAAGGTTGCAAGCGCTACGCCGCGCTGCATCTGAAATGAAAGGACTTCTTGTGAACTGCTATGCAGCTACGCAAGACACAACCCGGGCAGTGGTAATGTCACGCGCTGCCAATGGAGCGCAATCTTTGTTTTGAACTGTGTTCAACTTTTTATTTGTAAAACGACCGGTGCTAAATTAGTTGAACGGGAGCAAAATCTGCATTCTGCCTCGCAGGCAAATATGTATGAGAAATCGCAATGCAAACCTGCACGTCGAGAGATTGCTAACTAATTGCAAAGGGGGGGGGGGGGGGGGGGGTTTGAATGAGAACAAAAGCCTGCATGTAAACAGCGGTCTATCAGGATGCTACTAGCAGGCACGGCCGTGGCTTTCTGCATGGCCTGCTGGTTCACTGTCTCGTGCTAGGCTGTGATCAGACAGCGCTGTCTCGTGCTAGGCTGTGCTGTTTCACTGTCTCATGCTAGGCTGTGATCAGACAGCGCTGTCTCGCGCTAGGCTGTGATCAGACAGCGCTGTCTCGTGCTAGGCTGTGATCAGACAGCGCTGTCTCGTGCTAGGCTGTGATCAGACAGCGCTGTCTCGTGCTAGGCTGTGATCAGACAGCACTGTCTCGTGCTAGGCTGTGATCAGACAGCGATGTCTCGTGCTAGGCTGTGATCAGACAGCGATGTCTCGTGCTAGGCTGTGCTGTTTCACTGTCTCATGCTAGGCTGTGATCAGACAGCGCTGTCTCGCGCTAGGCTGTGATCAGACAGCGCTGTCTCGTGCTAGGCTGTGATCAGACAGCGCTGTCTCGTGCTAGGCTGTGATCAGACAGCGCTGTCTCGTGCTAGGCTGTGATCAGACAGCACTGTCTCGTGCTAGGCTGTGATCAGACAGCGATGTCTCGTGCTAGGCTGTGATCAGACAGCGATGTCTCGTGCTAGGCTGTGCTGGTTCACTGTCTCGCGCTAGGCTGTGATCAGACAGCGCTGTCTTGTGCTAGGCTGTGATCAGACTGTTTGACACACAATACATTTTAAACCTGCGATCCAGCACCAGAGTTCAGAATTAACAACAGCACCAGCGCTTCGCTGGAAGCCAACCATCGGGTAGCTGCCCTTGACACTTGACTCATACGACAGCAAACCCAGCCCCAGTGTAATTTTGATGTTTTTAATTGACAATCTGTTACTTATACCTATTGTTGCATTATCCAGAACACTACACTGGGCATGGAGCTCACTCTCCACAACACTCCTGGTCTGTGATGATCTCCTGTTGGAGGCCGGACACTCTATGTAAGGAGGACAGCCACATAAATTAGAGGTCATACAACGGGCCTAATTAGCCTAATGAATTAGGTGTTGTCAATGTTTGATCATCAACGTACATCTTTGTCAGACCCTGAAGGACCTTTTTAGCATGCACAGACTGGAGGTATATGACCTCATCTCTCACAGGACAGCAGCTACAAGAAACAAAGTCAACCGTAATGTTTCTGTTGGAAGTCAAATGTCCTCATGTAAAGCGATGGCAGATACAGTATACTATATACGATCAAAATGCTGCGTCATATAAAAGTCACGTTTTCAATTGTAACATTTCAACAGTTTTGTGTTCTTGTTAAGAGCCTGTATTCATAGAGAACAGGATAAATAACTTACATTTTGTTCCAGATAACCAGAAGGAGATATCCAGGTGAACCCATGCTGTATATATTCCAGGTAAAGAGCATAACTAATGTGGAAATAGGCACACGAATGTCATTTTGATTTGAACAACATTTTCATACAAACGTGGAGCAAAACATCCTGTGGTCAATACACCATGAAGCATATGAACCGTTGAAAAAATACACAACATTAGAGCAAAACCAAGAGCCCCTCATTTGTGTAAGATACATAACTCAGTCCCTTATTCCTCCGCTGGTTAAATTTAGACCAGCGAGAGAGGCGTGGAGAGAGACAGGCGAGGGGGAGGGGGAGACAGGAAGGCTGGGGGCTTGGGGGGGGGGGGGGGGGGGGGGGGGCGAACACATTAATAAAGTAGAAATCATTTATTTTTAATTCCTCGCTGAGATCTAATTACCGTCTATTTTTAAGACGTGGAGAGGGGGGAATGAAAGGTGTGTGTGATCCCTCAGATGGCTCCTCTTCCAATCACTTCTCCCCGAGGCGCACCTTGGTCAAGGTGGCGTTGAACTTGGACACACGCGCCGACTCAGCCACCGCCAAACGAACAGTGCTCGAGACGGTTAGAAGTGGCCTCCAGTGAATCCTCACGTTCATTAAAGTCCGTTAGCACACGCTGTTGTCCAAAGCAACTGGCAGCATTTTAGTTTATTTTAGATACATTGATGTGCAGGTTAGCCATATTATCTCTTTTTTGATGTCCTCAAACTCAACACCGTTTGAGTTGATGTATGGATAACCATTGGCTGATCTCCCTTTATTGTGAGATCATCCTCGGACCCTTAGCTTGTTTATGATTATTTCCCAGGTTTCCACGGTGACAATTGTGTAACAATCCTCCAGCGTCCCAAATAGAAAGTGTTTGTTAAAAACCATTTAAATAAACGGCCTGGCAGCTTTACTGGATGTGGGCCGGCAGAGTAGGTGGGGAGAGAGGGTTATGTAACGCTAGATTGACGATAGACTCAATATTGACAATAGATGTTTTTGCCCGGGCAGGAAGCCAGTACAACCAGCGAGGCCAGAGAGGCGACAGACAACTGCGTTTCCTGAGTTTCTTCAAAGGAAGAAAGGATTTACAGTTTGTGCTTGCTAAATGTGAAATCTCGAAATCTGCTGCTGCAGAGTGATCATTCAGTGTGTTCATATCTGTTAGGATCCAAAAGTTACAAATGCTCTTACTATAGACCCTGATTGAGTGTCCATCGCTTCAGTACAGAATTATATCGCCGTTTTACAGCTGGATTTTAAACTCCCTCATTCAAACTGAATGATGTGCATTGGCGTACGCCCCAATAGGGAGATTTAAACTTGACTGGACTTAAGTTATGCAACTAGAGAGCTTGGCACTGGCCTCATACTGGACAGATATAGGCCAGTCATCAGTCATCATTTACTCACACAGCATTCCATCTTAATGTGACTCTGCATTTGCTTTTCAGGTCAACACTATATGATTTGTGTGTGTGTATCTGTGCGTGTGTACGTACGTTTGTGTAATGTGTGTGCGTGTGACAGAGATACATTATGTTTGTGTCTTTCTGTAACACAAACAACGCACAGCTGTGAGTGAGAGTGAGAGAGAGAGACACACAGAGAGACACAGGGGGAGAGAGAAAGAGAGGGGGAGGGAGAGGGAGAGAGACACAGAGAGAGAGAAAGAGAGAGGGAGAGAGACACAGAGAGAGAGGGGGAGGGAGAGAGGGGGAGGGAGAGGGAGAGAGACACAGAGAGAGAGGGGGAGGGAGAGAGAGAGAAAGAGAGAGAGAGGGAGAGGGAGAGAGACACAGAGAGAGAGGGGGAGGGAGAGAGACAGACCGGTACCTAATTGTCCTCCATGCTCTGTTGGCCAAGGGCAACAACAGCAATCAGCTGCATGCTCAATGGCTCTCGTTTCCCCCTGACTTCTGGCTTACTCCCTCGGTCACACAGGGGTTTTTATTTTCTTTCGGTTCCTCCCACCTGGTTCCCTTTGACCTTGTAAGCGGCCGTTGCATGCTAATTCGTGCTTGTTGCTGTATGGCTAGAAAGCTGGGTTTCTCTCCTGCGCTGCGCTATACATGCTAGTCCCCCTTAGGGAAGTATAATGCCATTAGATCTTACGTAACTCGAGGAGGAATATTAATGTGCGTGCGTGCGTGTGCGTGTGTGTGTGTGTGTGTGAGATTGCAGATTGAAGTTCTCTTTTCATGTCTCTATTTGTTTTTCTATTTGTCTGAGGCTCTACTGCTGCTCACTTTCTGTCTGAGTTCTTAACAAGTGATGCATTTGTCTGCTTTGCGCTGTTGTATATAGGGGTGTGTTTGTGTGTGTTTGTGTGTGTGTGATCTTTCAAAAGGTGGACATAAATATACTCCAGAATATCCCCCTGACATAGTCAGGGGGATATTCTGGGGGGGATTCTTTTGTACCACATGACCATCTGTTTCCCATTCTGGGTTTCAAACCCCGATTTTAATTCAAACAACATTTCATTGAGACACAAACACACACATCTTTGTGTTTCAATGCTCTGCCGTTGTACAACAGAAAGCCAGTTGATGTTCAGGTGTTACTTGCATGATAAGCCGTACCTTGAACAACAAGCTTGTAATTTATATTGAGAGAGAGAGAGAGAGGGAGAGAGAGACCACAGAGTTTGCATCCAACCAAACATGGTCATCCGGTGGTCACTCTGATAATGTGATTTCCCGTGGCCTCAGACAGCCGCACGCACGCACGCACACACACACGCAATAACAATAACAGCAGCAGCGGGATCAATACGTGTGTGTTGACGTGTGTGTGTGACGGTTGCCAGTCAATAGCCCCAGAGATGGAAACACTGGGGGTGGGGTGGGACAGTAACGGCCTGTCCTCGTTTTATGGTGGGTGGGTGCGGTGTTGACGCTGTCTGGATGGATGTAATGGTAAAAGAGTGTCGATTGTAAAAAACACGAGAGATTTCTGATGCCTTGTCGACCCCGGTTCAGCCCCGACGGAGCAGGGGGGTGTCGTGATGAAATACGGAGGAACGACGGCCTCGTATCCGAGCAACCCTTCTGGGAAGGTCAAGCTGTGTCGTCATCGCCTCATGGACTGTTGTGTTGTAAGAACCGCACGAAGGAAAAAGGCAGGGGTGAAGGCAGAATGAACTAACAATAACCAACATATCCCTAGTGTCACTCTCCTCCATCTGATGTGCCCCAACTATTTAGGTTTGTTGTTTTATGTTCCAGTTGGGGGAGCTGGACACGGCTCAAGCTGCCCCATCCTTAAAGGCTGTGTTTGGGGCCCATCGCCCCGTGCGAAGGGCCGTGGGATGGACGCCGGATGTTGATAGATGATCGCCGTGGCAACGTGGCTTTCCAGCTAGGCTCTGCTGTAATAGATGGTCCCCCAGTCTACTCCTGCACTCCGGAGCTGCCTACGGTGCAGTGGGGGTGGTCGTCACAGGGCTGTATGGAGGAGTCTGTGCAGGGTCATCCTCTGATCTGACCTTCCTGTGGGCTGGTTGATCTCCATCTCAACTGGTCGGCGGTGTTCCATCGATTGCTATTCTCGATCCTTTGACGTTGTGTATAAAGTATATGTATTGGTAGTTAAGTGTGTATATAAGAAATGTAACCAAACAACCGGATATACATGTCCTTTCACCATTTATTAGTTCACCAAATACAGTGAAAATGGCATCATAATTTACAATGACTCATTCTTAGAATGTCATGACATTTTTGTTGCTTTTTTGCTTCATAAAACGATGTTTCATTATTGAAAATATTAAGTTTTCATGCACAACAAACCAATATCCAGTTTCTTTAAAAGAATGGTACAAAATTAAACTAAAATAAAAATGTAACTAATGTCCAAAATATGTCAAATAACAACAGGTTATCTGAGGATACTCGTAAACAGTGCAATATACTCTAAAATTGCCATTTTCTAACAAATTCATCAACGAAGCTCAAGTCACAGTATACGATTTCTTAATAATAGTTTAACATTGACGTGTGCAAAGAAAACCTAGACACATTCAGTTAGTCTTTAAAAAACGTCCAACCTGTCTGATAAGAGCTTGAGAGCATTCAAACAACATCTCTCATAGGATCTCCATTGACGTTGCCCAGACCCCAGCTGTGTATCCACTCTGTAGTATAAATATTTTTTGTAAGACAACAGACTAGCATATCATTTAAATAACAAATATTTAGATATAAAAATACAAATATGAATTTTCCTTTTTAAAAAGAAGCGTGCCAGGGCAGAGGTGTGGCACCTGGGTTGGCACCGAAGCAAAGGGTCATGCAAATAGATGGAGAAAAGTAGACTTTCGTTTATAGAAGACGGAAAACACCAAGAATTAGCAAAACAAAAGAACCAAATCAAAGAAAACCTCTTTCCCATCAATTTCATGAATAGTAGTTCAGACATTTACTGTATATTCCACCTCACCGCTGGCTTCTCTCAGTACTGAAAATGTGAAAAAAGATATGTGCAGGTATAGATTTAGCTACATAAATGGTGCTATAACCTGCACCCTTTACAAATGGGGATAGTAACATAATAAGCTGCAGCCTATTTAAATTCAATCTGTGGGTTAGTGTGTGTTTCAACAAAATGGGCCAAAACAAGCCGCTTTATTATTATTATCCTCATTAATATGATTATTATTATTATTATTATTAAGAAAAGATTAACATTGCACCATCCTCGAATAGCCTGTAAGTTATACAACGGGTGTCCTCTCTCTCTAGTAGACTTGAGCGTTGGTTGGTCTGTTTTCCGAGAACATTGTAGCAGCAACAGGAATGCATTCTGGTCCGACCAGTGCTGAAAGAACAGCTCCCGTGAATGCAACGTCGCTGAAGTCAATCATCAAAGCGAAGCTCAACCTACATATAGACCTACCGTCCTACTGTACAACTATTGAAATAGGGCTTGAAATTATATAGGTTCAGCCCCCCGGTCGTAGTATATATGGGCCTATATATATATATATATATATATATATATATTGGTATTTTTTTTGCTTACAGCGCTTTTTGAAATAAATATGGTGGTGAAGTTGATGTTCATCCGTCCAGATTGAGCCGAGGTGGAGACCCGGAGCAGCTGTCCGCCATCTCAACATCTCGCTGCGTTGCAGTAGTTAAAATCGGGATTCTTTTGGAGAATTGCCAGCAATCCCATGATAAATCTTGGTCTTTTCCAGAGTGTCTCTCTCTCTCTCTCGCTCTCTCTCTCTCTCTCTCTCTCTCTCTCTCTCTCTCCCTCTCTCTCCACACCTCCTCCTCCTCCTCCTCTTTCTCGCATTTTCTTCCATCTTCTTCCTCTTTGCTCTCTCTCTCCATCTTCTCTTCCCTCCCTTTCTTTCACTCTTCTCTCATTCCGTCCCTTGTCTCCGCGTCGTGCCATCGTTCCCCCGTACTACAATCCTCGAACATGCACAGCCGACAAGTGCTTTTCAAATCGGTGATCAAAAATAAAAAGTCTGCGAGTGCCCATCCTTCCTGTTTACACGCCGGGGGACTTGTCTGTCATTCCCTTCAGGACCTCGTCTATTCGGTCGTCCTCGATCACCACTGTGGGGGGAGAGAGAAAACCAAATAGCCCACGGTTACTGACCCCGTTCATAAATCAAATGTTCCATTCATGAATTAGACTGACGGGGGGGGGGGGGGGGGGGGGGGGGGGGGGGGGCGTGTGTGAGGGGGTGATAACGAGTCGATGATTGCGCCAGTTAATCGAAGGAGCGTTTTTTTGGTAAAGGCCCTCAATAAACACATCAATAAAAACACATGGTACTGTGGAAAAAGCGCCTATAATGCTCGTTTGTTGGTTGAGATAACAAGCCGCGAGTGTCAAATGACTTAGACAACGCAAATGAAATGAATCATCAACAAACCTCGTTTTGCTCTGCCGATCTGCCCCAGCTTCGGGGGTCTCTTCGCCTGCGACGCCGCGAAAAAGGCGTTCGAGTCCTGCAGTCCGCAACTAAAGGACATCTGGCTGACCTCGCTGTCGGCCCCATAGCCGCTCATTTTCCCCTCGTTGTACGGCAGAACCTCGGACATTGTGTCAGCAACTGATCGATCAACAGCAACTGGAGAAGAAAAAAAAACACGTCGGGTCAAAACTCGGCTGCTGAATTAGAAATAATAACTAATTCCTTTGTGTGGTGAATTGCAATTGTTAAGTTTCCCCTGCCTAGTTCCGTTTGGGAAAAGAAGAAAACGCACTTGGCAGCTCGACGTGCAGTGGACTTTAGAGGTCCGGTCCCGCGTCGTGATGCGGTGCTTTTGTTGTTTTGGGGTCCAAGACGAAGCGAGAGCGGAGAGCTGTGTTCGCCTGCGTTGCTGGCTGATGTCTGCTGAGGGAAGTGGGAGATCCCGGGATCATAAAGGAAACCCAGGCGGAACGGTGAAGTCATCCATCCGGGCTTGAAGCGTGTGTGCGTCTAGTGGGGGACTCCGAGTGTTAGAGGAGTAAGGGTGACCTCAACAGGCGAGAAGAGTTAATGCAGAAAAGCAAAAGCAAGAAATGAAAAACCAACGCATTGCCATAGAAGGCTACGGTTGATGCACTGTGGTGTTTATGTATTTTTACATCAAACGAGCCCTCACTTTCATCTCTATGAGATGATTACACACCTCAGACATCCACAATCTATGTGAATTCATATATTGTAATAGTTGTGGGGCTGTGGGGAAAATGTCTACAGAAATACTTGAATGATGTCATCACTTCTATTAACTATACCTAGAAGTTATATAACTATAATTGCCTAATGGCCGTGCAGGGTAGCGTGGTAGGGTGTGTGACTATTAGCTGAAGGGTTCTGGGTTTGATGGCAAACATCTGTGGTCTCTTCTCCAGCCGACCCCTACCTGTTCCAATTGTCTGTTATTACTATTATTATTATTATTATTATTATTATTATTAACCAATAGGCCCACTAAACGATGCTCTTTTCAAATGGAATCCCCTGAAACTGGATCTGCTGTCGGTGTTAACCAAACATGTCCTGACCCTATTCATACATGAGAAGCACTTCAGCTCTTGTTTACCTTCTCTGATGAGTCAGTCCTCAGCCTGCTGTGACGATATGAGCCATGGCTCTCCAGAACTATGTGACCTCCTGCCTCGTTTCCTGTCATTGCGTTCCAAAGACTATTCCAGAGCAGGGGTGGGTTACAGACGAGCGACAACAATCCCAATGTTAAGCTACAGGAATCCACTTAATGTATATACACACAGCCAGTTTAATAATGATCTAATACGACGGCAAGCGAAATTGTGCCTCCACAAAGCTGTTTCTTGTATTGGTATATCTACCATATAATGTATTGACTGGGACTGCACAGTGCTACATACTAACAAATAAACACATTCTCACGTTGAAGTGTTGTTTTGTTGTGTGTGTATATATATATATACACACACAGTGGCCTCTCCAACGCTCCACTAGATGGTTTGATTGATCCTAAGGTTGTTCCAAGCGAGAGGTCAAAGGGTTTTCCATGATGGCGTCAGTGTTACCAGAGTTGGAAGTCATGGGAAAGAATTTGACCCTTTGGCCCTGGATGCAACAGGTGTCTCTCTTGACGTATCCATCGTAGGCTTTCCACAAAACGTACTTCACCGCTTTTGCCAACTAACTAATACTCTTTCAGACGGCAGCCATGTTGTCTAGGGAGACCAATATAAAGCTCTCTCTCTCCCGCTTTCTCTCTCTCGCTCTCCCTCTCTAATAGTTGCTCTCCAGGAGGCAGTAGTTCTTAATCATCAAACTCATTCTCACAACCTCATCCTCTCAACTGCAGACTGCAACCCTTCTTTGTGTGTGTGTGTGTGTGTGTGTGTGTGTGTGTGTGTGTGTGTGTGTGTGTGTGTGTGTGTGTGTGTGTGTGTGTGCTCTTGAAACCCAGCCTCCAATTACAAGCAAATCACAGCTGCTGAGTCACTCTGTCTCTGTCCCTGAATCCCATAACCAATCTTTTACTAATATGTGCACACACACACACACACACACACACACACACACACACACACACACACACACACACACACACACACACACGCACACGCACACACACTTCATGTTGCTCTCTCTGGAAGACTCGAGCACCTGGATAAAAAACCACCAATAACAAGCTGAGAGCATGGTGCCTGGTCTAAGATCGATATGACCCCTGCCTAGAGGTGTGTGTGTGCCTGCGTGTGCCTTTGTGTATATGCATGTGTGTGTGAGTTTGTGTGCGTACGTGCATGTGTGTGTTACAAACAGCATGCTTTAGTGCTTGCAAAGTCGTTGAGGTTTTTCTCTTCTTGGTGGAGACGAAATTTGTCTAAGTGAGCCAGGAAAGATATATATATATATAATCGTATAATTAGATTATCGATTTCCAAATAGAAACAAAAACTCACTACATCTGCAGCCCTGGACCAAATGGAAGTGTTTGTCTGTTTCTCTCCCCTCATCATCATGAAAATGAATGCTGTTCGTATTAAAGCTCTGTCCCTCTATGTGTCTCTCTCCATATCCCCCCCCCAGCACCTTCATTGGACCTCCTTCTGAGATGAGAACAGAATCAAAGCCATATCACAGAAGATGTATGTTGTTTGCACGATTTCATGTGCAATTTTACACATTGTGTTGAAATCCTAAACGAAGCAAATCCAACAGAGCGGCAAAGCCATACGTCCGTCCTATCCGTCACGTCTCCTGCACACCAGCAGCATCTCTGTGCCATCACGATGGCCTCCCTAATACCTCCGCTCCTCTCTTCAAGGAAACCGCACAGCAAGCTGCTGGTGACGAGAGAGAGCCGGCAGTCACACACACGGCGTGGGGAACGTGGGTCACCGAGAAGACGCTCGTGGTAGGCGCCAGGCGGCGTGGGGAACGTGGGTCACCGAGAAGACGCGCGCCGGGCGGATGGTAGGCACCAGGCGGCGTGGGGAACGTGGGTCACCGAGAAGACGCGCGTGGTAGGCGCCAGGCGGCGTGGGGGGGGCTCCCACGCTGTTACGGCTCCCTTCCACAGAAACCTCAGTGTCACCTGGCGTGCCGCTGTCTGTCTGCGTGCTGCCAGACGCCGCTGTGCCACGGCTAAAGAACGATGGACGACAAGGTTGTGTCAGGACTTGTACGGTGGGAAGCAGGTTTGGTTGGGATTAGTGGTAGATGGAAAGCCTTCCTTGATGTAGTCCTCATGTCCTGTCACGATAGGTCATACTGAACAGTCAAGTTCAAAGTTCAATAGACTAAAACCGGCTACATTTGACCTCATCGCCCACACAAGCTTGGTTTAGCGACAACCCTTGACGTACTTCAAGATATTTATTGTATTTCAAAGTATGTATCAAAATGCATTTGATGCACTGATCTCCTGTATACGATCGCTCTGATTAGCCTGTAACCACTGAAGTTGTGACCTCTTGTTAAACATCCATGGGTGAGGCTGATGCTTCCCAGTCTTCCAACGTTCTCCTCCGTACCTGCACGTGGAAAGGGAGACCCCTAGTGGTCAAGCCACTAATCAAACCCAAATGGAAACTTCTGTAATTAGTAATCCTACTAGGAAATAAGCAGAAACACATTTCCTAGTAGCGCTTGCAATGTGCATCCGATGTGTGCCACACAATGTCATCGGGGATGCGTCATGCCTTCATGGCAACAAATACTTTAAATACATTTAACAACATGTTTCAGCCCCAATGGGAACCAACAGAAAACGGGACTTGTGCGGTGTCATTGTTATAACCACGCAGGATAATGAGCCAGTAGCAACGGCGAGAGCCAGTGTTTTTCGTGCACCGAGGCGCCTATATATACTGCTCAAAAAAAATAAAGGGAACACTTGGAGTTACATTGTGTTGTTTAAGTGTTCCCTTTATTTTTTTGAGCAGTATATATCATCTGCAGGGTAATAGTGTGCTCCACGCGGGGCCACAGCTGTTGCTCCGTGGAGAGGGCTGGTGAAGCGTCTGTCACGGTGAGCCCTTAAGACCGTTGAGGGACATTTATGTGCCCTTTTCCTCCTTCGCCTGCTCTCCGGCTCCTTTCTGTGCTCCCCCCCACCCCCCCCCCCCCCCCCCCCCCCCCCATCACCTCTCTGGTCACCCTTCCTACCCCCTGATCCCACACACGGTCATTAGTGTCCCCTTCCCCCGAAACACCCCAACAACACTACGCATGGAGGTGGCTTTTATGTTTCACGCTGACATTCTTCCACTGCTCGTTAGAACATGACTGAAATACTGTGTGTGTGTGTGTGTGTGTGTGTGTGTGTGTGTGTGTGTGTGTGTGTGTGTGTGTGTGTGTGTGTGTGTGTGTGTGTGTGTGTGTGTGTGTGTGTGTGTGTGTGTGTGTGTGTGTAACACAGCTTGAGCAGTAGGGAGCCTTTTTAAAATGACTGTTCTCATCTGTATGTAAACATGACCTACTTTTCTTTCCATTCATACTATTTAAAAAGACTTTCATTAAACCTTATTCATTGAAATTATTGCTCTATAGTCTGTCATTTGCATTCAAAACAATACATACAGGACCATTCACTTCAGTATACTTCATTCACTAACCCAACTAATTATGTTGCGGCCTTTATCTTTGTTTTATATTACTGTATGATGGTTCAGTTGTCTGTAAATGTACAATCAAACTTGTCCCTTCTTGCTGTGGTTTTCTTAAATACAAGCAAATGTTTTTGGAGGTATTTAATCAGTAGGTCTTGAAACAGGTAAATAGTAGTAAAATCCAGTATGTTATACAGTCAGCCTCTAGGTAACCACAACTCTTCCAATGTAAGCGATAGATTAACTTCCGTTAAATAAAACATTTAATGACCAAAACCGGAATATATTAACATATGCCCTGTTGTCTGTACATATGTTCCCCAAAAAGTAAGTAGTGTAACGAAAGGCATAGGAAAGGATGTGTTTTCAGATGACTGAATGGCGTGATCGTCACAGTATCTGCATTCAACGCTCCAGTAAGGCGGGGTCTCTGAGTGGACGTGCGTCAGGCTTGGTAGAGGGGCACCACCCTCCTGATGGCCTGCCTGCACATGGGGCAGGCGGGCTGGGGGAGGGCCTGGTAGCAGCTGTAGCAGCAGCACACGTGGCCACAGTCCAAGAGAACGCAGCCACGCGGCTGGCTCAGGCATATCACGCAGGCGTTCTCCACGGGCACCGCTGCCTCGTCTTGGGAGGCCCTGAGGCCCGGCGGCGACGAGGAGCCGGGCCCCAGGGCCTCGAACTCTCTCCTCAGGCGCTCCTGCTCCCACTGCCGCTTCAGGACACGGTAGTAGCGCCTGGCCACCCACAGGAGCACGGCGGCCCCGGCCAGGGCGAAGACAGAGGCCAGCACCTGCCACACGGCCGCCTGGTTCTCCTGGTCGAGGCACAGGGTCTCAAAGTCCGTCGTGGTGAGGAAGTACTCCGAGCCGTCCGCGGGAGGGCGGAGCTTCAGCGCCCGGTCCGTGTCCAGGATCAGCTCCCCTACGCCCGTCAGAGTAGTACCCACCTATAGGAAGACACGCTACATCAGGACCAGCTCCCCTACGCCCGTCAGAGTAGTACCCACCTATAGGAAGACACGCTACATCAGGACCAGCTCCCCTACGCCCGTCAGAGTAGTACCCACCTATAGGAAGACTACATGAGGACCAGCTCCCCTACGCCCGTCAGTAGTACCCACCTATAGGAAGACTACATGAGGACCAGCTCCCCTACGCCCGTCAGTAGTACCCACCTATAGGAAGACTACATGAGGACCAGCTCCCCTACGCCCGTCAGTAGTACCCACCTATAGGAAGACTACATGAGGGTCAGAGTAGTACCCACCTATAGGAAGACTACATGAGGACCAGAGTAGTACCCACCTATAGGAAGACTACATGAGGGTCAGAGTATTACCCACCTATAGGAAGACTACATGAGGACAAATTAACATAATCGACTTCAAATGAAGACTTAATCATGTCTTCATTCATTAGTGATTCCGGAGATCTGTGTCTTAAAAATGTATAACTGGCGTATCACAAAGCAAACGGGTTACGTTTGAACGTGTTTGACTCCCTCCGCGCTGAACGGGTTCTGGGTTCAAACCCCAGTTTGTCTGTCATCCATGAGCCAGATACATAACCCCTACCTGCTCATCCATGAGCCAGATACATAACCCCTACCTGCTCATTCATGAGCTGTATCTAAACCACAAGAAAAGAATGATACTGTAAGTGGACCTGGCTAAAAGACTTGATCTATATACACCACATAGAATACACCACGTAGAACCAAACATAGAACCAAACATAGAACCTAACATAGAATACACCACGTAGAACCAAACGTAGAACCAAACATAGAATACACCACGTAGAACCAAACATAGAACCAAACATAGAACCTAACATAGAATACACCACGTAGAACCAAACGTAGAACCAAACATAGAATACACCACGTAGAACCAAACATAGAATACACCACGTAGAACCAAACATAGAATACACCACGTAGAACCAAACATAGAATACACCACGTAGAACCAAACATAGAATACACCACGTAGAACCAAACATAGAATACACCACGTAGAACCAAACATAGAATACACCACGTAGAACCAAACATAGAACACACCACATAGAACCAAAGGGTCAAACCCACCTTGAGCATCTCCTCCGTCTCCAGCTGGCCCTTGGGCTTCTCCCCGCTCAGGTACTGTCCTATGAGGTCGCTGAAGCCGTACGTGGCCTGGTGGAACTTCTCGTGGATCACCTCCATGTTGAGGGCCGACGCCTCCAGGGGACACAGCACCCGGACCACGGCCTCGTCCGACCCCGCCATGTTGAAGGGCACGGCGTGGACACGCTGGTGCAGCACCCGCTCGCTGTCCGTCCTGCACGCACACGCACGCACGCACGCACACACACACACACGCACGCACGCACGCACGCACGCACGCGCGCGCACGCACGCACGCACACACACACGTCGTTAAGATCTTTGCCACTACAATATTAATCGTGTCAATTTCTGAAATTAAATGTTGGTTTGATCATTCATCCATATCGTTATCTAAGTACAAAGTTTAACTGAGGTACATATGCAGCCTTATTGTAATATGAAAGAGCAGAATCTCACACACACCACCACCTTTCCAAAGTGGCAATGCTGACCTTACTTAAAACACTACTGACGACCCTAGCCTAAATCATGCCATGTACTATCTGTGACCTCTTCTAGTCGAACAACCATGCGTGTGTCTGAATGTCCCCCGTCCTCACCACACACGAGCCAAGCTGTTCCACACCAGCTTGTGTTCCCTCAGCATCAGCTTCTGCACCACCCCGACGGCCCCTTCCTGGAACTGGCTCCTCAGCGGCTCAGACACGGGCTGAACCGTCCCTTTACACAGACATGCATGGGAAGTAGGGGAGGATCGACAACGACCAAACTGTCTGCGTACGGCCTATATATGTCAAATGCATGTATAGACTACCTGCCATGTTTGCAGTTTAAGCTACCTTGCACATCTGCACATCTGATTGAAAACATGAACTCGCAAGAGAGGATGGAGAAGGTTATTTAGCATCCAGTTTCTCGCTGACTGAAATGTGAACTTGCAAGGCCATGATGGTCTCACAAGGGTAACGTGCAATAACAAAAAAGTTGAATCGACTATAGAATAGGCGTGTTGGATTACCTTCAATAACAACATACTGTAGACACTTTCCAGGGGTAACGTTTAGAAGGGATTTTAGCCCTCCATCCAAGGCCAGCTTTGGAGCATCCTGTATAAGAAATCCAGAAAGAAACAGTCCCAATAATTGTTCTAATGTTGACACATCTCAATTCAAGATGACGAGGGCATTGTGCACATGCATGCATTTACACAACATGTAACTTCTATACCCTCCAGGTATGATTTTAAAAGACTGTTGAGATCCAGTACATGTGAAATCATACGGTGACGTTTCACTCCTGAACCTACTTTTAGCTTATCTGCGGTCTTCCTCTTCTTCCTGTACAAGTAAAACAGGATCCCGGAGATCGTGAGGCTGGTGCCGAGACACAGCGCCTCAACAGCGCTGACAGGAAAGTCCTCCATTCCCTTCGCACCTTCTTCCACCTATGAAAGAAAATGAAACTGCTTGAAAGACAATAAATCCCAGACAATATTACGTGTCACCGTTAAAAGGTGCAGATAAGCTTGTTTGGGAATGCCTTTCCGTTAAGTACAACTTAATTGTGTTTACAATGAGCCGGCCCCGGCATTGCGTTATCGTTCCGGATAGCTCCAATATTTAAAGGGCATGCAAGACGTGTTGCTAACAGTTGCTTGGCTTTTAAAAATAGATTATTTCTATTTCTATCTATAAAAAAACATACATAGATAATATATTTAGCAATGCTCTTGTTCATGTAAATAAATGTTTTATGGTTGACCTAAATACATAACGAATCCCAAATGTTTACCTCTAAAAACAAAGTGTCAGGTTGTCATCGCGGAAGAAGCTGTGCGACGTCGGGTCACGTGACGTGGGGCATGACGCCGGAAGGGTTTGTCTTCGTCACGTGACCAGGGCGCCAAGTGGTTTGACGTGGGTGTTCCCCCGTCTGAACGCCGAGATGGCAGGAGTCGTGAGGAGAAAAGCCCCTGGTCAACACTCTCAAGTGTGGGCCAAACTGCGAACATTATGGCAGGAAAAGCATTTGATCTTGTTCAAGCCAGAGTACACGCTTCTGGTGGTAGCACTTCTTTGGTTGTTGGAAATTGGGATCAATGTATTGGTCATACAGAAAGTAGCGTGTAAGTAAAGCCGTTGCTAGCATGCTAAGCGGTTTGCATGCGTTTCAAACGTAGCTATTAGCCCGGCTAGCGTTAGCAGGCAAGCCCCTGCCACCTGTCAAAGTATATTTACTGCACTGCATGACCATCACCTGCTGTTTGCAGCATGAATTCAACTAGGCCCGTGTGATGTCTGCTAATCCACACAATGAAATGATACACATTGAGGAAGGATTTGTGATCATTGTCCATGTTTAATGAAGTAGAAACTTGTTATTCAGACACGGAGATAGACTGGAAGGCGTACATGGATGAGGTGGAGGGAGTCATTAATGGCACCTACGACTACACGGAGCTAAAAGGAGACACCGGGCCCTTGGTGTAAGTACATCAAAACGTATACCTAACCTACAGTCAACTAAAGTTATGTTGGTCATCTTCCCGAAACTGAATAAATAAACACGGATTTCAACCAGCTCAAGTGCAAAAGTAGTTTTGAAGAACAAGATCATTAAGTACTGATTCTGATCCGTCTGAACTGATTGCTATGAGGGACCGGGCCTCAAAAAAGAGAAACAAATTGATTAACGCAATAATCGTGTAATATCATTCAATATTCCGTCTTTATCTTTTTGGGTGGAAAATGAGAAATGAGCATGGCTTGAAAATGAGCATGCGTTTGATTTAAGGCATGTGTTGTAGGTACCCAGCGGGGTTCGTCTACATCTTCACAGCACTGTACTACATAACCAGCCATGGTGTGAACATCCGTCTGGCTCAGTACCTCTTTGCTGCCTTCTACCTCATCACCTTGCTGCTGGTGTTCAGGATATATCACCGCACCAAGAAGGTCAGCCCAGACATGTTCGTCGAAAAGGTTTCATTATATGGACTACTGTCGTTTTTTAAAAACTCGACCATTCAAATGTTACAATCGTGTTTACCCATAGGTGAAAAACATTAAGCTGCCATCAGCAGTGTTTATTTAAAGTAATCTCTTTGGCTTCAGGGTGGTCAGCTACAGGTTAAAGCTGCAGTGTTTAATGAAAGGCCTCTGCTAGGTTAAAGCTGCAGTGTTTAATGAAAGGCCTCTGCTTGGTTTCAGGGTGGTCAGCTACAGGTTAAAGCTGCAGTGTTTAATGAAAGGCCTCTGCTTGGTTTCAGGGTGGTCAGCTACAGGTTAAAGCTGCAGTGTTTAATGAAAGGCCTCTGCTTGGTTTCAGGGTGGTCAGCTACAGGTTAAAGCTGCAGTGTTTAATGAAAGGCCTCTGCTTGGTTTCAGGGTGGTCAGCTACAGGTTAAAGCTGCAGTGTTTAATGAAAGGCCTCTGCTTGGTTCCAGGGTGGTCAGCTACAGGTTAAAGCTGCAGTGTTTAATGAAAGGCCTCTGCTTGGTTCCAGGGTGGTCAGCTACAGGTTAAAGCTGCAGTGTTTAGTGAAAGGCCTCTGCTTGGTTTCAGGGTGGTCAGCTACAGGTTAAAGCTGCAGTGTTTAATGAAAGGCCTCTGCTTGGTTTCAGGGTGGTCAGCTACAGGTTAAAGCTGCAGTGTTTAATGAAAGGCCTCTGCTTGGTTTCAGGGTGGTCAGCTACAGGTTAAAGCTGCAGTGTTTAATGAAAGGCCTCTGCTTGGTTTCAGGGTGGTCAGCTACAGGTTAAAGCTGCAGTGTTTAATGAAAGGCCTCTGCTTGGTTTCAGGGTGGTCAGCTACAGGTTAAAGCTGCAGTGTTTAATGAAAGGCCTCTGGTTGGTTCCAGGGTGGTCAGCTACAGGTTAAAGCTGCAGTGTTTAATGAAAGGCCTCTGCTTGGTTCCAGGGTGGTCAGCTACAGGTTAAAGCTGCAGTGTTTAGTGAAAGGCCTCTGCTTGGTTTCAGGGTGGTCAGCTACAGGTTAAAGCTGCAGTGTTTAATGAAAGGCCTCTGCTTGGTTTCAGGGTGGTCAGCTACAGGTTAAAGCTGCAGTGTTTAATGAAAGGCCTCTGCTTGGTTTCAGGGTGGTCAGCTACAGGTTAAAGCTGCAGTGTTTAATGAAAGGCCTCTGCTTGGTTCCAGGTTCCTCCGTATGTGTTCTTCTTTGTGTGCTGCGCCTCGTACCGCATCCACTCCATCTTTGTGCTGCGTCTCTTCAACGACCCGGTGGCCATGTTGCTGCTGTTCGGCGCCATCAACCTCTTCCTGGATGACCGCTGGACTCTGGGCTGTGGCCTGTACAGGCATGTATCACACTGTAACCATACGAACACAACGAGCATAAACAGTGTGATACAGGCCTGTACAGGCATGTATCACACTGTAACCATATGAACACAACGACCATAAACAGTGTGATACAGGCCTGTACAGGCATGTATCACACTGTAACCATACGAACACAACGACCATAAACAGTGTGATACAGGCCTGTACAGGCATGTATCACACTGTAACCATACGAACACAACGAACATAAACATAACCATACGAACATAAACATGTTCGTATGGTTACATTGTTATACTGCAAGGGTTTTTCATTCACGTGCATCTTTTCAATGTAGTGTTTTAGTTTACTTTGTTATTTAGGCATTCTGCAGATGCTTTTTATCCAACACAAGTTATAGGGAATATTTGAGTATTCACTATTCAACCCAGTTATTTTTTAGCACAGAGTCAAACACCATAACCACTAGACTTGCCTGCCTACTGCCTTATGTAACCTTTCTTTCAGATAGTTTGTGAAGTAATAATGGATTTGTTTCCATCCTTAAATGCATAGTTAAAAATGTGCCCCTCTCTCCCTCTCTTTCTGACAGTTTAGCAGTGTCCGTGAAGATGAATGTGCTTCTATTTGCTCCCGGCCTTCTCTTCCTCCTCCTGTCTGAGTTTGGTTTGATCAAGACCATCCCCAAGCTGGCTCTCTGTGCAGCCATACAGGTGGGTGTCCGCATGGTGACAGTTTGATTCCAGTACCAGTTCCAGAGTGGCAAAGTAGAGTAGGGTTGATTTTCTTCACTGATCTGTACTTATAATGGCGAGTGTCACAACATTTTGTATGGTGTTTATAGTGACAATCTGTTGTTTTGCCCTCAAACAAACGAAGTTAGCAGGACATCCATCTGCTTTCCTTCACAGCTGTTGCTGGGCCTGCCCTTCCTGATGGAGAACCCGGCGGGCTACATCAACGGGGCCTTCGACCTGGGCCGCCAGTTCATGTTCAAGTGGACGGTGAACTGGCGCTTCCTGCCCGAGTGGCTGTTCCTGAGCCGCTACTTCCACCTGCTGCTGCTGTGCGCTCACCTGCTCACCCTGCTGCTGTTTGCCCTGCGTCGCTGGAAGAGGTGAGGCTGGGGGTCAGGCTGGGGGTCCGGCTGGGGGTCAGGCTGGGGGTCAGGCTGGGGGTCAGGCTGGGGGTCCGGCTGGGGGTCAGGCTGGGGGTCAGGCTGGGGGTCAGGCTGGGGGTCAGGCCAGCGCTCCTGCACACCCACGTAGACTGGGACTTTGGAATGGCTCATTATTCAATAGACTTGTTTGTTTTCAATATGTGTGTGTTTGCAAATATACGTTTCATTAAGCGTCTTTATAAAAAAAAAGTTTGCAATAATATACAAATCCTCAAAGGTGTTATGTGTTATGACTTTATAACCCTAAGGTAAAGTGTAGCCATTGTACGCAAAATCAAAGGTACATTTGTTTTTTAACCTTTGTAGGCCCGGACAGAGTGTTACTGAGCTGCTGAAGGAACCGTCTAAGAGGAAGAACCCTGCTCAGAAGCTCACACGGGATCATATCCTTTACTTTCTCACTCTGTTATGTGGATGGAAAGTCAATTGAACAGTAAATGCACTAATAATAATTAATTTAGTAACCCCTTTACCACTGTTTCCAAAGTAAAAGCGATGACCTTAAGAGAGATCTGTAATCTGTTGATTTAATCATGAGCCGATCCATATCACATCCCATCGTCCCTTAATGACGAATCACAGATGGTGCTGATACTGTTTGCCTCTAACTTCATCGGGATGTGCTTCAGCCGCTCACTGCACTACCAGTTCTACGTGTGGTACTTCCACACCCTGCCTTACCTGCTGTGGAGCGCAGGGAAGCTAGCCCACCTGCTAAGGTCAGAGGAAACCCTCCATTGGTTAAAGGTGCAGTGTGGAGGATTTAGTGCCATCTGGTGGTGAGGTTGTTGAGTGCAACCAACTGAGTAGCCCCCCCCCCCCGGCTACCGTGGAAACATGGCGGGCTCCCTGTAAGAGGACCCGCCCCCCTGTGTAGATATTAAGGGCTCCTTCTAAGGTAACGGTACAGCGGTTCCTAATGTCATGGGATTATTCATTCTTATTATATTCCATTCCTGCCAATTCCTTACCGCTAGATGCCACACACTGCACCTTTGAAGGGCCCCTATTTGAGCCCTGACGTCCATTAGATAAGCCCTCTAGCTACCAGTCTGGTGGACTGTACCAACTGGTAGGCTGGTAGTTTGATCTTGTATGATGATTGATGGATACATCGTACATAATGGCTGGACACTACCACTTGATCTCACTAACCCTGACAGGGTGGATTTATAAATAATAAATATCGCAGGGGCACTTTTAATAGTGAGGAATTATATTTTGAATTGGGAATTCATAAACAAGCGTGTAAAATCCCACAGCTTTACTTCATGTCGTAACACGAGCCTTCTGTGTACACAGGGTGCTGATCCTGGGCGTGATCGAGCTCTCGTGGAACACCTACCCCTCTACGGAGTACAGCTCAGCGGCCCTCCACGCGTGCCACCTCATCATGCTGCTCTCCCTGTGGCTGGCCCCGGAGCCCGCCCCCACCCCGGCCCCCACCCAGGACGACGGAGCGCCCGAAAAGGACAAGCGGCGGTGAGCCACGTCCCAGCTAGACTCGGCCACCGATGGAATTGGGAGGGGGGTCGGGGTCTGACCGTTGACTTAGCAGTCGCCCCCCCCCCCCGCTCCTCCATCTTCCACACCTGCTTTGCGACAACTGATCCAGAGGGTATTCCCACCCCCCTGAGTGGACTGTCTTAAAAATGGAGGAGCGTACCGGTCTGGCCTCACCGCCAGGAGAGAGCTAACTTACCTGGCGTGGGGGGGGGGGGGGGGGGTCGGTCACACCTGTGGCAGGCCAGGTGTGTGTGTTTGTGTGTGTAACTCCTGCGTGGTTCTCTCAGGTTCCATTTGAAACTAGATTGTAGTTGAATGAGAGGGTTTCAGCGTTGGAGGAGAAGCTGTGAACGTTTGCTGTGCTGTAATATAGCTTGATGGAGAATGTGAAGGACGCCTCTTCCTTTGTCTCTTTCCTTTGTTGCGTAATCGTCACCAAACCATACTTTACAAAAATGGGTATCATTTACAAGTGCATCAATATTGGCTCAATTAACTTAAAGATGTTTTGTTGTACTTGCAACAATATAACCAGTGGTAATCTAAGCTTTACGTTCAGCTGTGGGCTTTCTGTAGCTCTGAGACGTGAGTCTGACTGCCAAAAATAGAATGCAACAGTCAGGCAAATTCCTGCACAGCTCTGCTAGTGACAATCAGGGCTATTCAGCATGGATTGTGTTTAACTTACCCTTACATTTCAACGTGGCTCTTCACGGGATAATCATTTTAATGTGAACTACACACGCCACGTAGATTAACTGATTCTTTTTTTATTCAACTAACTAAGCTATCGGTTACCATGTTTTTGGTGCAAATTCACTGTTTCCGAAGAGATTTTATTTTGTAAAACAATAAAGTCAAACACGTTCACAGATCCACTGTTTAATGTTACCTGATTACGGTACACAGCAGTCGGCTAAAAAGGTTTGATGGGGGAAATTGGGTATACTAGTTCAAAGTATATATTGGGAGCATATCCATATAACCATATCATATTAAGGCATATAATTGATAAAAGGCAACTTGGTCAACGTGAAATGTCTAGTGGTCGGATGGTACTCGGAACAGAATTGATCACGATCATGGGAAATCAATCTTGGCCCGGGGGTCAGTTTGCCCTAACATTGAAATCCTACAGAATGACATTCATTCATTTTAGCCATCCTACAATGCCAGTACTCAGGGGCCCGGAAATAAGCAATGCCAGTACATTCATAACGATTTCAATCACTAGTGCTATATTTGGCCCCGCTGCTCTCACATGTTGTTGGGGTTGTAACACAGCATGTTGAGCTGGATGTTCTCGTCCCAGTGGCGCAGCAGCAGGAACAGCTGCCGGGCCGCTCCCTTCAGCCCGGCCAGGTCCACCTCCTCCGGCAGCCGCTGAGCGCGCAGCCAGGAGTCCGCCTTGGCCGCCACCATCTCCCACTCCATGAAGTAGCCGGCGCAGCGGTGCTCCAGCCAGGCCAGGGCCACGGCCGTGGCCCAGCTGGAGCCCACCACGTCCTCCTGGTCGCCCCCTCGGCACTCTGCCGCCGATGGATCCACCGGCGAGCCCTCGCACGCGTCCGTCTCCGACCCGCGCCCGCTGTCTGGCTGGCCCTGGGAGAGGGGGACCTCCGGCGAACCCTCCTCGGAGCTGGGGGGGTCGGGCGACGAGGTCGCGGGGTCGCGCTGGGATTGACGCCTCAGACGCGCCCGGGGCTCCAGGCTTAGGGGGGCGTGGTGGAATGGGGGCACCGGGGGTCTGGGTAGTGAGGAGGGGGTGCAGATGTGGGGGTGAGAGGGGGGCTTGCCGGCGCTGGGACAGCTGCAGCGGAAGGGAGGGCTGAGGCTCCTGCGGTGCAGGCTGTAGGGGGAGGCCCTCTTCAGGCGGTCCAGGGGGATCTGGAGGCAGTCCGAGTAGGTCTCCGTCAGGAGGAATGCCCCAGACGCTAGCTGCAGTCGCACCTGAGGACAACACCATCTAGATATTCATAATCACATCCACCATATTCAATCTCGTGCATTTTGGGTTATCTTGTGTGATTTGGGGTTATCTCGTGTGATTTGGGGTTATCTCGTTTGATTTGGGGTTATCTCGTGTGATTCGGGGTTATCTCGTGTGATTTGGGGTTATCTCGTGTGATTTGGGGTTATCTCGTGTGATTCGGGGTTATCTCGTGTGATTTGGGGTTATCTCGTGTGGGGTTATCTCGTGTGGGGTTATCTCGTGTGATTCTGGGTTATCTCGTGTGATTTCATATCAGGAATGACTTCCGTGTGTTCGTCTCATCACCAGCGGCAGATAGTCCGGAGCTTCCGTCTCGGCTTGTTTCTCCGTCTCAGCAGACAGACAGTGGGGCTTGAGAGGAATGTGCTTTCCGGATGACACAGAGGACCTCAGTTTGCCCAAGGGGAACCTGCACACACACACACACGCACACACACATGCACACACACACACACACACACACACACACACACACACACACACACACACACACACACACACACACACACACACACACACACACACACACACACACACACACACACACACACACACACACACACACACACACACACACACACACCGTGTAGTTTAATCACCACTGAAAACTCTTGGGCGTTTGAGAATGGTTTGAAAACAAGTTTGCTAGCTCTGAGACAGCCCGTGTCAGGTCCAGGTCCCACCTGGTGCCGAAGAAGCTCTCCATGGATTTGCTCTCTACAGAACGCTGGGAGCGCGAGCTTGAGGAGGGGGGTGCCCCGGCAGGGGGGCTGGAAGGGTACGCACCTCCGCCAGCGTCTGAGGTGAAACGTGAAACTTTCTTTTTATCGGGTCCATTCCGAAACGTTTGTAAAAAGGTCGATAGTTGTGTCGGTGGCCCACACAGACATGCACAGATTATCATTCCACAGTTAAGATTCCCCCACTTAATACGGATTAAGGTTGTATAATGTTCAATCTAATTGAGATATTAAAATAGTGTATACTTGACGGACAGTAAATCAATAGTTAACATGCTATCTCTGGGTGGTTAAGGTAAAGGACATGGCCTTCTTTCTTCATTGAGATGCATCCTATAAGTGCTGGTTACAAATCTGTGTGTCACTGGAACTCACTTGAATCCCAGGACGTGAGGCTACACGGTGATGCTGGGGTCTCATCCTTATCTGGGAGTAAGAAATCAAGGTAAATAAAGGTTGTCATTGAAATTTAAAAGCTTCCGTGAAAATAATGTTGTTGTTGTCCATATGTCCATAGTCCTCCCGTACCCCTAACCCCTACCTACTCCTTGATGATGTTTATCTGAATCCCCTTGAGTCCCTCTAGATGAAAGTGTCTGCCATAATGCCTGAATGGTACTTCACTATAAGAGTGATTGAATGGTACTTCACTCTAGGAGTGATTGAATGGTACTTCACTATAGGAGTGATTGAATGGTACTTCACTCTAGGAGTGATTGAATGGTACTTCACTATAGGAGTGATTGAATGGTACTTCACTATAGGAGTGATCCGGTATACCAGTGGAGTTCCAGGGCTCTTCCATGTCTTCGCTGTCTCTGCTGGAGCGCCGGCGGCCCAGACCCACGGAGTAGGCCCTCTGCCTGCGACCGTCTGACTGGGGGCCCGGCCCCAGACGCTCGTCTGTACAGCCACACGCACAGTTACCACAATAGATCCTCATCCACAATGTTGTTCAAATCTCCACTTCATACATACTACGTCATATCGCAGTTTAGAGGATGAACTGAATGATGAATGTGTCTGCAGTGTGTGGGTGTCTCGCCTGTCCTGCCTGGCAGGCCGGTGGCAGCGAAGGTGGTGTACATGCAGATGATGTTGCAGCGCTTGCTGGTCTGGATGGCTTTCACTCTGTAGCGCTTGGCCGGGCCTGAGCGAAGCACAACATTCATGCCAACAAAGAAAGTACAATAAATGTGTTGTGAACAATTTTACAACATGGTATATGTACCTTAATTAACCCACCCAAAAGTTCCTGATTCCTGTGGCTACTCTGCACTAAGTCAAATTATACTCCACCTCACTTGTAAGTTGCTTTGGACAAAAGTGTCTGCTGAAAAGGACTAGATGTAAGCAGTGTGGATTAATTAAATTGTTGATCAGTCAAAGGCTTGTGTGTGAGGCAATTAAGAAAAAATGAATCGTATAAAAAACCACCCACCATGCTCGATGTCGCTCTCCTTCTCCGCCAGCTTCTCGAAGTCTCTGATGACGGAGCGAGCGGTCAGCTGGTGAAGCATCTCCTCCCAGGGGTCTTGGTAGTCCCCCCCTCTCCCGCACCCTTCCTCCCCGCTGGCGGGGCTTCCCTGCTCTTCGGGGGCCCACAGGGACCCGAGGTCCACGCTCACCTCCCAGGACATGGGCTGGCCTCCCAGCAGGCCATGGATGACCGAGCGGCACTGCCTGGGAGGGGGGGTCTCCTGGGGGGCGGCGAACAGGTAGTCTGGGTCTGTGAAGTTGTCCCAGTCCAGAGGGGAGGCGGGGAAGAGCAGCCCGCCTGATGGACACATAGAGATGGAAGGATGGACAGAAATAAATACAAAGCTAGAGAGATAGCTTACCGTAAATGCAGAAATAGAAACAGTGATGGAGGAAAGGAGATACTTAAATAAATGTATACATTTAAATGAAAAAACAAGAAAGAAAGAACAAAAGGATGAAGGAAGAGTGTGAGGGGGGGGGGGGGTTACTCACTGGAGTCAGTGAGGCTCCTGCGGGTGAGGACCCCTCTAGGGGTGGAATAGGTCTCTCCATCGCTCTCCTCCAGCCTCCCGCCCAGCGTCTGGTCGAAGGACACCCTCTCTAGCGCCCTCCGCAGGCGGTGCATGTCCAGGTCGCCCTGGGGAGACGAGAAGCTCCTGGCCGCCATGGTGGAGCGTACCAGCGCCCGCTGTTTCTTACGGGCTTCCTCCGCCCCAGACAGCCGCCCGCTTGGGTTCTGCTGGTGGGGGGGGGGGGACGACACAAGAGGATGAGCTCAAACAATTGACTAAATACAGAGATAGACACTCCAGGTTCTGGAAGAAAAAGTGTGGTGATAGCATTTCTGTTAACCTCATTAGCGCTACCCAGATGAACAGCTAACAAGTAAAAAAGAAACGGCTGGCATCAGTGCTTGATGGGGTTGAAGCCACTGTAAGTCCAATTTCACATCCTGGAAACTAGAATTAGCCAGGTTTTAATGTTGTTGTTTTTTGTACCCTCTTGGTACTGTTGTCGGTGCTTTCAGAGGAGAGGTCCTGTTGCCATGGCGACTCGGACCAGCGGGACAGAGACGTCTTCTGCTCCAGCGGGGGCATCTTCTCCAGGCCCTGGGGCAGGGAGCCCCGCCTGGGAGTCCAGGGGGAAGGAGGGCCCCCCCTCGGACACGGAGGACGTGTTGGTGTGGGGGCGTGTCTGAAGGCCTCGCTCGCTGCTGAGGGAGCATCGGGTCAGGACGTACTGCTCCTGGATGTAGGACCTCTCCTGGATCCTCTTCCTCACATCACTGGTCCCGTCCTGGTCCAGACCTGAACAAGCTAAGCGTAAAGCTAGGAATCAAGGATCAGCCCTACATATGAGCTAGGATGCAGAAAAGACAGCAAGCTAATCACACAGTCTCTTTGGATAAAAGGGTCTGCTAAATAAGTAGTAATTGTCCTAAATTGTAACTGAGTTTATGAATACCTTTGTCCTCTGATGCCAGACCGGGCACAATGATCATTCGTACATAGGAGCTAACGAGTGTCCCTTAACAAACCCATAAGGCTTGGTAGATGCTGTGTCTTGGAAGAGAGGATTTGTGTCCGAAGCAGACGTTCGCTGGAGGTTCTGACCTGAGCTCGGCTCGGCCTCTCGGGCGCAGGAGAACTCGGAGGAGATCTCCCTAGAGATCTCCTTCAGCGCATCCTCCAGTTCCGTCCTCCCGGGGAGGAGCTCCGAGGCGGAGGACGGGGACAGCTCGTCGGTGGACGGACCAAACACAGAGCCTGTGGATCCACGATTGGCCCGCTTGTCGTCCTGTCCGTCGGCCTATGGCAACACAGGGATAGGTACGAGAGTGATCCGTCTGGCAGCGAGTCTATTTGAGTTAGAACATGACACACGTGAATACCATTGATCTTTTTTTAATAGCCCCTACCTCCATCTTTTTGCCTTTGAAATCAGACATATCGTAGAGAGTGCAGTAGCCAATCAGCCGGTTTCCAGGGTAGAGGGGAGGGATTTCATTGGGGGAGAGAAGAGCCTCCATGTTCTCAGGTAAGTACCAGTCGATCCGTAAGTCAGTCAGCACAGGCTCAAAGGCCTTCTTCAGTGACTTGATTAACTGAGAGTGTTTGAAATACAGGTGTGAATAATGACATCAACATGCAAAGAAAAAAAGTTATTATTTTCATTGTAATTCACACGTTCTCCACTAAGTGGCAGTGCTGTCACTTCTCCAACCTTTGGCTGAAGTCTCTCCTCTTCGTCCAGGAACTCTGTGCTTCCCCCGGTCAGTTTCGCCATGCCCTGCAGGAGCCTCCTGCAAGCGCGCGGACCCAGGCCCATACCAAAACACCTGCACAGGTAAAGCTTGGGGTTAGTCAATGAAGAATTTATTCATTAATCTACGAACGAACGAGGAAAATCAAGGCAAATCTTTCCTCTTCTTCTATTCATAATGTGTAAGGCATGCAATTGACTCCCTCTTATTACATGATTAAGCATCACCCTGATCATGTACACTAGTATAAGCGCCATAAGGCATTCTGAACACATGGAATGGACTGCATCTGCCTTGGTCGCTGAGGGTACATTTAGTGGCCGTCAAGACGGACAGAACTGTTATTTGTGATGCTGAGAGAGGGAGATCGAGTGAGAGACAGAGAGATTACAAGCCATTTGGCTAATTAGAAGTCTGTGAAGGACGGAGGACGACCAGAGAGAAGCTACAGAATGAATGGTTCTGGGTGGCAGTCAGTTAATCCACATAAAGATAATACTGTTGTATGTGTGTATAGCAATATATATTGTACATCCACACATTCACATAACGTTTTTTTAGTTTTTGTATCATTTGTTTCATTATTTTATTATTTCTGTACAGATTTATAAGAGAGTATGATTTTACGTATGCCGGTATACAGTATTATGTTAGATAAATGTTAATAAGCATCTCAAAGCTGTGTAAACATAGTGAGTCAGTCTCATTTGAGAGAGTGAATAGATGGAGGTTTGACAGCAGCGTTAATCAGCCATAACCTTGGTTGGATTGAATGTTTTCAGGGTTACTATGCCCACGTAGTCGCTGGGTCGTGACAGCTAAACTCCAGCGTTAAAGTGGAGAATACTGATGAGAGGCAGCCTAGGTGGAGGTACTGGAGGACGACAGGGTGGGGGAGTGGTGCTGGCTGAGGCGGGGACTGCGGAGGAGAGCACTCAGCAGGATTACTGGGCGGAGCTCCACAGCTTCACCCTTTCCTGGCAACTTTTATTCTTTCTTTTTTTTTGCACTTTTCTGATTCCTAAAAGTGGAACTATTTCATATTGGTTTCTTGCCTATAGGGATATATGTGGTCGTTTTTCTTTGTTTATAATAGCTTTTTCCTTTTATCCATTATATACTAGTAATACTGTATATACACTGCATAGTATATACTTTATTCTATATAGTATATCGTATATGATATATACAATATACTAATTCACTATTTACTATGCTGCACTATATACTGTATATTATTGAGTATATAGTACTATAAACTATATTATACATTATACTGTATATACGTTATACTATATATTTAGCCTGAATATGATATCCTTTCTACTACTACTACTATGGTAGTGCCTGTACATCTCTATGTTGAACATGAGTGGGTCTGCTGCAGTACCTGGCCGTGCATGTGTTTCTGCGCACCAGCTCCAGCACCCTGCCCACGCCGCTGACCGCTCCGTCCGTCACCACGAACACCTGGCGGGGGCAGGTCCGCTGCACGGGCTGCTGGAACACCCAGGACAGCGCCCCCTGCAGGTTGGTGCCCCGCATGTCGGCCCTCATCCTCTGGACGTACTCACACGCCTGCACCAGAGTCACCTGGGGGGGGGGGGGGGGGGAGCAAGGGATGGAGAGGTAGGGGGAGAGAGAGAGGGAGAGAGAGACACAGAGAGAGACAGAGAGAGAGACAGAGAGACAGAGAGAGACAGAGAGACAGAGAGAGAGAAATAAAAACAAATAGAAAACCTGATTAGGTTAGTGCAGATACCTCCGGCTGTGAGGTGAGCATCAGCTAACAACACCTGCCCCAATGCTGCGCCACTGGCTGCACAAACACACTCATCACATGTCTGTGTTGCTGCGCTGCATCCACCCGTGTTTGACATCACATGTCTGTGTTGCTGCGCTGCATCCACCCGTGTTTGACATCACATGTGCAAATGAGCCAATGCAGAGTGTGTGCGTGTGTGTTTGTGTGTGTTTGTGCTTGTGTGTGTGTGCGTGTGTGTTTGTGCTTGTGTGTTTGTGCTTGTGTGTGTGCGACTTTAGAGAAGAAGAGCTGAAGCTACCTCGGTCTAATATAGACAGAGTAAACACACACAGGGTTACTTCCACCTGCCTTAAAGCTGCCTCAAATCACACCATGGGCAAACATGACCCTGCAGGAGGTGGAGCAGAGTGCGGGGGGGGGGGGGGGGGGGGGGGGGGGGGGGGGGGGGGTGGGGGGGGGGGGGGGGTTAAAATGCATGAAAGGTCACCATATGGTCCGCTGTATGTGTAATGACTGTCCTCGCAGACCCCTGGACCGGCTAAAACCTGATACCCCCGGCTGCTACGGCAACCCAAGCAGCAGCCCTGCTGCCTGACTACTGAGGGGGAGGAGGGGGAGGAGGGGGAGGAGGGGGAGGACCACAAGGTCCCGCCCTGCTGCCTGACTACTGAGGGGGAGGAGGGGGAGGAGGGGGAGGAGGGGGAGGACCACAAGGTCCCGCCCTGCTGCCTGACTACTGAGGGGGAGGAGGGGGAGGAGGGGGAGGAGGGGGAGGACCACAAGGTCCCACCCTGCTCACATGTCACTAAACAGGCCTCGCTACAAGTAGGTTTTAAAGTATGATTTGTGATTCGACCCCGATCTGTGTGAGCCACTATGAACCTTGTGAAGTATGTATTTGTGTATAAGGTAAACTAAAACTCTCCAATCAAATTGACATACAATGGAAATGACTGAAGAATGAATGAAGTGTTACCGTACACCAAAAAGAGAGGGATGATGCGTGTGTGTTGGAGGTAGTAATGCTAATGTGGTAATGCTAATGCTAATGCTAGGTAGTAATGCTAATGCTACACCCACATCGTTGCAGAGCTTGCTGGAGGTGAACAGGGCCTTGATGGTGGTCCCGAAGCCCACGATGTTGAGCATGGTGCCCGGGGGCAGGCTCTTCAAGGCTACCACCATGCCTTCCTGTCAGCATCACAACAAACATGGCGGCCTCACAATCATTACAGAATACACATGTTCATCATACATACCCTTGATTTGAACCTTGATTCCTTATGATTAGTGAGAAAAGGATGAAGACTTTTATCAGCGTTAAATGGCTTCACAGGACCTTTAACATATCTTAAGATAGGTAGAAATATATGTCAACATTAGCTGTTCCAATGACTATACGTTATTAGCTTATTGTGTTGTAGCAGATGCTTTTATCACAAGTGACTCAAAGTGACTCCAGGTACATGTAGCAGCAAGTCGGGGCTCCTCACCCACAACCTCTGACCTCTGACCTCTGACCTCTCACCTTCACCCGGCGGATGTTGGCGCCGCTCATGCTGCCGCTGCGGTCGATGAGGAAGACCAGCTCCCTGGTGGCCTTGTGGAGCTCCAGGGGGTCTCCCAGCAGGTCCGGGCAGAAGTTGAGCATCAGCACCGGGCTGCTCATGATGTCCTTGTGGTACCGCTTCCTCACAAACTCCAGCTGACATGGGGAGACCAGGACAGTGCAGAGCTTAGGATGGGGGTCGTTGACGATGATGATGGTGATGATGATGGTGATGATGATGGTGATGAAGATTCAAACACATCTACCTTCTTCTCAGGTTCAGATTCCTTGCGGGCACATCGGACGTAATCCCGGCGTGCCCACATCTGTTTTTCAAACTGGCTGAAGGAGAGCCTGCCTCTCTCCAAGATGACCAATGGGCTGTGAGGTTCTGGGGAAGGGGTTAGCGCGATGGCGAATCACGGACCAATAGACACGTGCATAAAGTCAGTCAAGCCGATGGGATTAAAAACATGGGATTCTCACTGACCGCTGAGGTGCAGGATGACCTCGATGTGTCGGTCGTAGGGGTGCTCTTGGGCCAGGGTGATGTAGGTGGAGGAGGCACTCTGGGCGCTGGGGTCTGCATCCGCTCTCAGGGCGTGGGTGGGGCTCTCCAGGCCTGGGGAAGGGGTGGAGGTTACAGTGAGGGTACACAAATGAACCATTAATTAACATTAGTAAATGCAGTAATAAGCATTATTATATGGCATTAGCATAAGGGTTAGGGTCAGCGTATTATGTATAAATGAATACCTTAGTTAACATACTTACTTAACATGAACACCATTAGTAAATGATTACTATACCATTAGTTAATGCTAATTACTGCATTAACTAATGTTAAGGAATGGTTCATTAATGTACCCTCATTGTAATGTGTTACCAATAATACTTAAAATTAACAATTTGGCAAACAAAGTATTATTGATGATGAATGTAAATCTCACCGTACCTTTAATATCCACCATGATGGAGCCCTATTAACTATGGACTAGACGCTTTTATCCAAATTGTCTCACAGGAAATAACTGTAGCTAAAGGTTACTAAGCATCCTGCTCAAGGATGCCCACAGGTAGGCTGTAGACATCAGGGTTCAAACCTAGAACCTCCTGCTGCGTGTCAAACACCCTACCCACTAGAATATCCTGCCCCGATAGATGTAGACAAATACCTCATGTCTATTTATAGGTGACATTTGTTTTCAAAAGAGGTATTCAGATTTCCGTCTCGGCTTCACTTGGTCCACAACAGGCGTGCTGATGGACCCACCGGCCAGCAGGCAGGCCCCCCTGACCAACAGCTGGAAGTTGAGTGCGTAGGGCGCTGGGTTGGCGGCCGGACTGGTGAAGATGGCGTGCGCACACGCCATCTTGGTGCCCAGGACTCGCTCCGGCTTGCCTGAGGTCGCACCGAAGCAACTGGTCCCTCTGAGGAGACCAAAGGGACCGTATTGGCTGAAGAACGACCTCTGAGGGACATCGTTCAGTGGCACATCAGTACAACACGTTGGACCCCTACCCCGTTTCATCCGATTTTCCGCCATTTTCACCCTTGCTGGCCCCCAGAGGCCCCGTGACGACCGGGGTGAGCAGGGAGGGGTAGGCGATGCGTACGGCCCCGTTCCCCAGCGTGGGCAGCTCCAGGGTGGTGCTTATGATGATGGACACCATCTCCATGGGGCCGATGACGCCCGTGCCCACGATGAACGTGGTTCTCTCCAGGTCGTCGTCCAGGATCAGGTGCCCTTCGTACGGAGAACGTGCACGACATTATCTTCACGCCGTAGGACAATGGAGGAGCGAGAGGTACAACTCAAACTCTAAAGGGTCCAAAAATATAGACTTTAACTTTCCTGTCATCTTCTTCTTCTGGCTTTATTGGCTAGTGTATAAGACGTGTCATAGTATGTCATGGGATACTATTAATGATACTGCACTTTGGTTTGATATATGGTTGCACTAAGGGAAAGCCATTTAAGCTAGCAGGCAGGCAGCCAAAATCAGTTTAGCCTGTGCTGTCGCCTGCCCTCACAGACTACCCCATTAGCTGGAATGAGACCGAGGGAGGGCCAGCAATGGCTGTATTCATAATCATTTTCTTAACCCCTGAAGTGGTTAGAATTATCGTGCATTTGTTTAACTTGAAAACGTAACGTTTCTTTGATTCATTTAAGCTGCAACGCATTCCTCAGACATTTTTCTCATGTCTGTGTTTTTTGCAAAGTACCTAGTTGGTTTTGCGGTCGAGGGAAAGCACTAAAATGGGTCTTCCAGTGGCAAACATAATCATGTTATGCTGATAACTGCCCAATAACCGTTGGTCTGATTTATTAGACGGTTCAGTCAGGACGGTGAACCGCTAGCTCATTGTTTAATACAGAACACAGATGACTTATCTCATTTCCTATATCATTCCTAGATGATTTCACACCGGGAAGGCCTTTTTGGCGTAACGCATACGGAAGCTCACAACCACGGGCTAGGATGAGCAACCTAAGACGACGCTTCCTCCCCCCTCTCTCGCTCACCGTTGGTGCACTTCATGTCCAGGCTGGGGCCCCCGCAGCAGCACCCCCACTCGCCTCCATGCCCGGCGCCGGGTAACCCGGGGCAGCAGTCCAGGCAGCAGTCCTTCAGCTTGCCCCGGCTCTGGATCTGCACGCCCACCAGCCGGCCCGCGACCACAGCCTCGAAGCCCACCACCACCTCCTTCTCCCCCAGAGGATACACAAACACACCTGCAAACAAAATGCCGGCGTACACCGATAAACAAGGCCTCGCCACCCATTCAACCAAACCAAACCCTGTGCTGGCTTTACTTTAAACCACGATGGTACCATGGACCGAACAGGGGAGCGGGAAGGAGGTACTGGGTTTGACACCCAATGTATGCATCTTACCTCTAGGCATCCCTTAGCAAGACGCCTGAATTAAGGGTACTCTGTAAGGTGCGTTGGATAAAAGCGTCTTCTAAAATATGTTTTCTTTTTAAATTGCAGACTTCTTTGTCTTTGCCCTGTAGACAGGGCACGGTGTCTTCACGTCCCACTGCGCGCACCGCAGTATGCGCAGTGGGACGTGAAGCCCTGAAACACAGCGGCGTCACCTTCTATGGCCTCGGCTTCTGTGTTGGCGTAGGTGAGGTCTGCGGTGATGCCCAGGGAGAGCCCGTTGGCGCAGGAGCAGATGCAGGAGGCCTTGAGGAGCAGTGGCTCCCAGGTGCTCCGGTTCCTCAGGCCCACCATCTTGTCTCCGAACCCCAGCCGGCCTGCAGCCCTCTACCCCCCCTCAGCACCCTAGTCTGCCCGCCACACAAGGAAGGAAGGGGGGAATAAAGTACTTGCCTTCAGCACGGAACAGTACCCGAATTAAACAGCACTTGGTCCGTTAACAGCATACTCAAATAAACTAGAAACTAAACTCACGTGGCCTACGAATATAACAAAATGAGTAATTAATGATTATAATCCATATGCATCCTTAATCATTAACCTGTTACCCTCAAAATGGTTTATTGTTGATAGTAAGAGTAAGCAATTAGTACAACCAGATTCTGTCAACAGAATAAAACACATTTTCCTATAAACAAGTTAATAGTGGTATATAACTTTTTATAGGCCACAATACAAAATGATTGCAGGTGTTGTAAATATAGGGAAGCTAAATATTTGTAGTGGAATAAAAGTATATTGTTCCCTAAAATAGAGCTCCTAGAATAGAGGGGGGAAATGTTCTCGGGGGGCTTTTCCATCCCTGACAGAAGCCATTTTGCATGCGCAGCACATGTGAATGTGCATTTAAGAGCTCGGGTTTTCCAGCCTCGTTTTATCACAGCAACCTTTAGAACACTAAGTGTAATCCCAGAGTGTACTCTATACATTAAGTGGATCTTATTTTCCAACAGCTGCCTTCAAGGACTTAACTTTATGTTTATTACCTGCCCCTTGTCGGATACATCTGTTTACAGCTGGTAGCTGCGATACCCCCCCCCCCCCCCCCCCCCCCCCCCCCCCCAAAGCACCTTAGCAACCACCCATGGGTGACATTGGGACAATCATTAACTTACTGGCTAACATTTACTAAAGTGTTTGTGTCCTGTTCCGTATGGGCTGTGGATGGTTTACTCTGTGGAGCTCCAATGCAGACTAGACCATGCTAATCCTTCTTTCTGACCTAGCCGACTGCAGATGGGTACAGCGAAGGAGATGTTGATTCGATCTATATTGCTTTATGAACTCAGACTAAATAGTAAATAATAATAGTATTGCCGATATAAACCGTACTTGGCTTTTTAATGCATGTATTGGTATGAGTATGCATTGTACAAAAAGATACCTCAGAAGAATTCTTCTAAGTTATAGACAAAACAGCATCAAGGTAACTGAAGCTGTTTGAGAGAAAAAACACAATATATCACTTAAGGGGAAGCAGGTGTAGAGACCACAGACTCTGTTCAGTGACCAGTCGATAGTGTGTGTGTGTGTGTGTGTGTGTGTGTGTGTGTGTGTGTGTGTGTGTGTGTGTGTGTGTGTGTGTGTGTGTGTGTGTGTGTGTGTGTGTGTGTGTGTGTGTGTGTGTGTGTGTTTGCTCTGGTCCAGGTAATGGTGCTTTCACATCTACCATTTTAAGTAGATCAACAGCCTCCATCTGGCTACAGTGCTCCCAACTAGAACAGGCAAATAAATGGCAGCTTTTTGAAGTGGGCTAAAACTAACGCAACACAAACTACACACAGAGGGAAAATAAAGGAAACAGCCAAGTTGTATTTCACTATGATGACAGAATACACTAAATGACAATATGATTTTGTGTCTGTGTGTTTATATTCCTAAATTACACTCACGCACACATGCAGTCTCACGCACACAATGATAAATGATGGAATTGTGCTTAAGGGTTGGTGTTAGGGACAGGTGCAATGAGTTGTTCTCTCTCTCACTGATCTCTCTCACACACAAATAAATAAACAGGTTGAAGTTGCCTCTGGACCTCTCTGACATAACATAATACATATTGACAGTAGCTTACTGTACTATAATTCAAGATACACTCCTAGTGCATGTCTATTACGCACTGGGATGAATGACACATTACGTATTATTAAGTTGACAGTGAAGGTGCTCAGTATACAGGCTATTTTCAAAGCTTTGTGTTTCTCACATCAGCTCCAGAGTTAGCTGTAAGCAACACTGCAGTACTCATTGGCAGGTAAAAACCCAAGAGGAAAGAATGCTGAATCAATAAAGACTCCAGATCACTTACAGTTGGTCAATGCAGTATTTGTTGATCCCTCGTTGCGTGCAGTCACAGTCTGCATCACTCCATCCAGCACTTCCACAGTCCGCGGGTTTCCTGTAGATACGAGACCCTGATATCCACCAGCCTCCAATTATGAATACATGAGTGCCTCTCTCTGTGTCTGTCTCTTTCTGTCTCTTCTCTCTTCACCCTCTCTCTCTTCCCCTCCACCCTCTCACTCCCGCTCTGACTTCCCCCCCCCTCTCTCTCTCTCTTGCGAAACCCACCAGTTGCTGCTGCTCTGCAAGAAAATAAGAAAAAGAAGAGTTCATTGACATGGAAATTGTACTCCAAAATATCCATGTTCAAGCCTCTACATATTGCACACCCGTTAGTGCATGATTTGCCATCCCGGGCTGTGCCAAAGCAACTGGACCGTCCAGATGCTCCAAGCGATGCTCATGGTGGACCTGATGTCCAGACATAAGTGAGCAGTCTGCTTTGTATCCCAGACAATTGGATGTGATAGCAGACTCATATCGCATGGCTAATGGTTGACCGATGAAAAAATATAAGTTGATTTGTATCTGTTGCCTGTGTCCCCTGGGTCAGTGATCCCCTGGATCGAGATCGGATTTGAAAACAAAAATTATAATTAAATGTTCAATCTGAAACAATTGGCAAAGGCCTACTGTTGCTGTGATTACTTTTAACAAATGCAATATCTCAGCTGAAGGGCGACTAGTACCTAGTTGCTATTGATTAATTAACTAACTAACTCGTTTCTGACTTTCTTCTTCTATCTGGTGACTAACTTGGCCATTTTCCTCGATCAATAGCCTCATGGTTTTCATTCCAAGTGGGATTCTACGTTAAAGTAATAGGGGCTTTATTCCTAGGAGACAGACACATTTACACACATTCAATTTATTTATATATTATTTATGTTTTTTGTATTGATTAATTCATTTAGAAAATGTGGCTAGTGTTCATTTAAGTGCTTTGGTTAGTTGGTGGGTTAGGTTTAGTATAGTAATAGGGTTAACAGGTTTAGTGTAATTATAAGCGTTTTCAGGGTTAATACGGTTCGGGTTCGTTGAGTTAGGTTACGGTTAGCAGAGCTACGGTTAGTAAGTGCTACATATATTATGGTTGTGTGTCACTAGATGTCAGTATTTACAACTCCTTAATATGGACTGAATCAGCTACTTCGGCTGCACGGACAGTGGTTATATTCTCTACTGCGACAAATCTCGGAACATACCGTGATTACAAATGCGATTTGTTTTCTGCTTTGAATATTACAAATACATCGTTTACATGTTTAAATACAATTCTTTAAATCACACATCCTCCCTCGTTTAAATGACACCCAGGAACAAACTGAGACACCTTCCTGCTGTTAACTATCATAAATAAACACATAAATGATAAAACAATAAAAACATGTTTTGGAAAATATTGGTGTTGAAATGATATGTTTTTTTTTAATGTAATTATGTTATCCATCAAGTTATTCCATACTCTGGGGACTTGCTCATTGAGGCTTGACTAGCAGAGGAAAGCTGGAAGTGGACGCCTGTATTAGCAGGAACATACTAGTAGAGGGCGCTAACGACATCATAAACACACAGTAGTCTGCACGTCTCCCAGTTAAACCTTATCGCATTGCGGCTTTGATTTGTAACGGTTCAAGTGGCACAACAAAATGTTTATAAAATGGCCTTTTATCAAGATGCGTCTCAATTGAATTAGCTGTAGTAATCAGCCTTAACACAAATAAACAAACCATTAGTTTGAAGGCGTTAGAAACAAGTCATACATTGCATATATCGGAGGGATGTTTGTGATCAGCTCGTCTTTTCTCACGTATCAATCTGAACGTAACTCAGCTCTCGTCAGGTGAGCGGAAATACACTGCAACGACACTGGATGGCGCCAGAAAACAAAAGATGTAAATCAAGAAAAACCTACTTTGGAAATAAAATATGTAAATAAATATAATAGGAAAATAAGGCATGTCATTTTCCTCTGTTACGTCAACATGCAAAGGTCTCCTACCAGTGACACATCCTGCCCAGGCTGTGTCAGCCCAGGGCTGGTGTACAGGAGGAGCCTAGATTACTTTGCATTATTACTCCTAGTTTACACATTTGCAAGCTATGATTGGAGACTAAACTGTCCTGCAATGTTTGTCTCTTCTTAGGTATTTTTATTTTATTATTCTTTAAATGTTCTGAGGGAGGTTTAGAGCTGTTGATGCTACAAACACATTTGTATTTTTCTATTTCTTCTTATCCATTATTGTATGGATGCGTATAATGTGTTCAGTATTTCATCCGTTACAGTGCAGAATGCTTCAGTGGTAGGTTTCACTAACATCACACCACAACAATGGGCCGACCCAGTCCTGTGAACTGGAGCTCTACTCGGGGGGGCGGGGTGGGGAGGGGGGGGGGGGTAGTTGAAGTGTACCGCGTACCCCACTGACCTACATTTCAATTGTTTTCTCCCTGGGAAAACAATGGGAGAAAAGTGGTTTCATAATGACACACAATACCTGGGTGTCATCCACCGCCGTTGCGAAGATTGCTCATTGTGGAGTGGTTCCTTTACATAACAAATCCACAGACTCAACACCCCCGTCACCCAGTTCAAGTCTGTCACTCTTGAGAGAAAAGAGAGGAATACTTAATAAACCAGGGGTCACACGATCCAAATACTGCTGTGTCAAACGCCAAATGATGCCCTTTACAGCCTGTATGGAAATGTAGGCTAATGCATTCACAGTTTGGTCTGGCACGGAGCCGTTTTGATTTACATAATGACGTGTTCACTGCCCTTTTGATGGGCCTGCTGTCAGCTAACTGTGTTCAGGACAGTCAGTTGGCAGTATCTGTACATAAAGAGGTCGTGCAGATGCATGCTTCCTGCACCATCGGTTTAGTTTGGAAATTGAAAACATGGACAGGTACTCTGAAAGAGCGTTGGAGGTCAGTGAAGACGCCATGACAACAACTCAATGAAATACCAAAAAAGCTGTCATTACAAAGGCCTTGAAGGTTAAGAAAAAAAAAAACGTTTGCTTGCTTTGTCATTCATTCCTAATGAATAACAATGAGATCAATTAAGCAGAAAATGACATTTATGGAATACGGACTTGTGGCTTCTCTCCCCCAGCTGACAAACCTCTCTTGGACAGCAGGACCCAAGACAATTCTTGATTAAAAACATCCATTGTGCTAATACAATGACCCATATGTCGCAATACGTCCAGTCCGTGTGACTGTGAAGGAACGCCGGGTTTGGGTGAATGAGGAGCCCTGGGCTCTGTGTGCGTCGCAGGACTGAGGGATAGGAGGGGTGGGCAAATGGGCGGGCAGAAGGCACATTAATCAAAAGAACATCAAAGGCAGAGAGAGAGACGGAGGGAGGGAGGGGAAGAATTTCGGGAAAAAAGATGCCGCCTTTTTTGTGCCATGCCGTTACAGCTCCGCCTGCGATGGCTCTCAGATCTCACAGGCGCTGTGCCACACGGGTACACACACCCACACACACACACACACACACACACCCACACACACCCACACACCCACACGCACACACACACACACACACACACACCCACACGCACACACGCACGCACGCACTCACACACACACACACACACACACACACACACACACACACACACACACACACGCACGCACGCACGCACGCACGCACTCACACACACACTCTCACACACACACACACACACACACAGAGGACATGGCACATACACTCACACACACACACACAGAGGACATGGCACACACACACACACACACACAGAGGACATGGCACATACACTCACACACACACACACAGAGGACATGGCACACACACACACACACACACAGAGGACATGGCACATACACTCACACACACACACACAGAGGACATGGCACACACACACACACACACACACACACAGAGGACATGGCACACACACACACACACACACACACAGGACATGGCACATACACTCACACACACACACAGAGGACATGGCACATACACTCACACACACAACACAGTACATTTTTATGTGAACTTGTGTCACGTACACATGCTTCTCTAAAACTTACCTTTGCTCTGAGTCCATTTTTTTGTTAACATTCTCAAAGAGAGGTTCTCTATTTGTAATCTACCTCTTTCAAAAACATAAATATCATTGCTATTTTCGTAAGATAGGAGTTGATGAGCTCAACGCAGGGACAGTGGCTCTTCCACACTGGCTCTCTGACCGCTGTCTTTACAGCCCACACTTGATCCCACTGTACATACCAGTACCCACACATATACATACCCACACAGACCTCTCACATGCATGCTGCTGGCAGTGTGAACTCTGCTGTCAGAAATGGCCGCCGCTTGCAGGGGTGGACGGCTCTCTTTGATGACGGCCCGCTGGATAGCTTTTCATCCTGCAGCCAGCTATTTGGCTCCAAGATGACTCTAATTTGGGGTCCCCCTATGTGTCACTGGTCAGACTTTGTTGTATTTTTTTTTATGCGTGTGCATCCAGAGTGTGACCGTGTCCAGCCCCCGGTCTCTCTCCTGTCTGTCGGTCAGGGACATTGTGTTTTGCATATGTGATGCTTGTGATGCATAAGAGGGTATTTTAGTTAGCTTGGCCAGACTAGATGAATGTTTAACAACTCACTGTCAATATTAGACAGTGAGTTGCCTACAAAACCCACCATGGGATCGAACGATTTTCAAACAGATTGATTCTGATCGACTGCTTGAAAGTGATGCGTGAATGATGAATGATGAAGTGACACATTCAAAAACCTGAATCCTGGCCCCAAACACTGTCTTTGTTACATAAATGTAAAAGTAAGAACAAAGTGTTCAGCTGAGGAAGACAAAAGTGATGCAAACGGACAATATTTTAATGGGGGGCACAAAGGCCTGTAAGTGATCAAGGGACGAGGCGGCCGAGTGATGCCCGGGAGGAAGCCTTTGATGTGGGCATCCTCACAGGGACCGAGAGGACAATGGTCCTCTTTGAGGGGCACGGAGAATGGCAGACGTTACTCTCTCACACACTTTCCCTCCCCCATGAACCTCTCTCTCGCTCGCTCGCCCAGGCTCCCTCCTCTTACTCCTCTGTCTCCCATGACCCCCTCCTCCCCCTCCTTTTTTTTGTTCTTCTCTTCGGCCCCTATCCCGTCTCCGGTCCTTCCCATACTCGGATGTCACATCAGACCAAAGCCTGCACGGCAAAACTTTATCCCTCTTCCTCTCATGTTAATGAATTCAAACAACACCCCCCCGGCATGCCTCCCAGCCAATCACACCACCATGCACCCCAGCCCCCTCTCTCCCTCTCTCGCCCGCTCTCTCCCTCATTTCATAGAACCAAACCTCTTTGTGATGCCTTGGCAACTTGTGCCCGATTTGCTGTCACAGTCTTAATGAATTAATCTGTTTGTGTATTGGCCATGGGAGCATCCCTCCCTCCCTTTTTCTCTCTCGCTCTCCTTCTCTCACACACACACATGTACACAGACTATCTACTAGTCTCTCCCCCCTCCCCTTGCCACTGGTGTTTCTCTCTGGGCTCTATATATAGCAGGATCCACTCTTAGGCACCTATTGTTCCTCTAAGTAAACCTACAGACAGATGCCCTGCACCACAGTGTGGGAGAGAGAGAGAGAGATTGAGAAGACATTGACCACAGCGTTTGTTCCTCCGCGTGTCTCCTCTGCACCACGACGCCTCTGCGTGTTGGTTTTCCACGCTGGAGAGAGGGGGATCTGATGACCTGAGCAGGATGCTGCTGGTGTCCCTGCTGCAGCTGCTGGTGGGACTGGACTGTTTCCTGGGAGCGCCGACAGGAAGAGAGGTGTACAGGATGCCACAGAGTGCACTCAAAGGTAAACAAGCTCTCCGTCTCGCTGATGACACGCGGTGATACTTTTTACTGTGCTTGATTGGGACTGCATTGCCAGCGTCCATCCCCAGGAAGACTGCTTGGTGTCTGCACAACACTTCCCGTGGGGAACTCTCATCAGTACCAAACAACATGTTACAATGACCAAAACGGCAGATGCATCTATTTGTATTTAATGTGAAGACCCACTAAACGAAAGCTAGTCGTGCTTTAATTTATCTTGGTCAACAGTAGCTTTAACTTTATCTTTAGTTTATTCAACAGCTCAACATCAATGTTTACAACACAGCTCTTCACAGGCTCTAAAACGTGTACACTTGTATCTGTGTATCATTCAGAATTAGTTGTACTTTTCCAAGTGGAAACATTCGGATTTGACACAGACATTCACATCTAGGATGTTAGACTCAGCTGACAGATCGCAGAGCATCTTTCGTTTAATCAAGGCATGACGAGTTGCAGCTGCTGCCCCTGTGAAACCAATCATGTTTACGCATCGTTAGGAAATCCAGGTTATCCCCCAGCATTGATTCTGTTCGACACTGTGTGACCAACAGCCCTGGATCCACGGCTCAGGGCTAACCTCTGGTCTTCATGGGCCGCAATGCAGGCTTCATATGGGCGGCGGCGTTGAGGACAAGGGGCCCGGGGGTCCCCAGAGCCGCCGGCCTGTGTGCCCGCGGCCCGTCTCTCTCTCCAGCAGCCTCTGCCCGCTCAGCCCTGGCCTTCTAATTAAGTCTTCAATCGCCATTGTCATAGTTAGCGGCCCGTCCTGTGATGTGGCCCTGGCACAGAGGAGGAGGGGAGGCGGGGGAGGAGGGGAGGCGGGGGAGGGGGGCTGGTCGAGCGTCCCTTTGAAGTGTGTCTGTAGGAGCCCCAATAACAGCGGTGTGAGCGTGAGCTGCCAATCAACTCAAAGAGCAGCATGAGAACAAAGCCGGCCGCTTGCACAGAGGGGACGGGATTCACATGCACACTCGTTACGGGGTCCTGACGAGTGTGAGAGAGGCTGAGGCTAACTGTCCTCCAGCCGCTTCCATGCAATGGCTCATTTGTGACACCCTTTGGGTCCAAAGTGGGAACCGTTATTGCGTTGACCGACATCAGGTAACGCTCTCTACTGCGTACGTTTTTACAAGGCAAAGATGATTTATTAGTCAGCCTTTAATGGGATGAACAGTAGGCCTATGTCCTTTACGCTAACAGAACGCAGAGAACATCTTCAACATCCGCTGCTAAAGCTGCACTTGATATGATACTTACACCACTCTATCAATCCCCCCCCCCCCCCACCTCCCTTTCTCTTCATGTCTCTCCTCTGTTCTGATTTCTTGTGCTCTCTCGTGTGTTCCTCCCGCTCTGTTCTCCCTCGCCTTGCTCGTCTTCTCCCTGCAGCGTTGTCCGACCGGGGGACGGTGGTTCTGGAAGCGGCCCTGGCCAGCGCTCTGTCGGCCCTGGAGCGGGCGTCCTCGGAGCGGGGCCGGGCCGAGGCAGGCTGCCGGGGGTGTGTCCCCTGCCTGTTCCAGGACTGCGGCCAGCGCTCTGGTCCCTGCTGTGAGCGACACCGTTTTACCTTCCTGTTGGTCTACTGCTGCAATTTAGGATCCTCGTCTATTTCAAGAAGGACTCTTTTAGTAGCAATTTGTTAGTTTATTCAGACATCTTTCAAAATGCGTGTAACAACGGGTTTTACGCAACGTAGGACCCAGTAAAACAGTAGCAGAGTAAGAAGACAGTAGGGCTGTAATACAGAAATAGAGATTGTTCATATCCCAGCAAAGGAAAAGGGATAAAAAACGGATTATGATGATTAAATCAATGATTAATTAATATTTCAAATTAATGAAATAAAAACAATGTTGGTCTTGGCTTCGTTTCCTAGCTCATGATCTTCCCTAACTCCTCCCCTCTCCTCCTCCACAGCCTCCCCGGCCAGCTCCTCGTCGGAGCCCGGCTGTGAGCTCCTCGGCAAGGCCCAGAGGATCCAGGACGAGGGCGAGCGGAGCTGGGCCCTGAGCCAGGCCTGCGGCTTCTACCAGCGCCGCTGCCCGGCCGGGGACCTGGAGAAGGAGACCTGCGTCCGCATCATGGGCGAGAGCTGCAGCGTCCGCGTGCTTCACTGCAGCCTGCTCAACACCATGCAGAGCCTGGAGCCCGCCACGCAGACGCAGGGTGAGGCCCCTCGTTGGTTCAGCTAGTTGGTTGATTAGTTAGTTAGATTAAACATGGTGAGAATGACACTTGGTCCATGTGATCAGTAGTCACATCAGTATTGTCACATCGTCAGAAGTATGGAATGGTATGGGAAAGTGGCAAGGCTGTAAGAGCTCCCAGCTGAGAAGTACTGGGTTCGATCCCCGATGTCCACGTGTGGGCATCCTTGAGCAAGATGCCCTCTCCCCTACCCGCTCCTTATGAACCCACCCCCGTGTTCCCTGTCAGTCGCTTCAGATGAGCTGGATCCTAAAGGTCTGACCGCTTCCCTCCCAGCAGCGGTGTGTGGCCAGAGGCAGACGCTGGCGCCCAACGCCACCCAGCCACGCTCCAGGATCGTGGGGGGGTCCCCTGCCCCCCCGGGCAGCTGGCCCTGGCTGGTCAACCTGCAGCTGGACGGGGCGCTGATGTGTGGGGGGGTGCTGGTGGACAGCTCCTGGGTGGTCACCGCAGCGCACTGCTTCGCCGGGTACGAGTGTGTGTGTGTGTGTGTGTGTGTGTGTGTGTGTGTATGTATGTGTGTCTGTGTCTGTGTGTGTGTGTGTGTGTGTATATGTATGTATGTGTCTGTGTGTGTGTGTGTGTGTATATGTATGTATGTGTCTGTGTGTGTGCGTGTGCATGTGTATGTGTGTGTGTCTGTGTGTGTGTGTGTGTGTATATGTATGTATGTGTAGGTGTGTGTGTATATGTATGTATGTGCATGTGTATGTGTGTGTGTGTGTGTGTGTATGTGTATGTGTATGTGTTTGTGTGTGCGTGTGCATGTGTCTGTGTGTGTGCGTGTGCATGTGTATGTGTGTGAGTGTCTGTGTGTCTGTGTGTGTGTGTGTATGCGTGTATGTGTGTGTATGTATGTGTGTGTGTGTGTGTCTGTGTCTGTGTCTGTGTGTGTGTCTATGTATGTATGTGTCTGTGCGTGTGCATGTGTATGTGTGTGTGTGTCTGTGTGTGTGTGTATGTGTGTGTGTATGTGTGTCTGTGTGTGCCATTTTGGAAGCATGGGAGCATCTGAATGTTAGTTATTGTGTTGGTATTAATGTTTTTCTGGTCATTATGGGAAAACATTTTTGTGTTTGAAACTGCCACAGCGTTTCTCATGTGGGACTTTCATTAGCCAAGGTTACAGTATATTTACATTGGTTTAGGATTTTACAGTACTGCAACTCTCTTGAGCCCTCTCAAAATGGCAGAGTATCGGCAACAAAAACTCCCATGATGCATTCTGATGAACAACCCCTATTGCTCCCTAATCTCCTGTCTGGGGTTAACAAAGCACGTCTTATCTTATCCTTGTCTCTCTCCATGTCGGGTTAGTAGTCGCAGTGAGAGCTACTGGACAGCCGTGGTGGGCGAGTTTGACATCTCCAAGCCTGACCCTGACGAGCAAATCCTCAAGGTCAACCGTATCATCTCCCATCCTAAGGTACAATTTCCCATCAGGGCCACATTGTGTCACATAAAACGAATCAATTCAAAGATATGTGAATGAATGAATCAATCAATAAGCAACATGTTGATCTTGCCATCTTTTCCATTGTTTACAGTTCAACCCCAAGACCTTCAACAATGACATCGCCCTGGTGGAGCTGACCTCTCCGGTGGTGCTGTCGGACCGAGTCACCCCCGTGTGCCTGCCCCCCGACACCGACCCCCCCACCGGCAGCCCCTGCCTCGTGGCGGGCTGGGGCTCCCTCTTCGAAGGTATTGGAAAAACACACCAGAGTCCAGCACTTCCAGACACGAGGATGAGGGTTATTCGTTTTTGTCTCTTTAAATGCAGTCAAATGTAGCCATTCAATTACATGTGAATGTAACCAAGGCACTCATTTTAGTTTCCGTGTTCCCTTTTGGAGATCAAAAACGTTCCTGAGGAACTGCCATTTGATCGACGATATCCTCACCCGTGTCAACGTCATTGTCTCTCTCCAGACGGCCCGTCTGCTGATGTGGTGATGGAGGCCAAGGTGCCCCTGCTACCCCAGAGCACCTGTAAGACCGCCCTGGGCAAGGAGCTGGTCACCAACACCATGCTGTGTGCCGGCTACCTGTCCGGGGGCGTCGACTCCTGCCAGGTGAGCGGAGGGGCGCCAGGCTGTCTGAGTGGGTTACGTCCTGAAAACAGCGTTACCATGGGGTCTCCCTTCTCCCAGCAATGCACGGTCATTGTGTTATTGGCTGAGGGGTGTGATTGACACCCCTGTTGTAGTAAAGTGGCCACTTGACAGCACTGCTGGCTCTGACAATCCCAACTTATGTGTACTATGGACGACTCTGTTCCGCGTCTCTCTTGAACCGTGAGCGACGGCTTCCCTGTGACCGGTCGGCGCTCTGTCTTGAAGAGCTAATGGAAACGTGTCACCTGCAGCATCGCTGAGGACCGCTAAAGGTTCACCGTCACTCTCCTGTTGCAGGGAGACTCTGGGGGGCCGCTCATCTACCAGGACCGCATCTCCGGTCGCTTCCAGCTCTACGGCATCACGTCCTGGGGAGACGGCTGCGGGGAGAAGGGCAAGCCGGGGATCTACACCCGCGTGTCGGCCTTCTCCGACTGGATCCAGGCCGAAATACAAAGTGAGTCGGTTACCGCTATTGCTCTTTGGTCGTTTAGCAGGCGGCTGTCGGCGTCTTGCTAGGCCTACAGGCTGCAGACATCGGGGATGGAACCCAGACCCTTTCTACTAAAGGTCAAGCATCCTTACCAGTAGAATATTCTGCCGGCTAGTTAATAGAGAGAGAATGAGTTCATAGAAAATCCCCTGGTCATTTGTTAGCAAATCTGAAATTTGAAAATGGTTTTCTTCATTAAAAAGCTCGTTTTAATCTCTGATTCTCCTGCAGAGTCGTTCGGGAGCCGGGAGCCCACATGCCCTGAGCTGCTCAAGACATCTGAACTGTCTGAGGACGAGCAGAGGTCAGAGTTCAGCTCCCTGTGTCGCTTCTACTCCCTGACCTGCCCGGCCGGCCAGTCCCCCAGCACCTGCAGTCACATGGCCGAGGAAAAGTGTCTGATCCGCTTCAAGAAATGCCGTGAGTGCCGCTGCGATGTCGCCCAGTAACTACACTGTAATGAACGTGTCTTTGTTTGAGGAGACGGTGTCTAAACGTTATCTCATCTCCCATCTGTCCTTTCCCCCCCCCAGAGTTGCATTCGTTCCTGCAGACACTGTTGGACCTGCTGCAGAGAGCAGAGGACTACATCAGGGACAAGGTGGACCTGACCTTCTTCACCCAGACCCTGCCCCAGCTGGTGGAGCACATCTACAACACGGCCTTCACGCCCACGCGGGAGAGGAGGGACCTCAGTCTTCTACAAGCAGCAGGTACGCAACCTTCCCGACCCTCGTCAGCTTCGGGAACCTTTGGGGAGAGGACGGAGCCCGTTGATTGAGCGCAGGATCGTCCAACATGCTGGCAGTACATTTTACTCAAGAACATCTTCCAAGCGACCTTTTTTTAACTGTAAAACGTAATTGCTAAGCGATACAATGGTCAGTCGTAACAGGCGGGGTATTTCTTGCAGAGCAGCTGGGGGGGGGCGCCGTGCGACCAGCAGAGCCTCCAGCCTCCTCACCAGCGTTGTTTGGGGAGGTGGGTCCTCTGCTGGACGACTGGGAGAAGTACCTCATGGGTCTGGCCGAGGAACACACTGACCCTCACTCAGCAGTCGTTCCCTCTGCTTCGCTAACACAGGAGGACAGCCTGTTTGTGCAGGTAGGTTGAGAGCACGAATCCCAGGGGTTTGTCATGGCTGTTGTCTGTATTCAAATTGTTTATATATTTTGGTATGCACACGATTGCCTGAATGTCATTTTTCTTCCCAGGCAGAGGAGCCCTCGGTGCGTCGGCTGCAGGAGGAGTATCAGTTGGTTATTTCAGAGCTGCGCTCCAAACTACACGCCAAAGCCCCTCCACCCATTCTGAACCTGGACTCCATCTTCCCCAACGAGGACTCTCCCCACACATCTGCATTCTCCACAAAATTCCTAGGAGCACTTTTGGATCAAAATGAGCCCTCTTCTACCGCGGACTCTCAGGGAGCCGGACTCGTCATGGCGACCCTGATAGGCGCCACCGGCAAATCCCGGTCTCCGGAGGGAACTGTGACAGGAGAAGAGGAACACAAGGGGGAGTCCTCGTCCGGTCCTTCTATGGATGGCTCTCCCGCAGGAAAAGGTCAAGGGGTCGTGTCTGAGGATCCCGCCGATGTCAGGACCAGGCAAGAACCACGGTCTCCGCTTCCTGTCCAGCCCTCCACGACGCTCATCCAGACAGAAGTGGAGGCGGACCAAATAGCCACGACCCCCCTCCCCAGACAGACCACCCCCCTCCCCAGACAGACCACCCGTCCCCCCCGCAGGAGACGAAGAGGCCTTCTACACAAGAGGCAGCTAGGCGGAGCCAGTGCGTGTCCTCTTGATATTGTTTAATCCATGGCTGTGAAGGAAGCTGATACCTAATAAATGATGTATATCTTTTTTCTTTAGTATGTCCCGGAGTAACAGAGTCCACCCAGAATGTGAGACAAGTGAAAGACTCTTACCACTGGGTGCTTGGCATCGCCAGCAAGAACCTGCGCATGAACATCCAAGAGGTAGGAAGCTCAAGCGCTGGGAATACAGGGAGATCCAAACTGAAATGTGAGATGAAAAGAAGTGATCGTCATTCCATAACTTTCTCTTTCTTCCTCTCTGGTCCTTTCCTTCAGGTGCTGGTGGATCTGAGCACCAAAAACCCTCAGGGTCTGTACCAGGCACGGGTCCGAGCAGTGGTGGGAGGACGACCTTTGACCTTTTACAGCCTGGTGGGCCTGGAGAATGAGTCCTTCTACCGCAGTATGCCACGGATCATTGCCCTCGCGCTGGAGGCGCTCAAGACATAGGTCTCAAACGCCTGGACCCATATGAGAGGCCACCCAATGGTTCTGTTAGGATTGTGAAGCTGTGTGAAGGCTTTCCAGTTTCCTTCTTGGGACTGGAGCAGTATCCGATACGAGAGAAGGGTTCTCCACCGAATGCTCTCTGTATTGTTGTGTCATTTAGGAGCATTGTTTTTGGTCTGAAGTCAATCCCAACCATGAATGTATCAACGTGATGACTGATCACAGTTAAGCCACAGGTTATGTGTTGAGGTTGGTATTGAGATGCAGCCATTTCTAATTTAAGAGTATGTAAAAAAATAAATAAAGAATAAGTTATTCATGATGTGAAAAATAGGTCGGATTTTGCAAAGGTTGAGCCTCTTGTGAAGTATACAAACTGTAAATAGCATATCTTGTTTGTTACAATATTTATTTGTATAGAAAAATGTATTTGTATTTTTCTAAAGAAATTAAAATATATCTATATATGTGATTCAAACTGCAATTACTTGTATCAGTTGTTGGTATTGTATGCCATGAAAAAAAAAGTTCAAAACAATCCTGGATATTATACTTTTTCATTTCCAAACCTTTAAAGGCAGACACTCACACTGATTAAACGTGAGTGTGCAGAGCTGCTAATCCCATTATATTCCACTGTTGATTTAGAGAGGGGGGTTGGTCTAGGCATAACGGTGGGTGGGTGGGTGGGGGGGGGGGGGGGGGTAAGTTTGTCATGCCAGGAACCCAGCAGCAGCAGACATTCTCTAGACAAGACTCAGGGCCGACGGCGAGCGTGACCTCAGCATTCTGCGGGAGCGACTGAACCATTAGAAGTAAGCCTTCCGATCAACACAGCAGCAGCTGCCACCACCAGCAGCCCCACCACCACCAGCAGCCCCACCACCACCACCACCACCAGCCCCACCACCACCACCAGCCCCACCACCACCACCACCACCACCAGCCCCACCAGCCCCACCACCACCACCACCACCACCACCACCACCACCAGCCCCACCACCACCACCAGCACCAGCACCAGCCCTACCAGCCCCACCACCACCACCACCAGCCCCACCAGCCCCACCACCACCAGCCCCACCACCACCACCACCAGCCCCACCACCACCACCCCCACCACCACCACCACCCCCACCAGCCCCACCACCACCACCCCCACCACCACCACCACCCCCACCAGCCCCACCACCACCAGCCCCACCAGCCCCACCACCACCACCACCAGCCCTACCAGCCCCACCACCACCACCACCAGCCCCACCACCACCACCAGCACCAGCCCTACCAGCCCCACCACCAGCACCAGCCCTACCAGCCCCACCACCAGCACCAGCCCTACCAGCCCCACCACCACCACCACCACCACCAGCACCAGCACCAGCACCAGCCCCACCAGCCCCACCACCACCAGCCCCACCACCACCACCACCACCACCAGCCCCACCACCACCACCAAGCAGCCCCACCACCACCACCACCACCACCAGCCCCACCACCACCAGCCCCACCACCACCACCAGCCCCACCTGCCCCACCACCAGCACCAGCCCACCACCACCAGCCCCACCACCACCAGCTGCCCACCCAACCCCACCCCATAACCAGACTCACTCCTTGTTTATCGCCAGGGGATCGTTACTGGATCCCGTACTAGGCTGACCTTTTCATTCTATGGCTGCGTGAACGTCAGTCTGTCGTGGGTTTGCAGATTGTTTACACCAGCAGCTGTTGCCTGGAAGTGAAGGAGGTGGCTTGCTTAGCTGGCTGGCAGCCAATCAGACAGCATGACAGGCAATGTAACAATCGACATAATCAGAACCATGTTATAAACATCCAGATGTAGAATTATAAATGGCAAGTTGACAAGTACAAAAATAGTGCTTGAGGCTAGGGTTTCCAATTAGCGGTTGGTTTTTCCATTCTAGGGTTTGGTTTTAGGGTTTGAGAGAAATCCAACCCCTAACCCAATAACCAATTATTTTTCTCTTGATTTTCGTTTTCTATCTCACTCCATTTTCCTGTCTTTGTCATTGCTTGTGCAGAGAGGTGAGCCCAAATGCAAAGATCAGACTCATGGGAGGCGTGCAAGGAAGCTTTTGCTTGATGAAAACACTCAGAAACAAACCTAACTCCAACAAGGAACTAACGAACGGGGGAAGGATCTATGGAACCCAGGTGAACAGAATCATTCATTAACACAGGTGATGACATAACACTAACGACACAAAGCAAAAGCATGTAGTGGGTGGGGTTGTGGCAGGATCATTACAGTACCCCACATCAAGGCTGTGGTGGAGGCTGAGGGCTCAGGGCTAGCCTCATCAGGCTCGGGAACAGGGCTAGGAAGGTCAGACACAGGAACAGGGCTAGGAAGGTCAGACACAGGAACAGGGCTAGGAAGGTCAGACACAGGAACAGGGCTAGGAAGGTCAGACACAGGAACAGGGCTAGGAAGGTCAGACACAGGAACAGGGCAAGGAAGGTCAGACACAGGAACAGGGCTAGGAAGGTCAGGAACAGGAACAGGGCTAGGAAGGTCAGGAATAGGAACAGGAAGGTCAGGAACAGGGCTAGGAAGGTCAGGAACAGGGCTAGGAAGGTCAGGAATAGGAACAGGAAGGTCAGGAACAGGAACAGGGCTAGGAAGGTCAGGAACAGGGCTAGGAAGGGCAAAAATAATTGCAGAGGAGTTGTTGATTGGCTATCGCAGATCAGATGATGGGAGAGATTTCCGACCTGGCAGACCTGTTGTATCTCTTTGTAGGAGATGATTTTGATCATTTTCATTTTATGATTGGGACATGTCCCTACCAAAAACTAGTAGTCATTTTGTGAAATGTTTTAATAATGTAAAAGAAGAAAACATAGATATATATGTGTGTATCTGAAATCTTCACTCTGGCGTGGTGAAAGACAGGGACATCTTCACTCTGCTCAGACAAGCGGCTTCAGATAGCAGGGGAAGGATTAAGAGGAAGCCTCCTGTTCCCCTGCTCTGCTTTGCTTCCTCGTTCATCAAAAATGAAGGCGCATTTGGAACCAATGCTCATTCATCAGGTGTCATCACACACACTGTTGTGTGTGTGTGTGTGTGCGTAGCTTGTTGGTGCGTGTGTATTGTCATAACAGCTGACTATGCTGCGTACTAGAAATACACACAGTGACTGTAACAATCAACACAAGTCACCGACCCCCGCTCACTGTACCCCACCATTCTTCTAAACCCCAACCTACTGCCAAGCCCACAAACCACACACACACACTGGCCAGGTGCCAGCCCCCCCCCCCAGCCAAAACGAAATGCTGGGGAATCGGATAAGTTGTCATTGCTTTGTGTCAGAGACAGCAGCACCCACACACCAATGGCCAGATGGATTGTGGCTCTCTGTTATCATTCCTCTTCACACTGTGTGTGATTTCAACCACAGGTAAGACTTCAAACATCTCGGTTTGGGAGAGGTGTGAGCGGGTACAGTGTATGTACAGTTGTTCCTTCGTTTTTGTATTTTTTATATTAATTCAGGACGTTTCATTGAGGTTGAGCACCTCTTTTGCAAGTGAGACCTTAGCGTCTATTTAAACAGTGCAGCAACTCCTGCAATATTTACACGATATGAACATATAATACATCACACTGTGCAGCTCAACATGCTGATTTCTCATATGATGTAAGCAATTTATCACAGCTATTGTTCTATGTAATATCTACATTAGTTGTAGAGTAATAGTAATGAAGAGAATAATGACTCCTAAGAAGGAATTGGGATTTTTTCTTATTCGAACACACTAACCACTACACTGGAAAAATCCTGATTAATAATGAGAATAATTCACGTAGGTGATCTATATTTAGAAATATATATAAAAAATAACTTCCTACTTTTGAACCTCGAACCGTAAGCCCATGAGCCGTCTCAGCTTGTCTCTTCTTCTCAGAGCTTCACCGGTTTCCCCTCTGCACCGGCCATGTTTATTGGTAGTATTTACAGTGTCTCAACTTAAAATCCCCAAAATGAAATTCTGGCAGTATTACTATTATAATTGCAGAAAGTATTTTTTTCATAAGAGTAATAGAACAAATACAAAGTAGAATACTAAACCAACCTGGAAGTGACTGGATATCGTCGAGGCATAGTGTGTTTCACTCCCAGCAGGGAGGTATTGAGTTGAGCTGTCAATGTCTTCAGAAGTCTAACTCTATCCTTATCCTCGTTATCACCAAATGTACTTACAATTAACCAACCCACCTTTAAAGCACACTTCATTATTAGACTCCAAGTGGACTTAGATTATGGGGATAGATATCAAACAGATGCGATCCAGCCCAGACACGGCTACATGCCACACACCTCCAGTCTTGCATTTGACACTTTCAAGTGCGATGTGAATCAAGGGTGTATCTTTGGTTTCCGCTTTGGATGGGACGATGCGAGAGCAAGAAGTGCACAAATTGCATTTTTTGATTATTTGAGCAGATGTACCGATTTTGGAGTGGGCTAGAATCAGGTGATCCCGAACATTTAACTTTTACTCACCACCCACCACAGCCAACATGTGTGCCTTCATACCAGTCACGGCATTACTTATTATAATTACAATGAAGACATCTATAAACGTTGAACTAGACATAAAAAAATACAGAATTCATACAGAACAATTGAGGTTCATGGTTAGGGTCACGGTGTCGGGAATAGTTCAACTTACCAGAATGTCACTGGTCTTTCTCAGTGTTATGGAATCCATAACATTATAAAGACGATGCATGTGATGAGATATGAGGCAGGTGTTCGGTGTGGTTCAGCCAACGCATTATCTATGAACTACTGTGTGCTCTTGTATCATTCTTTTAAGTGAGTGTTCCTGGCTGTCCGACCTAATGCTGCAGCCCATGTCTCTTCCAGTGTCCGATTCAGTCTGAACCTGAAATAGACATCATGGCTGTTGTGTTTTACAATCCTATTGTCTTACTTTTACCCTTGTCTCCAGCCAAAACTGTGTACATTTAGACAGTCCGTGGTACCAATCACAGTATACAAGCATGATCTTTGGTAACTTTCTTGTTTGGTTTTAGCTGTATCAGACTTTTGAGTAAATAAATAAAAAGGTTCCCAGAATTGGAATTTAAAATAAACGTTTATGTGGAGGTTTTCTGAAATAAATATCAACTTGGTGTAAAGCTTCATCAGGCATCACAACTGCGCCATTTTCAAACATGAACTCATTGACCTCTTTCATGGTGACGCTCAAACCTTGCCCGGCGACAGCATCTGCAGTGAACCTGGAAGACAAGCTCTTTATGGACCTGATGAAGGGCTACAACAAGAACGTTCGACCCATGGAGACCAGTGGTGACATCACACAGGTCTACATCAAGTTGACCCTCACCAACCTCATCTCGCTGGTGAGTTCACTTCTCCGTGTGTACACCTCTATGTGTCTGTCTATGAGAGTAGACAAAACTCACAATACTGTAACTGCTGAAGATAACATTACCATGGGATGTAGTGGCGACAAAGCAATGCTTTGAGTTGACAGTCTTAAGTTTAGTGGCCATATGGTAACCCAGAGGAAATAAATCGAGTGAAATACAAAAGACACACAAACAAGAGACAACAAATCCAGAATTGACTGCTTTAGTAAAATTAGTAGTGTACTAATTAAAAGGCCATTCCCTCTGACCTGTTCAGCACTGTATGTGTGCACGTGTCTGGGTGTGTTCTTTGTAATGTTTGCCGGGAAATCGTTTTAAATAAATGATGAAACTAATGAACAAACGCATCTGGTCTCCAGAATGAAAAGGAGGAGGCCCTGACAACCAACGTTTGGATAGAAATGGTAATCGAACGTTAGCCTTCATCTGGTCGCTCTTGTATCTGTATTTGGCAGCTTGCTTACCAGCCTAACTACAGTATCACACACAGATCCTTCTCCTCCATCACAACTCCTGCCAGCTAAATGTATCAACGCAATTAGGAAGCGCCACACACGGTAAATCAGAGAGAGAGAGAGACGAGAGGCCCAGGAGGTAAACAAGAGTGTTTCTCTGTGCAGCAATGGTGCGACTACCGGCTCCGGTGGGACCAGGCTCCCAGGTCCGCCCTGTACGGGGACATCACCCACGAGCTGCGCATTCCCTCCAAGAGAATATGGCTGCCTGACGTCATACTAGAGAACAAGTGAGTGTGTTGTTGTTCCTCATACATGTGGGACTGGGAACATAGTTCCTTTTGAGGTCCTGCGTCGCCTAATCGGTAGAGCTACGGTACTGCCAGGTGGTCAGGGGTTCAATTCCCTACTGGGGTCAGCTCTGCTTAGAATGTATACATTACACTCACTCACTGTATCGGCGTTGTGAATAATGTGTGTTACCAGATGTCCGTGGGCATGTTTGTAGTTCTAAATATAGCGGACACTTGGGGTGTTTTTAAAGCCGGTTCACTCCTACCCAGGTTGCCCTCAAGCCTGAGCTGTGGCGATTGTTGGTACTTTTGAGTTGCTATCACCGTTTCACAGACAAGATTAAATGGTTTGCTCTGCTTTGCTTCTTTCCCCGTGTGCAGCGTGGACGGACAGTTTGAAGTTGCACTTTACTGCAACGCGCTAGTTTCTCCTAACGGCTGCGTGTACTGGTTACCTCCTGCCATCTACCGTAGCGCGTGCCCCATCACGGTCAACTATTTCCCCTTCGACTGGCAGAACTGCTCCATGGTCTTCCGGTAGGCGGGGTTGAATCGGTGCTCGGTGTGCAAAAAGACCAATCGTTTTGCCTGATTCAACAACTAATGTTTAATTCTCTGTATGGGATCAACAGCTCTTTTCCTAAACACCCCCAATGCTAGTCTAATCTATTCTTTACAATGTAGAAAGGTAAACAAATATTCCGTGAACAAACACACATCTCTTGTTTCTTGGCGGTTATTAGGCGTTCTTGAAAAGAAAAAGAGGTGGCATCTTGACTGTGGCATTAGCCGGTGTTTTGCTTTGATGATTGCACACCTCAGCTTGTGGCTAAGATGGCCGCCTTCTTCCTTCTCTCAGCTCCGAGACGTACAGTGCCAATGAAGTGGAACTTTATCTCAAAGAGGAAGACAACCACACATTAGAATGGGTGGATATTGACCCAGAGGCCTTTACAGGTACAACAGCAATCAATATATATACATATCCATCATTGCATAATTGAGATGTATTTTTCTAAAGCCACCAATCACAAGCCATTTCAATTTGAAGGGTTGACTTTGTGTTGACAGAGAATGGAGAGTGGGCCATCAAACACAGACCAGCCAAGAAGCTGATCAACCCTCTGTACACCAAAGATGACTTGGAGTACCAGGAAGTGGTCTTCTTCCTCATCATTCAGAGGAAGCCCTTGTTCTACATCATCAACATCATCGCTCCTTGTGTGCTTTTCTCCTCCCTTGGTCTGCTGGTCTTTTTCCTGCCTGCAAAAGGTGAGTGTCTCTTGTCTTTCCGTCCCTCTGTACCATTGAAAGCCATGGTATCTTAACCAGTGACCTGGTTTTCCTGGGGTTCAACAAGTCTTTCATTAATCTGTCCTCTTGTCCGTCTGGGGCTGGTAGCCGGGGGCCAGAAATGTACAATGTCCATCACCACTCTGCTGGGACAGACTGTGTTCCTCTTCCTCATCGCTAAGAAGGTTCCAGAGACATCCAAGGCCGTACCCCTGATTGGAAAGTAAGCTCAAGCTTCAAATTTGTGTCAGGATGTTTTTATGGAGAAGTGTCCTTTTGATTCAGTGGATATAACTACCCGCTGCACTGTTAATGGATACAGGTGGTTCAGGTCATGCAGTGGTGTTGTTTGGTTGTTGTTGTTGGCAGGTATCTCATGTTTGTCATGTCCTTCACCACCATGGTTGTGATGAACTGCGTGATAGTTCTCAACGTCTCCCTGAGAACACCCAACACCCATAAGATGACAGACAGAGTGCGGAAGGTGGGTCAAACCCCTTTGCTGAAGTAAGGCAGAACGTGTCGATCAGCACTGGGCTTACCCTCTGACCCTGTGACCCCCCTGGTGTACCCCTCAACAGATCTTCCTCAACGTCCTGCCGCGTCTGCTCAGGATGCAGATGAGACCCTGGACGCCCGACGGGGGCCGGGAGGGCGGGGGTAAAGACCCCCAGCAGGCGGGGAACGGCGTGGAGCGGGGGCCCTTCCGACACCGCCGCCGCCGCAGCTCCGTGGGCGTGATGGTGAAGGCGGAGGAGTGCGTCCTGAAGACCGCCCGCTCAGAGCTGATGTTCTCCGGGCTCCGCGAGAGGCAGGGCTTGATAAAGAGCGTCTTTGAGAAGCTGTGTGAGTGGTTACTAGGGGTCTTTGAGAAGCTGTGTGAGTGGTTACTAGGGGTCTTTGAGAAGCTGTGTGAGTGGTTACTAGGGGTCTTTGAGAAGCTGTGTGAGTGGTTACTAGGGGTCTTTGAGAAGCTGTGTGAGTGGTTACTAGGGGTCTTTGAGAAGCTGTGTGAGTGGTTACTAGGGGTCTTTGGCTAGCGTCAGTGCTGCATTCAGAACGCACTTTGTTGAACGTTGAAAAGTGCTGCTACCTCTAATGAAACCAAAAATATTGTCTGCTAATTCTTACAGCTAGAAACAGTTGTTGACACTGAAACCTCTATTTTCTTTGTGCTCCGATATTGATTGTATTCTTTGTGAAGTCGCTTTGGATAGTGTCCATCAGTTCTGGATTTCAAACTGTGATGTATTGCTAACCCTGCGGACTGGTCTGTGTATCCAGACCGCGATCTTGAAGATGTCAGTGCAGAGAAGCTTGAAAGCAGCCTGGCTACGATTTCTCCAGAGCTGAAGCAGTGCGTGGCGTCCTGCAAACACATCACAGAGACTGCTGAAGGGCAGAATCGCTTCCAGAGTGTAAGTGCCACACTTCATAACAGTTGAATGGATGTTTAAGAACCACCCTGAGATAACATAAGAAGTACATGATCAATCCCAGGCCGGACATTGGGGTTTCATTCACAGCCCAAAGTCCGGGACACAGTAATAGGAATTAAATAGAAAAGTAAAGAAAAACTACAAAAACTATATGGAACATGTACCTACCTACTCATTATACACAAAATGAGTAGTAGAAATGTAAATGCAATCATTGATAGATATTGGATATTTTTTGGGAGGGACAGTAGACGGTATATCAAGCAGTAGTTGGTATACTAAGTGCTACATGGGGTGCTAATGACATGGGGTGCATTGTTTCTCATGCAGGAGAATGAAGAGTGGTTCCTGCTCGCCAGAGTGATTGACAGGGTGTGCTTCATCGTCATGGCGCTGATATTTTCCATAGGAACTGTTGGGATTTTCCTAATGGGGCATTTCAACCAGCCCCCCTCCATGCCCTTCTCCGGGGATCCCAGGACGTTCCTGCCCCCGTTGGGGAACGTTACCGGGGTTGGGATGGGAGCGGACCTGCAGGGCTGATGCATGGACGTTGTACCACAGTCCCTGGACGTTTTCACCCATTTATCAACAGTGAGAAAATGTGCTGGGATGATTTCCCTTTGTGATGCGTACGCGGAGAGATGAGAGAACGGCAACGACGTGCAGATGATAGTAATGCCATGTGGCCAAGTTGTATTCTGCCCAATGATATCAGTTTGTTCAGCGGCTCCTCAGACTGACTCAAAGTGAGCCAAATTGCCTGTTCCTTGTTGACCAAGAGATTCACCGGACGAGTGAGAATGATTTGGAGAAGCTCAGTGCTGCAGACTTGCAACAGCTGTAGCTGATGTTTGGTGTTACTTATACTAATGCTTTTATAATTAAAAGAATGAACATACAGTTAAATCATCTGCGAAAAACACAACAATCATCTTTTCCTCCTATGAGTTTGTAACTCTACCACCCACCTTCATGTTGAGCAGTTTTTCTTTACCAACATCTAGACACAGTAAAAGATTCCTTAATGTTTTGTTTTTACTCAATAAAAATGTATATTCTTATGTCGGTCCCACAGTCTCTTTATGATGAGCTCTGATATTTTTCATCTCTCGATGTGATATCAGCATCGCTTCCTTTTTAGGGGGAGCGTGCAGACCATCAGCACGAAAGACCCCCTAAAAACACAGAGGGACTCTTTGGAGTCCACCTCTGGAAGCAGGATTTTAATCACATGGTTGGGTGGTTCCCTCGGTGCCCCAACAAAAGACACATCCGGGTGTACACACACACACACACACACACACACACGTACGAACAGACACACACGCACACAAAGCCAAACGTTACTATGTGAACACACACACATATTGCAGCACAGATAGGGTTGAGCTGCATCCTGTCTGACCAGGAGTAAAGAGCCACGGTCTGCTCTGTATATTCTGAGCACCTTCAGTGCGTTCAGGTTATCTGTACTGCAAGCTGTAGACCACAGAGGGTAAGGGATTTCGTCTTCTTTTTCCTGATTCTGTCTTTACGTGTACTACTAATGATCCATTATTGGGTTTCTAGAAATGACTTGTGTGCAATATGGGACATATTTTGTAATGAAACATTTACTTTTAGTATTGAAGTCACCTCTTTAAAAATTGCTGCAATAAGACATTTAATGGATGACATTCAATTTTCTTTACTGAAGGATGGACACGATTGCTCGACCAAGATTGGAAAAGCCCTACTGAGAGCTGAACATTATGAGAAGTTAAGATTTTGAGATGTCTTCTTATATCTCAGTGGCAATTTGTTTTAACTTTATGATGATGGTACCAATGTAATCGTAATCCAACGTGATCGAATGCTTTAGGTTAGCACAACTACCACAGTGTGCGATGTCTGCAGTGACCCAGCAGCCACTCCCCTTTGGTCGCCTGGAGAGAGAGAAGCACATTGAGACATTCTTAAGGGCACTCCATGGTCAGAGAAGGCCCATCCATAATCCCCACGGCTCGCCTGGAGCCCAGACCCGCCAAGGGCCCCCTGACTGGGTATCAGAGGAGGTTCTTTCAGGCCTGGGTCCTGGAAGACCCTGGGAGAATGGCATTAGTCTTCAGCAGAGGAACAGCCTGAGAAAGGAAGAGGAAGATGGTCTTCAGCTGGACTCTATGGCTGCCTTGGAGTCAGCCAACCAACTTCATGTCACAGCTAGGCCTGACCTGCAAGGTAAGCAAAAGCATGCCTGTGCGTGTGTGTATGTGTTTTGTGTGCATTGCGATGGATTCATATAAGAAGTGATCTCTTCAATGTAATCTTAAAATGTCCCCCCACCCCACCCCACACACACACAAACAAACACGTCTGCAGGTCCACAATGTGTTCCCAGAAAGATCTACAGCATTTCCACCGGAGGCAGCAGCGAGCAACTGTTTGTGACTGTGGAAGGTAGTTTATTTAAAAACCTATGTATACACTTTAATCGACACACATTTGTGAATGAATCCGTTTGTCTAGCAGTCATACCTCCTCTGCTATAACCTTTTTCTGAACTTCGTTTTTTCCAACAGAGAGTTCTTGTATGTGCCTTCAGTGTTGTGGTCCAGCTCGCTCCTGCTCCTTGCAAGGCTTTGACCGTCAGGGCCACCGGGTCTTTTATTTTGAAAGACCCCTCAGGGTGGATGCCTGCTGCCTAGGCTGCTGCCTGATGGAAATGAGGGCCTACACCCACCAGGACCGCCTGCTTGGCACTGTGCGCCAGAGGTAGGTAGTGACATACAATCCAATGAGATGAATGTTGATAGCTTCAAGGCCAGACTACTAAAACGTACATGACAACACCCAGATATTGTACCCGACTATGAGATGAACTCGACCCCGGTAATCTTCAGATCATCTGGTCTCAGACGCAGCGCTGTTATTTTCCATTCACTGCGTGATGCACGACGAAGCCTTCACTCTGTCTCCATGGTAACCCGGGCCGCACACCAGTGGTCAGCGAGGCACCGTACCGTAAATAGCAGCAGGGGAGGGAGAGGTGTTTCCTATTCCAGCTGGCCAGAGTGTAGTCTCTAAACTGGGCTGGGGTTACTCACAGAACAGCTGTCTTCACGGAGCCAAGCACACCTTCTGTTGACCAGCCAGGGAAAAGAGAGGAATGTAGAATTGGTTGTGCACTTTATTTTGTATAATAATACCTCAAGGAGGCTGTAAACATATTTGCTGGACCAAATTGTACACCGTGATCCATCTACACAAATCCCAAATTAATATTTCTATGCAAACAATCCCAGTCTGTGCCCTGGGTTACTTGTTGGGAGTCCACTTATCTAGGTTTTGTTCCCTGTACCGATACCAAAATAACACAGGGTCCCATTAGGCCTGCCCTGACTGGTAGAGGTCGTTCCCCCCCCCCCCCCCCCCCCCCCCCCCCCCCCGCCGCCACAGATCTACATGGAGGGATTATATATCCCACCCACCCAAGTTCGTTGTGAATGAAGCATGTCCCCGTATGAACTCCTACTAATGCCAAGTATGGTTTTCTTTCTGTTGAAGCACAGCGGCTCAAAACAGGTGATCTGCCAACAACATTATGGAGTGTGCCAATGTGTGTGCAACAGCTGCCATTGTGTTTCAGGTGGCTTACTGCGGGAGCGAAGTTGTTTAAGTTTGCTGGGGTTGTGTGTGTGTGTGTCAGGTGGAGTATGTTCACTCCTCTGCTGGAGGTGTGTGATTCAGAGGGAACTCCTACGGCCAGGATCCTAGGCTCATGTTGTCCATCGCGCTGTGCTGCAACCCAGGAATTCCAGGCGAGGCTACTATCACCATTCCTATCGACCTATTTATTTAGTGGCTGCTTCTATCCATCCTAATATGAATATTACATTCAATTTCTGCACCGTCCATTCCGATAGATGCCACTACACAAATTGTACTCTCCTTTAAAAATGTCTAAATTGACTGACTTTACGGCAATATTTGATCACCCATGAGAGCAAACTTCATAACGGATTCATGTTTCCCCATTACTTCAAATCAAACCCTAGGCCGCCTCATTGATGGGTGAGAACATTGGCACAATATGGAAGAGATGGCCGGGCTTCAACGATGAATTGAACATGGACCACGAGTACTTTGGGCTGGACAGTGAGTTCTCCCCGATCTGAAGAGAGCATAATAACATTGATTTCCCCCCCCCGCCACCCCTGGGCTGCATTTATGTTAGAGATGTCATTTGTCCTCCTTGCATTTCCACAAGCCCATTATATTAAATTGATTCCATCCCACAGTGCTGCAGAACATGGACTCGTCTGCCAAACTGCTCCTGCTTGCCGCTACCTTCTTACTGGTAAGCTGTGCGCAACGAAGCACTCACTAGGAAACATTTACTGACTTCCATGCGCTGCAATGTAACTGCTTGTGTACAGATTTGTTTATACTGCATAGTGACCGACATAGTGCGCCCACATTTTCAGAATTACATGTTCTTCGAGATGAGTTGATCCGAGATTCTGCGGTTGATGGCGTCAACACTGAAGCAACACCTGACTGGACAACAGTGCTGAAGGAGCCAAGATGTCCGCCGAAAAGATTCTCCACCGCAACCTCTTACTTCCTCAAAACCCGATAAGGGAATCACACAAAAGCCCAAGAGGTTATAGCAGCAGATGCATATTTGACATTTATTGCTATAATCCATCAGGTGTACATCAGACAATATGTTTCTTCTTTTTGTTTTTGACACACACCTGATCCAAGCACCACGTATCCAATCCTAGGCAGCATTACACTTTTACTCACAAAATTAGTTTTTCGCAACAAATTCCGAAATTCGGTAAATAAAAAAAATCCCGAAGGATTGGTGGAAAACTGTAATGGGAAGGGGGGGGGGGGGGGGGGGGGGGTAGTCCCAAACCCCCTGTTCCTAGTTTCAAATCCTCAGTACAAAATGACAACCGTTGCGTGAACAGGTGTATTCGGATGAGTCCAGTAGGGGGCCCTCAGTCCCCTCATCCTGTCCGTAAGAACGGCACAGGATCCCAGTTCGGTGGACTCTTTAGCGACCAAGAAAGGTAGGACATTATGGGAACCTGGTCAGTGGGCACGGGCCCCAGGTCAGGCACAGTGATATAGGCAGCTTTGACAGTCCGTTCCAGACGCCTAGGCCACACAACCTTCCAGACTCTCTGCCAGACTCGTGTTTCTTTAGGTCTTGCTCATCCTTTGGGCTTCATCATCCAGGGGTTAAGACGGACAAGAAAAAGAAAATCTCTGATTCCAAAGGGTGAATCTCTTAAGTGGTCTCTTCTTTTTTACAAATATATTTTTGTAGACAAATAATACTTCTAGTTCAAATAACCAGATGTTTCATAGTTAAAATAAAGCACTATAATAAAATAACACCTGCGACCTGGTTTGTCTCAGATTGCTAATAAAACTGTCTCTGTAATTTACTTAAATTTTGACAAAGGGTACGTGTGATTGTGTTACACAATAAAACTATCGGTTTTACATCACTGATCAGCTTATGTTGTATACATAGAAACCCTAGTCAAGTACTCTTCTTTTGTTGGCCAGCTCAACAAACGTCTGTCCCACAGGCTCCCTCTAGTGGTAAGCAAGGGGTGTTGCACTACGTGTTTTCTTTAAATAAAAGACACACACACACACACACACACACACACACACACACACACACACACACACACACACACACACACACACACACACACACACACACACACACACACACACACACACACACACACACACACACACACACACACACACACACACACACACACACACACACACACACACACACACAGCTCAGATCCATGTTCTCTTCAATGCATTTTTTTGGTTCAGTTCCAATAGTTTATGATCCATGGCGAGACAAAGCGGTTTCGGCTACTTGTCCTTTTTGCGTCTCCATTTCCACGTTCAAACTCTGCTTGGTTGCAGCAGAGGTATCCATCCCTGGACTCTTCGTTCCCCCGAGCCATCCCACCTACACAGCAGAGCAAACAAACAGCAGGATGACCAAACACATTTACGGCCGCTCAACTCCATCCATGTTTTTCTATCTTTTCGTTTGTTGTTTTTAAGCGCAGTTCCGTCGATTCAAGTCGTTATAAATAATGCGTTCCTTCAGTGCGACTAAGTGACTGCTGCGTCCCGTCAGTCAACACGCGGAGATTAAAGAATTCTGGAAGGTGGTCCACCAGCAGAGGTTAGGGTTAGGTGGGACGTTAGCTCAGGAGTTAAGGCGGGTGGACTGGCAACCGGCTGGCAAAAATCGGAAGGTTGCTAGTTCGAGCCCCGACTTCAACCCTAACTATGTTGAGGTGTCCTTGAGCAAGACACTTAACCCCAACCGCTCCCCGGGCGCTGTGATTGGCTGCCCACTGCTCCCTTGAGGGATGGGTTAAATGCAGAGGAAAGATTTCACATGTGTATGTGACAATAAAAGTACCTTTACCTTAGCTAATCAATGGAAGAGGACACGGTTCTGCGTGCGTGCGTGCGTGCGGTCGCTTTTACACAAACGAACAAGTTACTATTAGAAGGGGGAGCTTTTGACATTGTGACTGCTACATACACTCATTATTAAAGTCAAAAGCCCTCGTTTGCCTGCTACCTTCGATCTTTCAATGACTGAGCGTTGATTAGAACAGATGTTTAGGCTGGAATCTGTGCTGATTCACCGCCTGTGTGGTTGGGCTTGTTGGGATCTATACCTCATCTAATTATTTTATTTCTGCCATTATGTAAAGGATATATGTCTTTGTGTAGGTAATGTCATACTTATATATAACCTTTGAATAATTATGATAAATATAATTAAAGGTTAAAGGAACAATATTACTATAGCTTACATAGTAATATTGTATTAAATAACAATTTAATTCTCTCTTTATCTCTTGCTCTCAGTCAAATGCAAAGCCATCTGAATGCATTGTATGTGTTTTTGGATGAAACATAATCATGTAGACTAATCAAATAACCAAAGATTATCGTTAGTGGCAGTCATCCTTAAATGGATGGAAAAATAACTTAACTATATAGGTATTTAGCAGAAGCTTCATCTAGAGCTACATGGGGTGGAGGGAGGGGTTAGGCATCTTGCTCGAGGATGCCTATAGGCTACAGACATTGGGGATCAAACCGAGTACCTTCCGGTTTGGAATCAAAGCCCATGGCGCTTCTTACCACAGAGGGTGGGGTTGGCGGGGGAGTGGATTCAGCGACCTCCACTAGCAGTCACCAGACCATGGAAGTCTACCCAGGCTCTGGAAGCAGAAACGGAGGCAGTAACATCCAACCTCGACCAAAGATCAGTTACCAGGGGTTTTTCCTGCATTGAAAATGATTTGGCAGTCACCAAAATGTTTAATGGGTCCACCAAAGGATAACTCTGACCACCGTAGAGTGAGTTAATTGAAAACGCGTCAAATACAATAATCTCTGAATGAATAGATTTTGGGTGCACTGGGTACTTTCGGATAGATGTACGTTGTAGACCTACTAGTAGCCAACCAAGGGCCGATCATAGTCAGTCCCGTGGATAAGGACGTCTTGGGCTGGATAGCACCGGAGAAGAACATACAGCCTATCGGGTAATGTACAGGACCAGCTGGTCCTGTACCGCGAATACGAGTGGTGGTGAGAAAGCAAGTGAATCTAGTTTTCTTTTGCACCCAAGAGAAATATCTGAAAGCCTAAAGTACGTCCTCGCAGAATTTACTTGAGGATAACTACTAGAATTAGTTGAAGAAATAATAATTGCGAGACAGAATAACAACATATACTCAGAAAATATAAAACCTACCAACAAATAAAGCAAAGAAAAAAACGGTTGCTGTAAATGCAAACTAAACATACAAGGATTCTGAGTAATGTGCCTCTACACTCTCGTTACGCTGACGAGCAAAGCCCAGATTACTCTGTTGTTCGTGTGTGGATCCGGCCACTAGTTTGACGAAAGGATAGAACAATCTAGACTGGATGGAGAATGTAATAGCTTCATTGCAAAATAAAATAAACAGGTAAACTCTGCATGATTATTTTTCCTTTGAAACTGCTCCTGCAATGCCACCATTACTGAGAACACTTACTATTCAAAAGTATTCAAAGCCTCGTGTTCCTTTTTTTAAATGCCTAATAAAATAGAGAGACGATGTGAAGGATGGAGGGTGGGAGGGTGGAGAGTGGGAGAAAGAGAGGGTGGGAGGGTGGGAGGGTGGGAGGAGGGACCGGGGAGAGTTGGGACGGTTTTCTTTTCTGTTATAGTTAAGAGTTCTTTCTATATTTGTGCTTTTAAAATGACGGTTTTATGAAAAAGCTTAAAAGGAGCTTTGATTTTTAAACGCACGCCCTTTGCCCCACGTGGAGCTATCACAAATGAATAGTGGCTTGTAGACGGAAAACTGATGACAAAAGGAAAGGTACTGTGTAGTAGACAAAGTCAGCTCGAGTGCAGGCTTCGAAAGCTCTGTAGTAGACAAGGTCATCTAGAGTGCAGGCTTCGGAAACTCTGTAGTAGACAAGGTCATCTAGAGTGCAGGCTTCGGAAACTCTGTAGATGACAAGGTCATCTAGAGTGCAGGCTTCGGAAACTCAGACAATAAGACAAATGACTCAGAACAAAAGTTCCTCAGGTCTGACACCTGAGGAAAACCACGATCGAAGCAGAAACAGAAAAACCACAAGCGACGCGTAACGGCGTCCCACTAAGCAACAATAACGGCGTCCCACCTGAAAGTGGAGACTTGTTCTCAACTTGGGCATGAAGAACCGGTACACCAGATACTCTGAGAAGAAGAACCGTCCCACCTGAAGGGCGGGAACTCAACACTTAAAAACCCCAACTGGACACTGACATGTGTGTGTTAGCCCAGCGAGGCTCGAGCGAGCTTTGTTGTCTTTCCCTGCGTGGAGAGAACTCAGTACTGAGTAGCTGATTTACCTGTAATATCGTTCTTGTACTATTCTATTGATAGACCTTGTTTTATACTAATTAAAATCACGGGAATCGTCAACTCAATTGGAGTGTTGAACTCAATTTTTTACTTAGGAGGGTTCCATATAATTATAAGCCAACTCGATCATTTTACTAGACAACAGGCTTTTAAAAATAGATCGATAAAAACTAATGTTACGCAAGTTGTGGACCAGCACCAGTCCTGGTCCTTTACAATTTTTATTGTTTACCAGTTTTGTTTGTTTGGGTTTCATTAACAAGCATTATATGTATTTTTGTTTATCAACTGGTCAAAAAGAAGAGGAATATTCATACATTTCTGTCAATAAGGTAACAAGAACTCATTGCCTTTACTGTACGTGAAGTGATCATGCTTTCTGTCGTACGTAGCCTGAAAAACCCTGGTTACCACTTAGACGATCCAAAGAGACTTCACTTTGTTTAGTCATTAAGGAGCAGGTAGGGGTAAGGGCTTCTTGCTCAAGGATGAGCATGAGGGGAATCAAACCCAGAACCTTTTACGTTGGGGTTCACACAACCTAGCCACTACGCTATCCTACCCGCAGATAATGTCCAAAAAAAAGAAGACAAATCAGAAAAGAAAAAGAAAAGGTTGTGTATGAAATGTACGTAAGCGACTGGACACATCAAGATAGAGTAGTAATTAAATGGGGAGACATACATACTTGATGCTGTCTGTGTGCGTCTTGTACTCCATGATGGTGTTAGGCGGCAGGTTCAGCACCCTGCGCAGGGTGTCCCGGACGCGGGCCGTGGTGGCCTGGTCGCTGGCCGTCTTGTTCCAGATGGAGACGATGTCCTCCTGGAGGGAACACGACACGCACTCCGTCGACACCCTGAGCCGACGCCTACAATCTGTGTACATTCTCTCATCCACGAGCCCACTTCAATCCTAAGATGTACGGCCGCATTCATCTTGCATAGCCAATCCTTTATTCGATATATGTATATATATGTATATATATATATATATATATGAAGGACTAATTTGTGTCATACCTTCTTTAATATTTGTAGTTAATTTGGTTTCAAAAGCATTTTTTCCCAAGCGCTTTTGTGTTATGTTTTTCTTTTATACATAAAGAAAATCCCATAAAAACGCAGATTGCACAGATCCTATGCGCCACCACATTATATGCACGTGTGTGTATACCTGGAAGCGTACGGACACAACAGCACCACAGATCTCCTCCCCCACCATGAACTGCTCCCCCAGCATGGCCAGGATCAGGTTCTCCCAGCAGCGGGACACCAGCCCCTTCCTCAGCCGGATGATCCACTTCCCTCCCATCTTGTTGGCATCGTCCTGCACACACGCACGCACACGCACACACACACACACACACACACACACACACACACACACACACACACACACAGGGGTACGTTCAACCAGTTACTCAAACACCCCAGTGCATCTTTTTTCATTTTCCCCTCAGAAGTCTGTGACCTTTCAACACACTCGACAGGCAAACGCGCTGGAGCTAGTAAAAGCTAGGCTGGAGCTAGTACAAGCTAGGCTGGAGCTAGTACAAGCTAGGCTGGAGCTAGTACAAGCTAGGCTGGAGCTAGTACAAGCTAGGCTGGAGCTAGTACAAGCTAGGCTGGAGCTAGTACAAGCTAGACTGGAGCTAGTACAAGCTAGGCTGGAGCTAGTACAAGCTAGGCTGGAGCTAGTACAAGCTAGGCTGGAGCTAGTACAAGCTAGGCTGGAGCTAGTACAAGCTAGGCTGGAGCTAGTACAAGCTAGGCTGGAGCTAGTACAAGCTAGGCTGGAGCTAGTACAAGCTAGACTGGAGCTAGTACAAGCTAGGCTGGAGCTAGTACAAGCTAGGCTGGAGCTAGTACAAGCTAGGCTGGAGCTAGTACAAGCTAGGCTGGAGCTAGTACAAGCTAGGCTGGAGCTAGCTGATTGGCGTTAATAAAGCAACATCTGCTATATAGTTGCATTACTAGCATAGCAATGTTCGCTAGCTACATAGAGGACGATACGGACCTCCCACATGGGCTTGATACCCTCCTTGAACAGGTGGAAGTCGCTGTGTCCCGTGAGGTCTCCTGGGCGGACCATGTGACTATAGAACCGCCAGAACTGCTCCACCTGCGGCATTTACACAGGAGGCAAGGGGCGCTGACATTATTAACAGCTTTTAGATATTTATACCTTTTAAAAGCATTAACGGACAAACATTTCTCATGTATGACCGATATTAAACTACAAAATAAAAATGGTAGGGAAGTAAAACAACCTATTTAATTAAGTAAATTCACACATTGAGAAGACAGAAATAGTGCAAATAAGAGAATAATCATTAATAAAATTAAGTAAACGTTGTCACAATATTGTACTTAGTCAATGTACAGCTGGCGTAGGCTTTATTCTTAACACCGGAGCGAGAACACAGTTCTCAACTCAATTCTTTTTAAACGACATCTCGTGTATGAGACGCAGACGGACCGAGGCGAAGCTGCCAATCTGTTTGATGTTCTGCTCGTAGCTGTGGGTGCTGGCGGGTCTCCCTGGGGTGCGTCTGGAGTACCAGAAGGTGTAGTTGTACTGAAGGGGATGCTCCCCTACCCCTGGCACCACCATCTAAGACACGGGGGGGGGGGGGGGGGGGGGGGGGGGGAGAACTACGGTTAGGGAAAGGCAGGACACTGGTTATGGGCCGGTGTTGCGGTCGGACTCTCTTGCTCACTTTTTTCTTGGCAGTGTTCGGTTCCTTGTCTTCATCCTCATTTTTTTCCTTCTCACAGTTTTTCGGTGAGCTTTGGTCCTGGTCGTGGTCTCCACTATCGTCATCTTTTAGACTGCAGTTCAATAAAAAAATGACTTTGTTATAGTAAAGTGACCACCGAACGGCAGGGACAAATCAATTTAGTACATGGACATTCACATTGCGTGGTTTTAGCACTGATTACGTCCATAATTAAAGAAAGCAAACGTGTTAAATGGTGAGCAGTAAGTTAATAACGCAGGGCAGTAAGTTAAAGATTGACCCACTTTTCACCGGCAACGCTTACGTGTACAGAAACCCAGACGCACTGTCGGGACAGACAGCACGACCCTGAACTACTGCTGCGATACTCCCAGGCTGGTGATGCCTGGCCCCTTCGGAGCTGCCCGTGGTCCACAGCGGGTGGGAGCCTGTTTTTAGCCGACCACGCTTACATCTGTTCCTCCTTCCCAACAACGACAAGCCGAGGATGCAGAAGCGGCCCACGGGGCCTGAACGTATTCGCCTCTCTTAAGCAAAGGATCCCCCCTTGTACAATGCATATGCATAGGCTAGCTATGTTGCACTCTTTATCATTTCAATTTTCGTGAAATGCATTGATATTACTGCTGAACATGCACTCGTACGTCAAGCGCCTTGCCCATGCAAGACTTTTAAAACCGACACACCTCTTTATAACAGCAACACACAAACGTTGAAGTACGCTGCCTGGCACATTTGCGCACGCATTCTCAGCCAAATATTGGACACAAAACTTAGATTACTTACGCGTCAAATTTATTGTTCATTATTCTCTGGAGTGGAGCCTTTTGGTGTCCGTCCACAACCTCCTGAATTCCGCAGGAACGGCAGCGCGCACAATAAACGTGTGGGCGCGCACGCTACGGCTTGGGTCGGCCAATTGCTTTTGTCATGCTCTTTGACAGCTAGGGAGTTTCACAAAGTTTTGAGCATCTGTTTGTGTAAGATACGAAAGGATAAACGTAGAAACACCAATAACTGATTATAATGATAATTTATTTTAATGCAGTGGAAATCAAAACGGCCATGGCCCGCCCAACACACACAACAAAACAGTAATTAAAATGGCACTGATTTAGCTTTTGTCCAGTAAGCTCTACCAGGGACTACATTAAGTAGGCCTAGCAGTATGCACAAACAAACGCTGGCAGCTGTCTCTCACTCACACACACACACACACACACACACACACACACACACACACACACACACACACACACACACACACACACACACACACACACACACACACACACACACACACACACACACACACACACACACACACACACACACCTGCCTTGTTCTATTCACATTTCAGAGGAACCCCAACACACTGTCACAACATGGTGCCCCTGATACGCTGCATCGGTAGTTTCAGCCCCCCCCCCCCCCCCCCCCCCCCCCCCCCCCCCCCCCCCCGTCCACCCCATCCGTCCACCACAGCCACTTTTAACACAGGTTCATCTGAGGTCAACTCAGAGCTCCTGGCTTGGTGAAAGGAAACAGGAGCTATAGAGGTGGAGCGGTGCATCATGGGAACAGAGCTGCACGAGGTTTCTTGCTGGGAAACCGGCTAGAGATAGGTTGTTTAATCAAGGTTCAGGAAGAGGTAGCATCGGTCGAGGACGATTAGCCAGTTGAGTGGACCATTGACTGATGCTTTTGGATAAATATGTCCGTAAGGGGAAGCGCCACTGTAACGTAGCACAGCCGACAGACCTCTCCCACCAGCACCTCATCACAAGGCGCACTGTTTTCGGTGACGAATTGCCTCGGGTGAGCGTAAAGTGTGGTATTGCATGTTAAAGTGTGGTATTGCATGTTAAAGTGTGGTATTGCATCCAAGAGTCTGACATTGCGTGGTTTGGTTGGCTCTGATGTGGAAGATCTGTCCCCTTACCCACACTAACCACCAGCCCTGCCAGTGGCCCAGTGTGGAGCCTCATCAAAGTGGGTCTTTGTGGCACAGCAGTGAGCGAACAAGCTGGAGCAGCAGTGGTCCTCCTCAATGGAGGCCGTTTGTTTACACCCGCTAGCAGCAATGTCGTGCTAATCCTGTGTGTTTTGATGCCCATCAGCTTGCCGGTCCACTGTGAAGAGTACTGCCTAGGAGACCTAACAAAACAGACCCACAGACAGCCTCTCTGTGGAGTGTGTGGCAGCCCCTTCCTGTCGGCCCCAGGGGCCAACGGGGTCAAGCTACGTCACGGTGGCAGGAACACGGCCCCCGCATCTAGCTCTGCATCACAGAGATGTGAGACACCTGCCGCCAGAGAGACAGACAGACAGACAGACAGACAGACAGACAGACGGACAGACAGACAGACAGACAGACAGACAGACAGACAGACAGAGAGAGACAGACAGACAGAGACAGAGAGAGAGAGACAGACAGAGAGAGACAGACAGACAGACAGACAGACAGACAGACAGACAGACAGACAGACAGACAGACAGACAGACAGACAGACAGACAGACAGACAGACAGACAGACAGACAGACAGAGAGAGAGAGACAGAGAGAGAGAGAGACAGCTAATTATAGGACACTTCATGACACTACAGTATGTGATTTAATAGAGCATGATGAACATGCATGGGGAGACACAGGCAGCAATTTACCTAGCATCTTCAGTGAGTTAATGGGTGTACATGATTCTTATAAGGACATTTTCACATTGTAAACACAAACATCAAAGGACAAAGTGGTTCCCACGGTCTGCAACTATGCAGGTGAAATATAAGGAAACAAAAGGTAACTAAGAAGTGGTTCACACGGTCCAGGTCAGGAGTCTGGTTACTTGTCAAAACGAATACTGAGAGTCGGAGTTGATTCACAGTTCATAGTGATTAGTGATAGGTCTCGTGGTTAGTGATAGGTCTCGTGGTTAGTGATAGGTCTCGTGGTTAGTGATAGGTCTCGTGGTTAGTGATAGGTCCTGTGTCAGTAGAGGAAAGGAGCTTTCTTCGAGGTGCAAAGAGAATGTATACTAATGCCTTTTAAATTGATCAGTAACAATGTTAACAAGGTCATATCATTTGTATATCATTAGGATGCATTTTTCCAAGACAGAGAGACACAGATATAGCCACACACACACACACACACACACACACACACACACACACACACACACACACACACACACACACACACACACACACACACACACACACACACACACACACACACACACACACACACACACACACACACACACACACCCCAGGGGAGCGGCGGTAGAAGGGGTTTATCGCCGCTCTCCCCGAGATCGCACACCTGAACCCCTTAGCGCTGGGTGGGGCGACGCTATGGGAAACACCGGCGAGAAGAGGGGGAGGCGAAGCAGACTCGAGAGATTGCTCGGGAGCATGTCGGCCAACGTAAAAGGCGCCTACGGAAATATCGTCGCCTGAGTAATCTACTGTAACTAACCTCTTGAATGGTATTCCCCAGCAGTTCCTGGCTTTTCACCACCTTCCTGTAAAACAAAACCCAACCGGTCAGGTCTAGATGCCTTGTTTGTGTGTGAGAATAAACACTTGTGTCTGCTTTTCTGTAAATCAACCTGTATATCCTGCGCGCCACGGACAGGGTGAAGCTGCCGGGGCATTCGGGCTGGTATGTGGAGGGCATTATGGCATAGGCCCCGGCAGGCAGGCAGCAAGCCAGGCTGACTTCCTGGGTGTAGCAGTGAGGCACACAACTGGCTGCAGGCTCCACGTCCATGGGTAAGGTCATCACAGACGCCCCTTCTGGGACCTGGATAGGCCAGACAGAAACACACACACGTAAATACGAACACACACACACACACACATATACGTAAATATGCACACAAACACACACACGTCAAAGTGTCTGTAACACAGCGGACCTTTATCATTCAACCATTATTTAGTCTCAATAGAAAGTGGAAAAACATTTAGGAGGAGTCCTCATTTACTGAATGTGAATAACGAAGAGAAGAAGAGTTCGCTAAATGCCGACCTTGTAGACGTGGAAGCCGATGGCGAACAGGTCGGCGTCTGGGCGGTTCTGCCGCAGGCTGACCCGGACGTTGGCGCCCGACGACGGCGCCGCGTCGCCACCGAGAGACAACAGGAAGCGGGGGTTCCTCCAGTGAGAGGGGGAGTTCCTGCTTCCCCCGGCGCTGATCCCTGCCACCCAGCAGCCCTGGAGGTCACGGCGGTCCCACTCGCTGTCCGCCACCAGGGGCAGCGGAGGTCCTGCAGGGCTTTTCATGGCGCTGTGTGGAGGACGGATGTTTGTTCACTGGTATGAGTTGCACTAACACTGGTATTAGGTGCACTAACACTGGTATTAGGTGCACTAACACTGGTATTAGGTGCATTAACACTGGTATTAGGTGCATTAACACTGGTATTAGGTGCACTAACACTGGTATTAGGTGCATTAACACTGGTATTAGGTGCACTAACACTGGTATTAGGTGCATTAACACTGGTATTAGGTGCATTAACACTGGTATTAGGTGCACTAACACTGGTATTAGGTGCATTAACACTGGTATTAGGTGCACTAACACTGGTATTAGGTGCATTAACACTGGTATTAGGTGCATTAACACTGGTATTAGGTGCATTAACACTGGTATTAGGTGCACTAACACTGGTATTAGGTGCACTAACACTGGTATTAGGTGCATTAACACTGGTATTAGGTGCATTAACACTGGTATTAGGTGCACTAACACGTCCACGTTAGGGTTTGAACGGATGCACTCTTGGCGCTGGTATTGTAAGACAACCTATTTCAACTGTGGCCAAACTGCAGGGAATGGAAGTGTAAAATAGATAGAAAGTAATAACATGATACGGTATAAATGATATAACGTTAGCAGGAATATCAAAACAACCTGGTCTATGACCGGGTCCACCAACCGACCGATAAAAGATGCATTTACTTTTCACGGCAGCGGCTCAGGAGGTGGAAGTATGCTGAATTGAAGGGTTGCTGGTTCAATCACAAGAGTCAAGGTGCTCTTGAGCAAGACACACAACCCTCACCTTGCATGGCTGTCATACAGGGTGAATGTTTCGGTGACTGCTTGGGTATTCCTAATACAAAACACTGTTGTCGTAGTAGTGGCTAGCAAAAGCACTATCTTAAGGCAATCAATTTACCATTGACCTTTACCTAGCTAGCCGTTAGCAGACTAGGGGTTTTAACCTGAGCGAGACAGGGTGGGAGGAGAAGGCCCTGATGAGGAAGCTGCTTTGGGCTCCTGCCAGGAAGGTGCTGGGGATCAGCAGGTAGTGGCCAGGCTCCGGGTGAGCGTGGAGCACCACCTCTCTCTCATAGGCGTGGCAGTGTGTGGACGCAGAGGGAGCTTTGTTCAACACCCGCGCCAGGTTGAAGCGCTTCTTCTCTACCTGGTGACAGACAAACGCATACACAAAATACACTACTTTACTGCTGTTTCGTCATTAGGCAGATGGCTCGTCCCATGCCCAAGTACAGCGAGTTCAGATGCAAGGCATTTAGATGGAGGCGTGGCTGAGACATCTTGCTCAAGGACACACAGGTAGGTTGTAGACACGGGGTATCGAACCCAGTACCTTTGGGCTTGGAGTCAAACACCTTAGTCACTACCCTATCCTGCCCCAAAGGGAGACTTAATTTGCAACACTAGAAAGATTGTAAACTAACTCTAGCTCATGCTTTATTTTGCTTACCTTCCACATGTGCAGGGCTATGGCCTGGTAGTGCTGGTGTTGAGTGTTTTGGCCGCCCTCTAGTGGTGTGTGTGCGTATCGCGCTGTGTTGCCCCTGCATGTCCCTTGCTGGTGCAGGGAGAGCAGCACCTCGCCTCTCTCGCTGACTTTGAGCCAGAACTTGGGGTTACTGCTGTAGCTGGTGCAGTTTCGGCAGCCACCCGCGCTGAGCCCTCTGGTCCACCTGCCCATCAGCTGATGGCTGTGGGCCAGGACGTTCCCTGGAGACGCAAGGAGATCAGACACCAGCCTACTGCTTTCATCCCAGAGGGAGACTTGAAGTAGAGCTTATTAGAGAGTGACACACAAAATATTGATATGATCGAATCCACGTTTATATGTGAATGATACTTGTATCAAAGAGCCTGTATTCAAACACCAGAGATGGCAATTTATTGTTTTTGTATACATATTTTGAAATGCACTTACTAAATCTATGTGAATGATGCTTATATCAAAGAGGCTGTAATAAACCATAAAAACATTTTATACACATTTTCAGAACATCTATTAAAATATTTGTACCCATATCATGCAGCGGTAAGCTAAACTAAAATTAATTCCACCGTATCATGATACTTAAAAGGGGAGCCTCAAGCTTGGCTAGTTTAAGATAATGTAAAGAAGGCTGGACCATATGGCAAGAATTATATCACAATATGTTTTTTTCATATTGATCGATATCGATAATTATCCCGATATATATTTAATAATAATAATGCCCCATTTACAGTTTTAAGAGTATTCTCCTTAGGCCAGAACCCAGAAGGTTAATTATGGTTTATAATATACAATAATTTATTATCAGAACGAATAGGTAAAAAACATTCAACAGAACCAACCTGGCTTTACGTTAAACACTAATAAATTAATAATGTAAACAACTATCGCGATACATATTGATTTATGGTCCAGCCCTTAATGTAAGATAGTACTACCTCATGTGCGTGATGTGAAAAATCATCTGACATTATTGACTCCAGATTGGGCCACAACACACGCACGCACAGAACCCTTTGACTAGCCGAGCTTGACGGCCCCTCTCATGAAAGCACAGCGCGTACCGGTGAAGATGCTCTTTAGGTGGCCCTCCTCACTGATGGGGTAGCCCACGGTCACGTCGTCAAACTGGGAGACGAAGTCCGCCTCCTCCACCCAGAACTCCCCTGCCTCCAGTCGGCCCTGGAGGGCCACACTGAGGACAGGGTCCACAGACCTCCAGCAGGCCTCGCTGGGAAGACAAGAGGGGACATACCTTTTTATTTAGAAAGAGAAAGAGACACACAGAGCGAGACAGAGAGGGGTTTTGAGAGAAACTGAAGTTATTCAGTGACATTTACCTGGACTGAACGATTAATAACGATTCAACTGAATGATTAATATGATGATTCCCAGCCCAGACGGGAAATGTGTGAGTCACAATAGAAGAACGTGACAGTAATAAAAACAAAACAAAAATGACCCACAATATGATAACCATCTTTATACACGTGAGACATCAATTGAAAAGCACTGTGGATGTGATGCATTGAAGAGCACTGTGGATGTGATGCATTGAAGAGCACTGTGGATGTGATGCATTGAAGAGCACTGTGGATGTGATGCATTGAAGAGCACTGTGGATGTGATGCATTGAAGAGCACTGTGGATGTGATGCATTGAAGAGCACTGTGGATGTGATGCATTGAAGAGCACTGTGGATGTGATGCATTGAAGAGCACTGTGGATGTGATGCATTGAAGAGCACTGTGGATGTGATGCATTGAAGAGCACTGTGGATGTGATGCATTGAAGAGCACTGTGGATGTGATGCATTGAAGAGCACTGTGGATGTGATGCATTGAAGAGCACTGTGGATGTGTTGCATTGAAGAGCACTTTCCCATGCATGATATTACCGTTCCATCCAGGTGCCGCGTCGTCCCCAGGGGTTTCGAATCCTCAGCAGTCGTAGGAGCGCCCCTGACACCGTCTCCACGTCAAGCCACTCGGTCACGCTCATAGCGTGGTACTGTTCCAGATCAGCACTACCTGTAGCCATGACAACCATACAGATCAATCCAACGCAAAGAAAATGCTTAAACCACTCTTGATTTTTCTAATGAAAATCATTTAATGATTTCTTTGTCCATTAAAATATTGATCGTAAATGTAGAACTCAAAAGGTTTAGAAAGCTTCAGAGGACCACACCGATGTCATGTTTGCCTTATTTGTATTTTTTTTCAGCAGCACCCAATCAGACACAGCCAAGAGAAATGTTGACCAATGGAATGTAGATACAAGGGAGAGAGCAGACTGTGTTTGGCCAACCTCTGTCTGAGATTCATTCCTGGGTCCAAAATGATGGAACCTTTTAGAATATTATCTTTTTACCTGCCAGAATGGAAGAATCTACTGGCCAGTGGCCATACAATTGTTTTAATGAGTAATGGTCAAATCTAGCCCTCATTGGCTGGTGGCTGGTGGCAGGTGTTCATGTTGGACCATCCTTCTACTTTTTTCTTTCACCTCCATGATATACATCTCTATACACACGGGTCATTAAGACACCTCCATGATACACATCTATATACACACGGGTCATTAAGACACCTCCATGATACACATCTCTATACACACGGGTCATTAAGACACCTCCATGATACACATCTCTACACACGGGTCATTAAGACACCTCCATGATATACATCTCTATACACACGGGTCATTAAGACACCTCCATGATATACATCTCTATACACACGGGTCATTAAGACACCTCCATGATACACATCTATATACACACGGGTCATTAAGACACCTCCATGATATACATCTATATACACACGGGTCATTAAGACACCTCCATGATACACATCTCTACACACGGGTCATTAAGACACCTCCATGATACACATCTCTACACACGGGTCATTAAGACACCTCCATGATACACATCTCTATACACACGGGTCATTAAGACACCTCCATGATATACATCTCTATACACACGGGTCATTAAGACACCTCCATGATACACATCTCTACACACGGGTCATTAAGACACCTCCATCGTACACATCTCTACACACGGGTCATTAAGACAGGTGGTGACCTCCAGCACTGCCGTGGGTGGAGCAGCTGAGAGCGCAGAGGTCCCTGACGGGGCGCAGCAGGCTGAGGTCCAGCCTCCTCGTCTGGACCCGGTCGCTGTCCTGCCCGGGCCCCTCCGACTCATGTGAGCCTCCCTTCTCCAGGCTCCAGCGCTCTGCCAGGCCACCGCTCAGGTCCACCAGGGCCTCGGACACCTGGCCCGCCCACAGGCTCTCGTAGGAGCCGTGGAGCCTGGCAGACCACAGAGACACGCGTGAGTGGAGGGACAACGTACTCTTGTGTCCACATGAAATCCCGTACAAAGGACGAGGAGAGGACACAACTTTATTTTCGGCCCCCCCGTCATATTCGCCTTGCAACGGAACACATTTATCCTAACCTCCGTACAGAAATCACACAGTGTGTTTCGCAGATCTTCAAGCCACCTTGGTTCATCAAGCTTTGCCGTGAAATGAAGAAATATAAAACCCTTCCCAAGCTACTCACTTAGCATACGCCTTCTCCAGCAGTGCTACCCAGAATGCCGTGGGGGAGTGGCACCGAGAGAAGCACAGAGTGGACCCAACGCAGGGCAAGCGGTCATCGATGGCCACCATAGTCCAACGCCCCTTCTGCCAGATATGAAACTGGAAGGAACCCTGATACATGCAGTCCCCCCACCAGGGCTGTTCTGGAGGACAAACCTAGGTGCGTCATCAAGGGAAAGCATCGGACAAATACTTGAAGTTAGAGCAAAACCTCAAGCTGTTGATTAGTGCCCCTCTACTGGTCACTTGGGCTCAGTGCTCTTTGCTTGGTGAAGTGGTCTGTGATCAAGTCTACCAATGAGACAGGTGCGCAAGGCTGAAAGTTAGAACATTGATTTCTTGAATGACTTTGAGAAACTATTGTTTCACCATTTCGGCTACCTCTGACTTGACGGAGATCTTTCGATGCTTGCATCGCTGCTGTCGTTTGTTTGTTCTTTTTGGGCCATTGCCATCACAGCCTACACTGCATGCATTCATTCAATAATGCAAATACCCATAACCTGCCTACAAGAACTACAAGCAAACCAACCCACAGCAAGTCGCCACCTGGCAAATTATTGTGCTCAGCTTGATGGTTGAACTAAGCAAGTATGACATGACATAAATGGCCGCAACATTGTTCTCAGTTGCTTATTGAAATTGATAGAAAGCCATAACACTTATCATCTGTAATATTTACATTGAGAAATTTAGAAGACACTTTTATCCAAATCATATGACTAGTGAGGCTGAGAAGTAACTATTAAAACAATTCCATGTGCCAAGTTCTATTCTATGTAATATCCTATTTACATTTTAAAGACTTTCTGCAGGTCAGCATACAATTACAGATTGTATGCCAATAAGCACTTCGGTAAATTACTTTAGACATACATTTCTCATTTTTTGCATTACATTTAAATTATTGTCCTTTTACTGTTTTTACATGTTATTTCTTTCTTTGTAAAGAACTTTGAGTGTCCTTGTGTTTGAACAGTGCTACATAAACAAACTTGCCTTGTCTTGCCTTACAAATCATTACAAGCGTCACCACACAGGTGCATATATGACTCTACCTTGTTCATCAGATGTTTGTTCTTCAGCAAGAAAGTGCAGGCACAGAGAAACCAGCAGTCCCCTAGCAAGCCCTGTTTAGCGTGGCCCTCGTTGATGTCGGCAGGGAAGAGAACTGGACAATCACACAGTTCCTGGGTGGGTGAGACAATGATCAAATAAAAATATCATGAAGAAAACAAGGGAAGGTATATTGAGGAACAGAAAATCCTAAGCAATATCGTAGTGACTGAGAAAGTGTCATTCATTAATTTAATTTAGTTCATGTTTCTATTGTATCTATATTTCTGATAGTTGTAGCTCCTAAACTTCTCCCATTGGACTTATGATCTCTGGACACTGTATACATTTTCAAAATGCAACTCAAGACCCACCTGTTTAGACTTGCTTTTGATTAGTTCGTTTTTATTTGCATGTTATTTTGCTGGATGTCTGTTTTGCCATGTCTATTGCTCTGTATTGTATTTGCTTTTTCTGAAGCACTGTGTGACGTCACTCTTAAAATGTTCTATATATAGCTACCCACTTAGCACCTTTTGCACAACTAATCGCCATTCGAGAAGGGAATTTCCCTGGGTTTTTTCTTCCTTTGTGTTTTGGGTAGGTTACAATGTACGTGCCAAGGGTTAGGTCTAATGTGATGAACGTTGCCTTATCGTTCAAGCTGATAAAAGGCTATATGAAAACTTCGCTGGATTTACCTGTGGGCGTCGCCAGGTGACGTCGCCCTGTAATCTCGCCAGGGGAGTGGACAAATCAGAGAACAGCGAGCTGTCGTCCGACGGAAAGTCCGGGTCCTCGAACAGACTGTCCCTTCCGCCTTGCACACGCTTTCCAGAATCCATCCCTTGTCTGTTGGTGGCCCGACGTAGTCGCGGACTTCCCAGTCTAGGTCAGGTGAAGCCCTTTACGTCATTGCAACGTCATCATCCCGGAAGCTTTTACCCGGAAAATAGCAGACAACAGAAGTCGCGTATCATACAATAAACAGCGTTTCATATTGTTGTAAAGGAAAGATTAGAGGTTGTGCCCTCAGCAATAGTCGGCTTTTATGGGTAGTAGCAGTTCTGATATAGTATATTGCATCATTCCTAAGGCTAACGTTAGACATAATATAAAACTGATTGAGTGAACCTGATTCCAGTCATTGCAGCCACACAAGTGATTGTACAGACTGCTATTGAACAGAAGAAACATGTTTCTGTATATGTGCAAAACCTATCAAGAACGCGACAGCAGACGGATTCGTAACTCGAGAAACCCAGTGTTTTGATATCTTACCTTTCATGGCCTACAGTGGGCTACACCGCGGGGCGTTGTGACGCTGCTGGCACCTACCAAATAACGGCTAGCTTATTTTAGCGTAGGTAGCACGAGAGTAGCTTTTAAATATCTCTTAATGTAAACCATTTTTTGCTGGGGTATTATTGAAGTAATAAGGTCAAAATGCTTATTTTACTCCACCCTACACAAGATAAATAACTACATAATTTACAGCTTCAGGGACATCTCCCAAAAACAGAAAAACCCATGCTCTTCCGGTAGGATACTTAGTTGCCCATTCATAGTGTGAATCCTTCCGATGCTGTTGAACACCAGTGACACCTAGCGTAAGAAAATGAAATGACTACCTGTCTACCTGTGGGCTGGCAAATAGCGCTCTCACATAAACTGCACTCTGGTATTGTTGGTGTGTATGGTATGGAAAAACAGTGATAAAGTGAATTAATTAATACACACAATGCACGCAAATATATATTAGGTGAAGACATAGACAACAATGACAGCAACTATTTATAATGAAATCTTAATCTAGTGTGTTTATGGCATCCTGGACCCATATGCTGTCAAGATAACCACACACAAGCCTTCCCTGCACTGTTCTGAAACCTAAATAAAACATGACAGGGAGTGACATCGTTACATTCTACTTTCATCACTTTGTTTAAATATGTTTTTTGTAATTTATTCACATTTTGCTTTTGTGTCCTAAAAATAACAATTGTAATTTGAGGCATAGACCGAAGCCTTACTCCTTACATCACTGCTGACCACTGTGTCCTCTTGAATCCAGTACTGTCCCAGCAGCGTCTGGGAAATGGGCTTCTATGTGCACTTTTCAATAAAACCTCGTGGGACCCACAGGGAAGAAGAATGCACATCCACGGGTGGAATTCAGATGCAACGTTTGAGGAAACTGTGGCTGAGGCCAGTGGCTGCAGCTTAAATACATTGTATTTAAATACATTGTCACCGGTGGATTGCCCTTCATTCCCTTTTTTCCGTCTACCAGAAACAAAAAACACCATTGATTTTAGGCAAGGCCGCGGTGCGAGCATGTAGGACCCCCATGTCACCAGGTGGACACCCTTTAGAAAATAAACTAATACATCTGGCCAACTTGCTTTGGTCATAAATCGCTCAGGGATTTTTGATCATTAGATCAATCTGAAAATACGTTCAAATGTACCTTTTGTGTAACGTTTCTGAATAAGTAGGATGTGGCTTTGGGCCCCCCGCATGATCAGACACAACCTGGTTTCAGGAACACATACAGATGCTGATGCTGAGTGTATTTGGGTCAGCTGGAACGTCTGACAGTAACCCCGGCTTCCCATCAACGCTTGTCACGTCTGATCAACACCACCAGATTGTATATAGATAATAGATATAACCATAGACAGTGTTTATATTCTCTTTCTGTGTTTGCACATCTAGTATTTTCTTTAATATTCTTGCTGAACTATCAACTTTCTCGATAACAATTGATGGAAATATATTTTATTTGTATGCACCTTTCAGTGTCAGAGACAACCTCAAGGTGCTTGACAGTGCATAGAAATATTAAACACACAAATAATAGTTTTTAAATGATACAGCACCTTTAAGGCCTGTTTTAACGGAGGTCAGTTTATGGGGAGCCCTTATGTAATATTACACTCATTTCAATGTATTATCTATGTTGATATACAAAGTTATGTTTTAAAGCATGGCTTGGGTAATAACTTCATTTGTAAGTACTATAACAGTGGCACGTATTGCATGTTAAAAAAAGGCTGTGGTTATGCAAAAAAAGCCACAAACCCCCATAGGTTAAGAAATTATGTCACATTTGTCACGGTTGACCTATTTCATTTCCCATGCACCTTTCCCCCTCTGCACAGGGTTCATAAGTATTCCTCTGACCTAAAAAACACTTTCTTTCTATGACCGGCCTACATCAGCGGCATCAATGCACACACATTACACACATATTTGATCAAGTATTGCAGGACACACACATCACATAAGCACACACGGTGATTACCTCGTAGGAGGCATACCTGTTGAGTTGCATGATCATTCACCTGTTTCAATGGGAATGTTTGTAAAGGTGTGGTACCGTCACAGTTGTGACGGTCTTGATTGCTCAGCTTTCTATTGTGTTGTCATTATTTAGCTATTCATAGATTATAGTCTATAACCTCCCATCTCCTTGCTCGGTCCTATTCTGAGATTATTTGGCATATATTAACACATTCCATTGTTTCATATATTAAATGTAATTTAGATTGTAATTGAAAAGCATTTGTCATGATACCATCTAATACTCTGTAAGTCGCAATAACATTTTGCGACTTAGAGATTTGTTTAGTAACATATCAGGTCGCGTTAGGTACAGGTTTGGCATCTTGCTCTAGGATGACTAAGTAACAACAAGCACTAGATGAAACCAGAGCCTACTGGAGTCACCTAACCACTAGAATATCCTGCACCACTGACCATCCTACTACACCTACACATAAGTCCTGCTGCTAAACTCCAGCCAAACTGGGATGGCGTTTTGACATGATATTTTCTTCTATAAACAGTTAGGATCTGCTGTTATATCACAAACCAGGTGGCTAGCTATGAGGGATTTCTCAACATTTTAATCAAATTGTATAACGATATACGTACGTAGAAAGCGTCATTGGATATTAATATTAAACATGTTTAGGACTAATATTAATGTTTAGGACCAGATATCTACATTGAACAACAATAAATTATTGTATAAACAATCATAATAGGCACTACCCTTTACTGGTGAAAGGTGTTTCCTTTTTTGGCAGAGGACATTGTTGGGGAAATTTTGCTGAAGTACATTTCTTGTGTGTGGGTAAGTTTCCCTGGTGTCCTATTTCTGAGTGGAACTTTCTTACCCCGCCTTGCAGGTCCTAGCATATAAAAGCCAAGTTGATGAGCAGATTCTACAACACAGCCATATCCACATCTCTTCAGCCCAGAAGAGAGTGAGAGTCAGCTGAGAAACATTACTGCCTGCAAATATTAAGCCATGGCACATGTCAAAGGTCTAATGATGGCAGTCCTCACACTCGCGATCATCTGTCTGTATGCTACCCAGACATCTGCAGGTAAATACTAACCCATCTATCTATCTATTTGTCAGTCAGTCAGTCAGCCAGCCAGCCAGCCAGTCAGTCAGTCAGCCAGCCAGTCAATCAGTCAGTCAGTCAGTCAGCCAGTCAGTCAGTCAGTCAGTCAGTCAGTTAGCCAGTCATGTCAGTCAGTATCTAACGAGAACATGTCTTTCCTCCCGCAGCATCGCATGCATGCTGCAGGGAATTCAGTCGGGGCAGAATCCCGTTCCGTGTCATCAGGGGTTATTCGGTGCAGTCTGTTGTAGAGCTGTGTTCCATCGATGCTATCATGTGAGTCCTCAACACAGCTGTGAGCGTTATGTCTTCTAAAGACACCCAGCCAGCCGCTTAACACTACCTTAACATGTCACTTTGTTTCTCTCCATAGTTTCCACACAAAGAAAGGAGAAGCATGTGCAGATCCTGCTTTGGAGTGGGTTCAGAACTACATCGGTCGAATCAGGTACGCTTCTGCATCCGACTACAATAACTCCTTTGTTTGGTCAAAAGACAAACTATGTAGTGCAAGCCCTTTTAACATTTGATCAGTAGCGGTAATATCAATTGTAGATATCAACAATTCCTTTTTGACTAGTTATAATTCCAAGCCAACACATCGGTAATTTTGACTAGTAGCGATTCTAATTAAAGATATCTACAATTAATTTCTCACTAGTCAAAATGTGAATTCTTGATATCAACAATTAATTTCTTACTAGTGGAAATGTCAATTGTAGATATCTACAATTAAATTCTTACTAGTGGAAATGTTAATTGTAGATATCTACAATTGTTCTTGCATTACAGATATCATTAATTGAATTCTAGATATCTAAAATTCTATTCTGACTAGTCAAAATTAAATTATTGATACGTCGGCATGGAATTGTAACTAGTAAGAATGTAATTTCAGATATCAAGAATTGCGTTGCAGATATCTGAAATACAATTGTAACTAGTGAAAACTATATTCATACTAGTAACAATTATATTGGAGATATCTACAATTCCTTTTATAACTAGTCAGAATTGAATTTTAGATATCAAAAAAGGAATTTTGACTAGTGAAAATGTAATTGTACATATCTTCAATGACGTACATACATATCCGAAACTAATATGGTAATTAGGCGATATATCCGAAACTAATATGGTAATTAAACGTCGACCAATGGCTTTGGTATAAAATGGTATTTTAATAATATGACGCCCACATATCCGAAATGGTTTGTTGATATCTGAAATGGGTAATTACATTTCCAATAGTTACAATCCTTTTTCAACATGTGGAAATTCAATTGTAGATATCTCTAGTCGTTATTGTTACTAGTGAAAAAGGAATTACTGATATCTATAATTAAATTAAACATAGCTGTAAATCAGTTTCGACTAGTCGAAATGTAATTTCTACATGTGAAAATTTTTTGTAACATGTCAAAATTGTTTTACAGATATCTTAAATTAACATTTTAACTAGTCAAAACAACATTTTGACATGTCATTTCCACCAGTGAACACTAAATCGCTACTAGTCAGCCCAACTGATTACATGTTAAAAGGACTTGCCAGACAGAGAAACAAAGGGGTAAACTCCCACAAGCAGCCACCAGAGAGGGCTTGGGGCTTGGCGGGGCCGGCAGGTAGCAGGGGTTTAATACCAGGGGATAATCAATCGAGTGATGTTCAACACAAATCTCCACGTCGCCGAGTCATGTCTGCGGGCTGCCGGGGTCTCATCGTAACACAGTTAGGGCGACGTCCTCAGGTGACGTTAACTGACTAACGGCAGCCAACCAGGTTGTTTTATTCATAGCCAAATTATTATAACTTGTTAAATGTTCCTCTTGATAAAGGCCACGAGCAGGCCTTCACAAAAAAAGAGAAGAAAATAAACATGAAATATGCCTTGACAAAAGATGCACTACTGACATCAAGGGGCAGAGAGGAACTGCTGCGCTGAACGGCCAAGTATCACCTAACTCAAACCCATTCTTTTTTTTTTGTCATTGCAGCACAAAAGCCAGAACATTTCATAAGACCCAGGTGTAATGCATTTACACCAGAAGAGACAGAAGGACTAGACTGCAGTCCTTATGCTTGTGGTGATTTGACCTGTTTGAACAGGTATTAGAGTAATATGTTTAATGTGAGGCTTATACGAGGATATTCGTGTATCACATACTCATAGTTGTATGCCCTTAAGAAAGGCATCAATTGTACTTTTATAAAATGCTTGTACGTGGATCAACAGAAATGGCGTTCAGAAGAATATTGTCAAAAGGCTTCTTAATAATTTCAGTTCGTTTGAGTATGCTATTTATATTGTTATAATACGTTATTTTGTGTAATGTTATGCTTGTAATCTTTTTATAATAATTTTTTTACTATTGTAATTGTAAGCGTGTGAATAAGTTATTCGGCCCATGTACTTCACAAGGCCCCTGCAGGCTGAGTTCCTGCTGATCTCGTTTGAAATGCCGCTGGCTTTGTGCGGCGCTTGGGTCACGTGGCACATGGAAAGCCCAGATGTCGCCCAGTAGTTTTTAACGAGGAAGTGAGAGGAAGAGTTCATGTGAGTGGAAGTATGAATAGCCTACAAGTTAGGTATGACCGAAGGATTTGTATCAATGACTCAATCAATAATTCAGGATTGTTGTGTTTTTTTGTTTTGTAGAAGTGGTATGAGGTTTGTTTGTAAAATAAAAATAAAAACGTTCTGCGGACCAACTGTTGCTTTACCTTCGACTTGTGGAATGGGAGGTTGGTCTCAGCTTTTCTCTTACATTACTACACATGGCCACTAGATGGAGGTGTACCACTTCAAAGAATAGTTCACCCACAATGACATATTTGAGGACTTACAGTGTTAAATTATTATTATTATTGATGAAGTAATTGCCCACAAAATGGGTCAATTATGCGCCATCGAAGGCTGTACGTGTTAGGTTTGTCGTTTTGCCGGCCTTCAAAGTTGGTGAGTTTGATTTGAAACGAGCTGTCCCCTCGTCAGTCCCTGGCCGTCACAATAGCTGTGAGCTTTACCAACGGAGCTGAACTAACTTTATTGTGCTGTTTTTTCCCTCCGGTAGCACGAATCCACCCCAAATGACACTCCACACTTGTGCTCCAAGCCATCATTACGTCATCATCGCTGTTCTGCACAAAGTGCTTTTCCATGAATAATACAAAGATACTTTTGGAGAGCAAGAGTAGGGGTTGAGGTCTGGATGTTAAATGGTAACGACAGAAGGCCACCAGTACCGAGAGAATGTCAGCTATGTAATGGTTGCGCTATACAGACATGGCTCCAGTGGATTGGTCAACTTACTTAAAAATATATATTCAATGAGCAAAAAAAAAAAAAAGAATTGGTCATACCACATAATTTGGATCATTGTAACTTTATTAAGCAACACATTTCATATTGCACATTTCAATTGTTTAATTAGGAGCCAAATCACATTGTAGGCCTAATAATGAAAGAGAGAGTGACATACACAAAGAGAGGAAGAAAGCAATGGGGGGGAGGGGGGGGGGGAAGAGAGCGAGCGAGAGAGATGGGTGCTTACAGGACATGATGTATCTGACTCAGGGGAGCCAAGGTTAAAGATGTGCATGCTCCTCCACCAAGCTTCGGTAAAAAGGAAAATAACATATTGCACTCTGAGCTAGGCAGACAGGTCTTCCATCACTGGGCGCACACACCACGGCCAGACAGTCTCTCATGAAACTCAAAGACGGATAATAACAGAGCAGTCTCCAGCCAGAAGGGATCTAATTTATGGTTTTTGTAAATTGCTTGAATTGGATGCACAGGGTGGCACAAATAGTGAGTTCATACACTCTCATAACTACAACATTTATCCTCTAGGCCTATAAACCTGCGCCTGGTTTATTTTGTGTCTTCCCTTTCTCATGAGCTCTAAAATGCGCGCGCACACGCACACACACACACAGCTTACTGAATGCACTGTATAATTAGACAAAAAAAAGAGAAGAATGAAACATCTAAAGGAGAAGACTCCAAATGATTACACATTCACTCTGCTTCCTCCCCTCCTGCTGCACACACAACCCCCAATTAGAGGAGAGGAGGGACAGGACAAGCAAACAGCTAGAAGTCTATTTGCATCTCTCTCTCTCTCTCTCGCCATCTCAATCTCTCTTCTTCCCCTGTAGACTTAAGAGGGCCGGGCAGGGAGAAAGAGAGTGAGAGAGAAAAGACAGACAGACAGAGGTAAAAGGAGAGTGAGAGAAATAGAACTGAAAAACAAGCTAGTTATATAAATAATGAAATCCCAGCGTTTCACATCCGGTTGTTTTCTGTTCTGCTGGCGGAGACACGAGAGTAAGGCAGATCTGGGCCACAGTTGCACTCATTGTTCAGTGAGCTTTTCCACACAGTCCAACCCAGCGACAGCAATGAATGTTGATTGTGACCCTTGCTCCTTTTGGATGGGGGGGGGGGGGGGGGGGGGGGGGGGGGGGGGGGACCAGACACTGGAAACAGTGTGAGCTCAGTGTTGATGATGTGCAATGTGCGTGATTGTACATCATCTACGTTACATCTCGTTCTTGTCTCGCTCTCCGCGTGACTCGTCGTTGTGTGTCGCTAACAAGTGTTGGAATGCCCCCCCCCCCCCCATCCCCCCCCCCCCCCCCCCCCCCCCCCCCCCCGCACGGCGGCGGCGGGTCCACCGATCGGCGGTGGGGCGTCGGCACGGGGCGTGCCGCGGGGCACAGTCAACGGTCGATGGTTTCTGTGTGATCCAAAACTCACCGACAGCGTTGAATGTTCACCGTGGCACGCAACAGAGTGGGAAGTCTTGGGGGGGGGGGGGGGGGGGTCTCGTAAGCCGAGCTGACACATCCGGAGAAGAGGCTGAGAATGAGAGGGGTGTGTGCTGATGGAGGGGGTGGGGGAGAGAGAGAGCGACAGGTCTCAGACAACCGAGGGGTGAGGTCACAGAGCAGAGGGACAACCAGGGGGGGGGATGGTGATGCAGAGGAGACGGTGACAGAATGAGTTCACTGTTCAGAGGGCAGGAAGGAAGAATGACCCTGACTCAACCACCAGGGAGGATGAGCCTTGCTAAAGCAGCAGCAAAAGCCTATTTTCATAGTCTGTAGTGTTACTGGTGTGTGACTGCACACAGCGCAGATGGACCTGCACGGAACCACTTACAAAACGGGCAACAATCAGATTGAAAACGTAATACAATGATCAAATTCTTATTTTTTTAACTGTGTTTTAACGTCAGCAGTTGGAGACACTCCGGGGACGAGGGGAGAGCTTCAGTCCATGCAGCGTCTGTAACACACACACACAGAGGACGTCAGTGGCGTTGTCCAGGTTTTTAATGTCATAGCGGCAAAATCTTAGCTGATACTACTGTGTAACACCCCCCCAAAAAATCATGAAAAACAAGACTTTGCAAGTGGAACCGAATAACCAGCTAAACTACTGAAGCTCAAAAGCACATTTCAATTGAAGACCTAAATCCACCCCCCAACCAAAAACAGAGGTGTTCAATACACTGTATCTAAATGGATTCAGGATTATTATCGCTTTTTTTGTTAGACCGTCACAAACATCACAAAAAAAACGAGCAGCCTATGAATCCGCTTGTGGTGCTGGTGGATGATAAGGACTTGGGGAGGTGGGGAGGTGGGGGGGGGGGGGGGAGACAATGCTTGCACGTCCTACTGCACAGCATTCAGCTTTTGCCCGACCACAGGCTGAGTGCCCCCATTGTCACCGGCACGGCACTGCGTGGGACAAACCCCTGCTACTTTCTCTGCCCACGGGGGCACACAACTGGACAGGGCTGACGTCTGGATTGGGAATGCTGATATATGGGTATTATTTATCCCCTCCTCCCGGGAGGAGGAGCTGATGTCACCGCTCGGGGCTCGGGGGTAAGGAGGCTGACGTCACGCTAGCATGCTAGGTGATGGGCTACAAGGGGAGACTGATGCAACATGCAGAGATTCTGAGTCCTTTGCTGGTAGACATTGTGTGTGTTTCTTAAGGTCTAACAATGTCCTAAAGACTTAGATAAATACAAATCCATCCGTATGACATTTAAATGAAGAAGCCCAATGTGTAATGGCAATGACTGATGTCATTATTAGAAAACGAACAATGAACAATGAAAATGAAATGAAATGAAAATGAACAACAAACAAACTCTATGTAGACGATTATCTATATTCAAGCATTGTCACTTGAAAAGGACAATTTGCTCCAAGGCTGAATTAAATCAAATCAAAAGACCACAGACACAGGAACAAATACAGAAGACCTATTACATTCTCCCTACTCACTGCACACGCACACACAAGTGCACACGCACACACACGTGCACACGCACACACACGTGCACACACACGTGCACACGCACACACAGAGATGACAAAACACTTCACCCCACAATGAGACGTGAAATGAAAAATAGGCATAGGTTTGAGGGAAATTAGAGTAAAGGGTCTTTGCCATGGCAACCCCAGTGTCAGCCAGGCATTTCTCCTTAATCCCCCCCACCCCCCCCCCCCACACACAGTTCAATGTCACGCCTTCGGAGGGACCCCCAATCTACAGCTGAATATTTTCTTTGTGTGGAGGGGCCGCGTGTGTGTGTGTGTGTGTGTGTGTGTGTGTGTGTGTGTGTGTGTGTGTGTGTGTGTGTGTGTGTGTGTGTGTGTGTGTGTGTGTGTGTGTGTGTGTGTGTGTGTGCGTGTGCGTGTGCGTGTGTGTGAACGAGGGTCAAGGCAGCTGGCCCCCAGAGTCCTCACATTACAGAGGAGGCTAAAAGCTAGGGCTTCATCGCGACAGACAGACATAATCACCGAGACGACGGCTCACTAGGATTGGGTTCCCGTTATCAGTGCTGTTGTTTGCTTAACAACCAGCCTATACGCTCTTTGGCACACGGAGCCGACAAACACAATACATACCTGTATGGTTCACAAAAAGATCTCCTGACAATTCAGCACAAACACAAACATAAAATAATAATACTGATTCAACCACAAAGCAAAAATGTATTTATCCATGGAGTGTTTGGGCATTTGTGTACTATTATCCGTACATGTTTGCTACTGATTCCTTTCATACATAAAAATCTGCTCACACACCCTGCTCATAAAGACACACACACACACACACACACACACACATTGATGGAGAGAGATAATCTTTTGAAACAGCCCATAATTACACCATATGGCGAACAGCCTTTGCTCCCCTCTCACGATGAAAGGTCCATCAACGCCCGACCCTACACTGTACTTTCTTCCCACTGGGAGCCCAGAGTGAGACCCTGTACAGGCAGCTCCTCAGCCTCCACAAAGGAGGTTTTCAAAAGGGGCTGGAGGGGGAGGGTGGAGGGGGAGGGTGGAGGGGGAGGGTGGAGGGGGAGGGTGGAGACGTCAGCGGCTAGCCAAAATAATACAACTAAAGACGGGCCGTATTTGTCCCTTATGTTGCTCCTTCACAGCAGCGACCAGAAAGGCCTTTCACTCTTCCCCCCCACCCCCCCTCCTCCTCACCTGTACGTGGTAAGACCAGGTGGGTTTGTTTGTATTGGTCTGCTTCATAAAGGTTATTTTGACAATCTTCACGGATAGACATCAATTCCCAATTATTATATAAAAGTCGGATCACGACGACTGCAAAGTATTACTACGGAAGCAATACTAGCAGTACTTCCATTGTGTGTAGCTAGAAACCTATAGAAACCTATAGACACGGCCTGTAGCTATTCTTGTCTGGAAGAATGAAAACTGGGAATAATCCATACACACAAATTGGTGCATTCCCAGCAAAAAGTTTCCAGCCAGAACCATGTGGGTAAAATGGCGGAGGAGGAGGAGGAGGAGGAGGAGGAGGAGGAGGAGGAGGAGGAGGAGGAGGAGGAGGAGGAGGAAGTGGCAGTGGTGCATTTCTCCGGTGGTCCACTGGGCCCGTGGGCGAGTCATTTAATGTAGCCGGGGGGCACTCCACAGTATATACTGTACATTCATTCATAATGACTCCCAGACTTGGAGTGCGCCTGTATAGGGGCCTGGCCTGCATCTAATTTTAACAGTAGCATTTTAGCTAGCAAAAAAAAAGCATAGACAGACAGGCATAGTACAAATCTGAACAAGTTTTGTACCAAGACAGTTTGCATGTGCTTGTTATTAGGATTCATATATCTTTAGGAAACGTATTTGTGGAAATGAAATCATGAATTTGTCAGGGCTGTCGTTGAGCTGGATTCTCAGCTTGAGCCAGAGGCCGGTCTTAGGACAGGAACAATGTGGGGGTACTACTATTCGAAACCCCTGTCACTCAAAGGTGTTCTCTATAGCGAGGTAATTAGTGTATTTTATGTACAGTAATCGCCAAGGGGCAAGCAGGGCAAGCAGCGGTGTGATGGTTCACATCCTACCACGGAGCCGGGCTTCCTCAACATCTGGCTGAGGATTATGTGTCACATGCTATACGGGCTACGCCCCCCCTCCCCCCAAAAAACTCTAAACTGCTAGAAAAACCTGCAACAACTGGCCCAGTAAAACCTTGGCTGTGCCTTGCCAGTGTAATTACTGAAATATCTAACAGAATTTGACTCGGGGTGTAAACATTTCGCCGCAACTGGAAGACTTTTGTTTTCTCTCCCTCCTTTCTTCCTGTCATTCTCGGCTCCCTGTGAACACTCGTGCTTGCTTTTCAATGCACAACGCGGTGTCAAAATAATCTATTTTAAACTCATTACCTTTTCTTACATGTTTGACTTCAAATGCCTGCAGGTTCTTAAGCAGTTTTTTGTCACCTGTTTCTTTTCAAGTGACGTTGAGAATTAGATGTGCTTGAAAAAAGGGTTGCTAGTAAGTAGTAGTGAAGTAGAGAGCGTTGAAGTGGCTACGGCTAGGGTTAGAGTAGGGCTAGGGTTAGAGTAGGGTTAGAGTAGGGATAGGGTTAGAGTAGGGCTATGGTTAGAGTAGGGTTGGAGTAGGCTTAGGGTTAGAGTAGGGCTAGGGTTAGAGTAGGGTTAGAGTAGGGCTAGGGTTGGAGTAGGGTTAGGGTTAGAGTAGGGCTAGGGTTAGAGTAGGGTTAGAGTAGGGTTAGGGTTAGAGTAGGGCTAGGGTTAGAGTAGGGTTAGAGTAGGGCTAGGGTTAGAGTAGGGTTAGAGTAGGGTTAGAGTACGGCTAGGGTTAGAGTAGGGTTGGAGTCTATCGGTGCAGCAGAGAGCACATGGTCAACAAGTGCAAAGACATGGAGTAAAAACAAAGGAGGGGGGTGGGGGGGAGTTAGTTAATGCCTCAGGTCTGATTGGCAGAGTGGGGTCACTGGTCGACCTCTGACCTTTTTAACCCCGAGGAATGTTGTGGTGCTGGTGCGTGCATTGTTCCCACTTCCCTTGAGGAGCCCCTGGCCAGGCAGACCAACATGAATGTCCTCTGCGTCGTCCTAATCCTCCCTCTTTCTTCTTTAATCCTCTCCTGTTTCTCTCTTTTTTCACTCCACCATCTCGGACCAGCGGGGGGTAAGGACGGGTCAGAGTGCGCGGAGTGTTTAGTCTTAAGTGTTGTGCGCGCTATACAGAGACAGGCCACAAACATGGACGAGGTGGGAGGGGGGTGGGGGGGTGGGGGGGGGGGGGGGGGGGGTCAACCTCTGGAGTGACCCAAACGATAAACCAAAAGAATCGAGTAAAGTTCAAACATTTGCTTTTTCTCCGTCAACAGCAAACAAACAGCGCTGTAGCCGTAGCAACAGCCCTTGCCAAATAAAAGCCCTTTGTTCACGGGTCCACCTTTTTGAGATCTAAGGAAGTTCTCCTGTTGTATCCGTGGGCAATCTCGTAAGCCAGAGGAAGTAGACTCCGGACGGCAGAATGACATAGTCAAGATGAGAGGGCCAGACAGACAATTACTGGCCAGGTATGTCCTTTATACCCACCTAAGGCTGAGCAGAGGAAATGGAGGAATTTATGATGTCATAAACAAGCGCCAGAAGAGAAGTGTCTGAGAACAGGTTGTCTGTGGAGCTGAGGGCTGTAAGACGCCTGTGGTTCAACCCCCCCCCGCCTTAGAGATAACACCACACTGGGGTGGCATGGACTTTTACTAGACAAGAGATATGCTACCAGACGACGCACATTTGCATCATTTTATCAAATTCAGCGTTCACATAATGAGGAGGACTCTGAACGTGGTCTGTTCTGCTAATTGCTGCAGGAGCAATGGATTTATCCGTTACTAAATTTCTACTGAACATATCTACAAGTAAATAATTAGATCTACTAGAGCAGTCTATAGGGTACTAGCAGGAACGTTGTTTTTTTCTTTTGTTGGTATAGATATACAACAAGAAACACACACACACAAAGATGTACAGGTATACAATACAGCTACCACTTGTCTGTACACACACAGACAAACAAAACAACAAGGCTTGTTAAAAAGAAAGGAAGAGAGAGACAGCGAGCGTATTTGCTCTACAACCTCACTAAAGAGGTTTCCCATTGCAAAAAAAGGAGTGGCAGCAGAGCCCTCCCACTCACTTCCCTTTCATCCTTCTCTTGCAGCCAAGCTGCCTTTGTCTCACATGGGGGCAGGACTTCCAGACATCCACCCAGCCAGCACTGACTGCCTGCCTGCCACGCTACACTGGTCAAATACCTGGGAACCACCAGTGGCCCCGGTAGTGGGAAAAACCAACAGGAGGAAGGAGGTTAGAGGACGAGAGAGATGGGAGGGACGGGAGAGAGATGGGATGGAGAGCAAAGAGATTAGGAGGGATGGGAGAGACAGGAGAGAGAGACGAGAGACGGGGGAAGAGGGAGAGTGAAGTGTGAGGGGCGGCAGGGCCCCCGGCCTGGCCAGCTGAGAAGGAAGAGCCTGTTCAATAAAACCTGTTATTAAGTCTAAAAAAAGAGAGAAAATAAAGAGGAGGGAGGAGTGGGAGGCAATCGAAGGCTTTTCAGAGGGAGAGAAAAGGCTGAACACGTTGCTGCCAAGAAACCGTGGACACCTGTTGCCTTTTCCTACACTTAGAAATAATGTCGAAAGGATTGAAGAAAAAAACCCTTAAAGCTGTGTAATCGATCTAATGTCTCCTTTATCGCATTTAACGGAGCATAGAACTTTTGAGGGTACCAAGTCAAGGCTTCAAGATTGCGTTTTGGGGCGTGTTATTCCTCTCTCTTATTTACACAAATCCACCTAGCTCAGCAACAAAAAAAAAGGAAGAATTGTTACGGATTGCCGCATAGGGATGAAGTGAGTTGAATTTGCCTCTCCTTAAGCGACCCAGGCAGAGCCAGCTGAATGCAAAGCTCGACGTTCCGGTCGCCTCTTCCTTGGCAACCGGGCCTCACCGCTGGGACACCTCGTAAAGAAGAGTGGGAGACTAGCAGTGTGTTGCCTCAAAGCAGGTCAAGTGAGGCAAAATAAGGACAAATGACATACGAGACCATAAGAGCATGTATGATTGAAGGGGAGGAAATGGGGGGGGGGGGGGGCGGAACTAAGCCCAAGAGACAACAACAGCCTGTTTAACTCAAATTCCAATATATAAAACTAGGATATGCACGGCGGAATAGATGCAGGAAGTATTAATCCCACAAGCGGATTGTAGGGATTATAATCCTCATTCATATTCTGTCTATTCCTTAGCTGTTGGGAGGAAAGCGAGGAGCGGCAAGTTTATTTTAAAATAGCTCACAAAGAATGTCATTTCCAACTTCCATGTGAAGCTCCCTTTTTTCCTTTTGGAACAATGGGATAGAGTCCAAATTTTCCATGGGGAATTTTCTTGTGTGGCCCTACAAACAGACGCCATGTTGTGACAGGATGGAAACGGGCTGTTCCCATCAGCGCCCAACCAGATTCTGATTAAGACCACTCTTTCTTCGTCCATAAACCAACGTGCTTTCATGACTGAAGAACCCTTCAGAAACATGCCCGATTGAGGAGAAATAAGCGATCTCAGGATGGAAGTTGCAATGGCAGAGCCGAATCTGTCTGAACCACGTTACTGGCAAATTCATTTATCTGGGAGGCTGGTAGCACACATGGTTTGAACCTGGAGATAAAATAGGTGTTTGAAGCATGAGGCAGTCTGGACAGATGTCTCCGTTTATTAAGCCTTGCACATGCTCAGTACGTCCTCCAGAGAAGAAGAAAAAAACAAAGAGACAGAAGGTGTGGACCACAGGGAGATTAGTAAAGAATGCATGGTGAACGTACCTTATTTCATGCCAGGTTTGAGAAGGAGAATACAATATGGAGACAGAGAGAACACAGATGGGAAATGTGTGATGATTAAGTTGTCCTAACCTCTTAATCAGTGTTCCCTGAACCATAACCTTACCTGTGACGCAAATCTAGACTCATGACTCAAGCAAATAATTTTGTAACATACACGCACTCGCACGCACACACAGATGCAAATCTAGACTCATGACTCCTGCAAGTAATTCTCACACACACACACACACACACACACACACACACACACACACACACACACACACACACACACACACACACACACACACACACACACACACACACACACACACACACACACACACACACACACACACACACACACACACTGAATAGGTTTGCCACTTAAGTGCTAAAAAGTATATTCGATTGTCACAGTGAAAAGGGGTTCAAATGTCATGCTACTGAATGGGCGGATCAGCTCTTAAAAGCCACCTGGCTTGACCTTAGCCTATGGCTAGACTAGGGGTCAAGGGTCATCTACTCATCTAAAAAAAATCTGTAGGGAATAACCTCCCCCCCCTCCCTTGAGGCAAGGTGAAGGGGTCTATCCTTGAGCGCGCACACACACACACACACACACTAATGAACTAATGAGCAAATGTAAGCTACCTTGACGTCGTATTACTCGACATTAGACTGAACTTCATTTTACGAAGTCCAGTCGGCCACACGGGACCCATTTGTGTTCATCGAAACCTTTCTCGGTTCAATTAGGTCTCACGTGATACAACTTATGCCAATAATCCTCATCGTACCTATGAATGCCTGCGTGAACTGATGGTGTTGGGGGGAACGGCGAGCAGAGACCCACGCAACCCGATAGGAGCCACTTTCACACAAAGACCCTTGGAATAGGAGAATATGAGCTGTATTTCTGTCTATGGAGTTGAAGAATTGCCTCGTTTCCCCCCCCCCCCCCCCCCCCCCCCCCCCCCCCCCCCCCCCCCCCCCCCCAACAATATGGGCCCATGGAAGGCACCGGTGCTCTGAGGTGAAAGGTCATCTCGGCGTCGATAGGTGAAAGAGCTTGGGACACTCGGGGCTCGCGGTGGCTGCATCACGTGGAACACGACAGCATAGACGCTCACATGGTTCATGAAGATCCTCTCCACACACTGTGAGAAGATGATCTCTCTCTCTCTCTCTCTCTCTCTCTCTCTCTCTCTCTCTCTCTCTCTCTCTCTCTCTCTCTCTCTCTCTCTCTCTCTCTCTCTCTCTCTCTCTCTCTCTCTCTCTCTCTCTCTCTCTCTCTCTCTCTCTCTCTCTCTCTCTCTCTCTCTCTCTCTCTCTCTCTCTCTCTCTCTCTCTCTCTCTCTCTCTCTCTCTCTCTCTGATGTCGTGCTTCCATCCATCCAGAGCATTAGGTTGAACTCCATGGAAGTGTTGTGGCAGACAGAGGCCTGCTACACTATTCAACGGAGGACTTTGACGCTGCTTGTGCTCTCCCAGTGGAAAGACACTCAAATGAATTACGTGGAACTCAGCCCTGTTGTGTGGTTGGGGGGGGGGGGGGGGGGGGGGGGGGTAAGTGAGCCTAATACAATTTTGCGCTTCAGAGATGATTAGGACTAACACGAGATTGTTTTAAGCAAGGTACCGATGCTCATGTTCATTAAATTTGGAATCCCCAGAGATGGCCTATTTAAAACATTTGGAAGAAAGGCCGCAATGCCCATGTTGGTTGATTTGAGCAGACTGTGTGTTGTCCACGCTCATTAACGTGCTGTAGCGTGCTAAGCGTCTGGAGCTAAAACCTCCAGATGGCAGAAGAACGTATGGGGGCCAGGCTCATTACCTTAAGGCACTGAATGTGTTGGCACCAAGAAATTCAGCACCGCATGACTTTTCCAAAGACGTACAACGTTTTTTTTTCCTATAGGCTGGAAAAGAGTAGAAGCGGCCTTCCCTCTGTACTTTTGACTGACATGTAGCAATTTGCCTCGATGACATATTTTCAAAATAGCTTACACCCTAAAATCTGTCGTCTTGGTAGCCTTTTCTTGTAATTATGCCAAAGGCCTACAATTATGTGTGTGTAATCCGCTTGAGAAATGTTTCTGACAATGTCCATTTTCCATTAGCAGGTAAGGCCTACATTTTGGAAAATACTTATAAGCGAGTTGTGTTCCGTTTGGCGTGTTTGGAGCGTCAACACAGTGTCTCCTCTGCGTTAGCGCGCTTATTTTATGAGTCGAGGCGTCCTTCTACGCATGCACAACGCACAGTGTGTGAACCGCGGATGAGAACGGGAGGGTGGGGCCCGTGGGGCTTCTGAATAATCACAGATTTATTTTCTTGTCTTCAGGTGTCTGAATCTTTTTGAAGAGAGGTGGCTGTAATGACAATACGCTGACAGATGGTTCGGACAAAGCGAGAACGCATTGTCAAGCTTAATTATAACTGATACCGATTACGAGCTTTTGTCACAGTCCCACAGACGACGCAATGCAATCCTTTGTATTGTTTTCTTTTATTTAACCAAGAGTCGAAGGATTTCAGTTAAACTTTTGCATGTGCGTATGTAGTAAATTGATTATCAACCTAGCATAAAAAAAACATATTTGCGGTACACACATGAAAAGTTGTTGATTATAGTAAAGGGGGAATGCGACTGGGTCAGACGGTTTAAACGCGTTTTTGTTTTCTATCAGGATGACCCCCTTTTACGAAATGAACGATCAAAGGCATCCCTTATTCTAGGCGCATGTTGAACACATTCACGCGCGCTGATTAGGCGACGTGCACCGTCCGTTGAAAGCGCCCATCGCAAGAGGCTGACGCTGGCCCGTGCACGCCGGTGTCTGGGAGAGGGAGGCAGCACGCCATGCACGGGATTCGCGACGGCCGCCCGTAACCAATAAATGCTTTCAGTAGCCTACGTTTATCCAGCCACAACAGCTGCGGAAAACGTGAGCAATGACGCCAAAATAATTATTCGGACTAGAGAAAATGTTATTTGGCCTATTTCATCAACATGCACAACACTCTATTGTTAAAAAATATATATTAGTAACGTTGCATTTATATGATCGCATATGTTTATATATTACAATATCATACTTACAAAAACGAAGGAGGAAACGTCCTCGCGAGGTGGAGCCTACTTCAGTGGAATTGTTCAAAGTTGCCACAGTGGCGTTTCACTCTGATCACTTCTCTTCCATGCGAAGTCCCGTCAGTGCCCACCTCTGCGTCTGAGATCCACAGCTTACGTCTGTTTGAGAGGCGAAGGGGAGGACACCGGGTTTACATGGAGCACCGGGAGTGCTCTGATTGGCTCAGAAAAGATAGCTTGATATAATTTTCGTCTCCAATTGGATGATAAGGTGGAGGGAGGGCTGCTTTTACATTATTCAATAGAAATCGGGTGGGGTGGGGAGCGAGCGGTCTAGTACCAAACAATGCCCATGTTCTTAAAAATATGAATTTAGATAACTTATACCCTCCGTCTCGCAGTTATGAAACACTGAGTGCGTGCATGCATATTTACGAATTCAAATTGCACTTTTATTTACGACGCTCTTGCATCATGCTAAAGATAAAGCTGTAACGCGTTTTAACCTTCATACCAAATATGTGAAAACGTGTCATGCGCGTGTCTCTGCGTAGGCTCATGTATATGTAGACCTACACACCAGGAAGAAGTGCAATTACCTTACTCGTGGCACGAGAAGAACGTAGGCCCACGTACAATCACAATCTATATATTAGGGATCTAGTGTTCATATGCCTTGCAGGCTACAGGCCTACGAGAAAGCAGGAGCTGCAGAATCCTCCACATAGGAGAAGAAGGGGGAAATGGTGCATGGATAATTCCCACTTCAGACCCTGTGGTACTCGGAGAGTACTAGACTGAATCAATAGCGCTCAAAGCTTTCTCATGTTCCGTTCTAGCGCTAACGGGGTCAGGGAACACTAGATAACCAGCTTATCTTTTTGGAAGATATTTTCATGGAAGTGGAAGAGACTTCAAATAGAGTAGGCCTACTTAGATATTCTCACGTATGCAGAGAATACACAGGACTACAGACTATACTGTAGGCATGTCTCTGTCAGTTTACTGCTTCCCACACCACACTAATAATGAAATATGTAGGACATAAAAGGCCCTCGCCCCTCTTTCCCAGCAACAGTACACCCAGTACCAATGTCACCACAGCGCTTAATAACTAGGCAGTGTGTGATAGTCTGTGTGTGTGTTTTCTTGAATGCGGAGGGTTGAGGATTGAAAACATTTTGCGAATAAACACTCTCTAACACACACACCATCCCGATAGCCCATTTGAGATGTTAACCTGCATACTGAGCTATGTATGAGGAGACAACCCACCCCTCAATAACCACAGCAGGGGGCTCTGCTCCGACCGGTAGCCATGGTGATCCAACACATTTCTGCACACACAGCCCAGCGATAGTGTGTGCGCTCCACACCACACAGGTCTTTATGAGCTGCGGACCACGGAGGCGGAACAAGAGGAAGGAAGCCACCAGCTGTAGGCCTGAACTCGCTCGCAAATGGGGAATTGCATTGTGACTCCGGGTTGTGTGACAGGTTCATACGTAGCGCACACGGATTAGCGGTTGTTTTTGTACATTTTCCTTGTTTTTCGTATTCATCACATGAAAAGTGCTGGTTGATGTGCCACGTCTCAACAAAGCAGCACATTATCATCTGATTATGATGTGATCCGCTTGAAAATACATTTGCATAGCCGGTGGGAATAGGGCTCTTAGAAGTAACACCTACATTTCATACCGTCTAATTTTAGACCTCCAAATGAGAGCAACAGCCTTGGCTGGATACTCCTTTAATCTAATCTGCACTTCCTCTGGGTTGAGCCTGCAACATGCATAGCCGAAAAGTGTGTATGTAGGTGTGTGTGTGTGTGTTAGTGTGTTTGTGTGGGTAAGTGTGTTCATGTGTTTGCGTGTGCGTGCGTGCGTGCGTGCGCTCCATGCGTGCATAAGCACCTGTGTTAATTACCATGATGAACTAACGGCTCCTTGCGGGACCATACCTGAGCTGCCAAGCATACACAGGGCACCGCGCCCAGCAACAAAGTAGAAAGATTGCTGAATGTGTGTGGTATAGATTTCCATGACAACCTATCCTCCTCATTTTAAGCCCACGTTTAAACCATTTGGTAGTGACATACTGTGCCTGGTTAAGAGTGACATCTCCCACTGCTTTCTGTTATTAGTTCTCAGACTTTGTGTCATTAGAGTTATCCAAGGAGAAGTCATTAGTATTGCAAATGTTTCTGGTTGGGGAAGGTTCTGTGGTGGCTGGGTGTGTATCATGGTGATACATTAAGGTATCAGATATCAGATTCACTGTCACGTTAACCTTGTTATTCAGAGATAATAGAAAGGAGTGCTGGGTCTGGCGAAGGGAGAACGAGGCAAAGGCTCCGCTCTTGTGTTGTGTTCTTTTCGGAGAGTCGGTGCATCTAGAAATGCGCAGTGAAAATAGTATAGTTAATAATAAACTTGAACAGTTAGCTAATTAAAATGTGTCATTAGAAACAACGCAGAGTTTTGTTGGGTGATCTGGATGGGTCACGAGATACCTCATACCACTCTCCCCTGGTGAATGTCCTCACTCGGCTGATTGTCAGCC